>CM060318.1:16507421-16524921 GCA_030674155.1 Stramonita haemastoma
CTCGAAGTCAGAGGGCTAGGATCAAAACTGTGTTTTTACCGTGTCTGAAGAGCGAGATCCGCAGGCAATAACACCAGTACATTTTCACCATGTTTCAAGATTACTACCGCAATATCAAATCAAACAGCGTCATCATTTTTGTTACTTTACAAGATTAGCACTATCAAAGCCAATAAGGCCATAAAATTTTCACACCATAAAATTTTAAAAGCCATCTATCAGAACACAATAGGATGAAAGTCAATGCTGTCATCGCATTATCCACTATGTAAGATTTATGCGAATTACTCCCCCCCATTTTTTTTCTTCAAAAGATGTAAAGATTAGCATTTCAGGACCGAAATGGATGACCTCATTACAGCTTTTCCCCACCTTCAGACCAGCACTGCGGAAACACAGCAAATGCTATCATACTTCCATTATCTCTGAAGACTCCCACTGTAGACTCACATTGAATGCATGCACAAACTCATCAATTCTGATTACTAGCACCTGGAGCAAATGCCTCAAAATGTTCGTTACCTCCAAAGACTAACACCTCGTACCACAGCCAATGCCATCATACTTCCATCATCTCTGAAGACCAGCACTGTGGGATCACAGCTAATACCATCATATTTCCTTTACGTGTAAAGACTAGCTATGCGTATGTAAGATCACAGCCATGCCATCATACTTCCTTTACCTCTAAATACCAGCTGTGCATATATAATCTTTAGAGACGGCTTCAGGTCAGTTAAAACAATTCCCAAACCACAGCCTCAAGTATACCAAGCAGACGAGACCTTGTTTGTTTAAAACAGCACACTGTAACTAACTCTCTCTTCAAGCGCTTTTATTTTTATTTTATTTTATTTTTTATTCTTTTGTATCGAGGATAATGGAATAAGCACTCATGTGCTTTTTTTACATCCAGTTGCTGTGTGTATACAGTTTTTTGTGTGTGAATCATGTCATCTGTTCCCACTGGCACACGATGGCCTATTCCTCTGAAAAGCGAAACTGGTTTTAATGTGCCAAGATGTTCTGCATGTGTTCGCACATAGGGCCTCGGTTTATAGTCTCATGCAAAGGTTAGGGTGTCCTAATAGCAGTGGATTCAAAGCTCTAATGAAGAATGATTTACAAGGGAACCTTAATTAATTGATGTCTTTTTAGAACTACTGAACTCAGCAAAGCATCAAGTCTAATCAAGTTCAACATGTACCCTCTACAGGAGAGAGAGAGAGGGGAAAAAGGGAGGGGGGGATTTAACAGTTATAGTGAGCAAAGTGCACATTAGTCTTTAACAAGAGAGAGAGAGATATCAAATGAAACCACTTTTTTTTTTCTATTTCGAGGATAATGAATAAGTCCAGGTGTGTATCTCTTACATACAATACACACACACACACACACACACACACACACACACACACACACACACACACACACACACCACACCATGAAAATAAATCTGGAAGTAGAGCAAGAGCCTTTGACTTATGCCTTGGTTTGAATACTTAGCTGCGTGAGTGAGAGAAAACTCCTTGCTTTAAAAAAAAAAAAAAAAAAAAAGATTATTTAAAAAAAAAAAAATTCAACAGTCCCTGAATGGGATACTTCCATTGGAACTATAATTACAGTCGACAAAAAGTAGAGAGAGAGAATGAATAAATGAACAATCTTTATTTTTCAAGGGTGACAGACAAACATTCACATGTTGTGTTTTTCATCTGTCCCTTGCGTGGTTATTTATTTACTCTTTTATATTGAGGATAATGGAATAAGCACTCATGTGCTTTTTTACATCCAATCTCCATGCATATGCAGTTTTGTAAATCTTGTCATCTATTCCCACCGGTACATAATGGCCTACTCTTACAGAAAAGCGGAACAGGATTTAAAGTGTGCAAGATGTTCTGGTTAGAGACCACCAACCCCCCCCCCCCCCTCTCCCCCAACCAAACAACAACTACTACAAATAAAACAAAACAAACATACAAACAAACCCCCAAAACAAACAGAGAGAGACTTTCTTATTTATTATCATTATTATTGATATTCGTTACCCTGCTTTCTGCTAAGATCGTCCTGTCAAAGTTGGGTAGGGTCTAGCTAGGCCTAGCCTACAGCCTATAGGCCTACTAGGCCACGGAAAGTGGCAGACACTGAACATAAACATGTAGACCTAGGCTATGTAAAGTAATACTGAACATAGACACGTAGGCCTAGGCCTACCTAACTGCCCACAGACTACCCTACTGCTGCCTCCCCAGAACCTTTTCCGTTTAGACCCCTAATCACAGTCCCTAAATCAAAAATCTCCGCTGGGACGTTAATTTCATCACAACAAGAACGTAGGTCTAACCACATTCGAAGTCGGCCATATTTGACCTGTTGATTCCCTGTTGTTGTTGTTGTTTTATACTTGCCACCCCTTCCTTCTGATCTAATTATGTTGCATTAGGAACAAAGGGATTACAATACGTTTGGCATGCATGTAGGCCCGGTGTGTTTAGCAAATCGGTCTACAGATCATTGATAATCACACAATTTATCACCTATCCTAAACGGACACATACAGTGACACACCACAAGCAAAGCTATCAGAGAAAGGGCCGCCATTTTTTTTTTTTTTAAACTGCACACAGTACAAATGCACTATCAGCAGTAATGTGATCAACACTTTCTACTTTATGATATATACAGATTGTTAGAGATGGATGTATGTTGCTGTCCTAGACTAGAAAGGACGTAAATTGCAAATTTTGTGTTCCTAGCCCTCTTCAAAAATATTCGTCCACAGCCCTGCCAAGTCCTGAGGTAGGCTGTTTAAAACGAGATTCTTACCCCCTGCACTCATTTTAATGCCTACCAATAATACCAGATACAAAATCATTTCATTTGACGTCTGTTTTCCCCTACTATGCATTTTCATACATTTCCACGAACTGGTATATATGAAAAGACGTGCGTTTATACTTGGCGTCGGTGATACGACGCCATTGTGAATTTTGGCAAAAGAGCTTGAGAACGACCCAAAATAAATGTCCCAAAACCAGACCTTAAATCCATATATACTGCTACTGGGGGATATCAATATTGTTCAATGAACAATGCAAAATGTTCTGAATCATAGGATATGCTATATTATTGCTTAACAAAGACAAAATCAAAGGCTGAAAATTTACTAAGCGTAAAGAAGGAAAAAGGAATGGCAGCCCAGATATCAAGTTGTGTTTTTGAGTGATCAGAAAACGGCTTAAAACTCTCTCTCTGCAGCTGCCAAAACGAATTTAATTATTGAGACATGTAGAAGGCAGTGTTATGAATTTGTGTAATGCAAATTTTGACCGTCTTTTGAGAAAGTCTAGGTGAAATGATTAATTTTGTTCGTTGAACTTGCTTCCGTGGGTCAAAAAAATCGGCTTTATTTGCAAATTTCTCTTTCAATCTCTTTCTTTAGGTTAAACTAAACATATCAAAATATTCTTCGTTTACTGACAATTTCAGTGATATGCGACATGTTTATTCAATTTGCGTAGTTGAGACATAAAAAGTGTTGAAAGAAACGCAAACACACACAAATTTGGCTAAATTGGGGTGAGGAGGTCAAAACGCTGATTGGCTAGCAGCTCTTTGGCCTCCCCTACGGGGTTCGCAGTATAAATAGCGGGGTTGCACGGGGCGTGAGTCATTCGCTACTTGGACGCCAACGAGAACACATCGCTACGAGACCTCTCTCTCTCTTCGCTACGCTCGAGTCGTTCGCTTCGCTTCTATCTTACAACCGCCATTATGTCTGACTACGCTGACTTCGCTCCCGCCAGGAAGGCAGCCAGGCCCAGGCCCCAGCCCTGTCTTCACCCCAAGTACCCCGTCATGATCGCTGCTGCCATCACCTCTCTGAAGCAGCCGGGTGGAGCCACCCGCCGGGCCATTCTGAAGTACATCGTGGCCAACTACCGGGTGGGCAGAGTGCGGCAGGTCAACGCTCCTCTCAAACGGGCGTTAGGGCACGGGGTCAAGGCTGGCACCCTGGAGCAGACCCACGGCACTGGGGCTTCTGGCTTTTTCCGCCTGGCAGCAGAGGGCACGCTGGCGATACCCGAGGCCGAAGAACCAAAGGCTTCGCCGGCAGCCGAAAAAGCTATGGCCAAAGCTGATACAGCCAAGGCTAAAACGGCCAAAACGCCAGCAGCCGAAAAATCTGATACAGCCAAAGCTGACGTGGCCAAAGCTGAAACGGCCGAAACGCCTACTGCCGAGGCAGCCGAGCCCCAGGAGGCAGCCAAATGCGAGGCTTGGTCTCCAGCCAAAAAGCCAGTCAAACGCAGTGCTGCAGCCAAACCCCGAGAGGCTGATGCTCCAGCCGAGAAGGTAGCCAAACCCCAAGAGGCTGCTGCCCACTAGTGAACAAACCACAAACGTTCACTTCCTACTCTCCCATGGTGGGAGAGGGGCCCTTTTCAGGGCCAAACCTGTTCCCAAGAGGGATAGGTGTCTCGTTGCTAAAGAATTGTCTTAGCCTAGTTGCTAGGCTCATTTTCATGCCTCATTCTGCACTTTTCTCCCCCCCCCCCCCCCCCCTTTTTTTTTGTTTTGTTTTTTTTGTCCCAGACATTCAAGCAGGTACAAGCCATACATTAAAACAGTAAAATGTACAAAATATAACGGAAATAATACCCACAACGCAGTCGCCAATACCAGAATGCACCCAAAGCAACCAGAAATCTGTAATACTTCAGCCTGTTACTGACTCCCTCCGTAAAATCAAACACCTAATAGGGGCACCAGAGTGCATCGTTCACACACACAATTACACACACACACACACACATTACACATACGCGTATCCACACTCGCACACAGGTCGTTCACACACACACAGTACACACAGTTACATTTTTATGACATTAACTCTAAACTGTTATAACACACTGAAGGTGAAGATAAAATTAATATCAATTAAAACTGATAATCTATTTTATTAAGATATTGAACAAAGTCTAAATAACACGTGCACGCATTTTTACCGAGGCCCCGTGTGCGAACACACGTAGAACATCTTGCCCACACGTTAAATCCTGTTCGGCTTTTCGTAAGAGTAGGCCATCGTGTGTCGGTGGGAACAGATCACAAATTGACAAAACTGCATACACACGGGGACTGGATGTAAAAAAAAAAGCACATGAGTGCTTATTCCATTATCCTCGATATAAAAGAATAACTAAATGAATAAAATTAAATAAGTTGTATGATAAGATAAATCTCAAAACGAATACAAGAATAAGAACCTGTGCTGCATTGTAGGGAAAGATTTGGATGGAGTTTATTTATTTATCTATTTATTGTTTTAATCGAAGATAGTGGAATAAGCACTTGTATGCTTTTTTTTGCATCCAGTCCCCGTGTGTATGCGGTTTTGTAAACTTTGCCATCTGTACCCACCAGCACACAATGGCCTACTCTTTTGAAAAGCGGAACTGGTTTTAACGTGTGCGCTAGATGTTCTGCGAGTGTTCGGACAGGGGACCTCGGTTTATAGTCTCATCCAAAAGAACAGGGGAAACGCAAATTTCCGAGTTTTTGGAATCTACTTCCCGGAAAAAAAGTTTCAGTCCGCAGAAAAGAAACCGTGGGAGCAAAAATATTTGTGCACCGGCTGTGGCGTCGGTCCACGTTGGTCCGGTCCACGTTGGTCCGGTCCACGTTGGTCCACTGTTAAAGCGCGGGAACTAAACAAATTATGCAAATTATGTCTGCCCGCTGAAGGTCCGGTAATGTTGCCGAACGGGCAACGCAGTCACTGAACGCAGTACAGTGAGCGGGAGCGAATCGTTTGCAAATTCTGTCTGCCCGCTGAAGGTCCGGTAATGTTGCCGAACGGGCAACGCAGTCACTGAACGCAGTACCAGAATTGGACCCATTCAGTGTTGATTCTAGGGTGTGCTTTTGCCGGATTCCGCATTTTTTTCAACTTTGCCGCAAAATAATCTGACCAGTGCGCCCTAGGCAAGTGGACAGCGCGTATTTGAACAGTGCCTCGTTGCAACTGAATGCGGTGGTCATTACGTTGTTACCCACAGGACGGCAAGATTCACAGATTAGCACCATAGATCTGTCGCAGAAGCCGTGACCCAGCAGAGAGCTGGTAGACCAAAAAGTTTGGGAGGGGTTTGAGAGGTTTTCCAGATCTGGCTAGACAAGTAGCCCGGGCTTCAGAACAGCATGTGATATTGGCTGTGTATAAAAAAAAAAAAAAAGGAAAGAACAATGCCTTTGAACATCACAAAATCGATGGTGATCACCAGGAGGCTGTACAAAACGAAATTCTTCAGAAAGAGGTCGATCAGTTCACACACACACACACACAACACACACACACACACACACACACACACACACTGTCGCTCTTTTAGGTTGGACTTTTATATTGGCTTTCACTTGTCTTCTCATCTAGATCTAGATAATATACATATGATCTCTCTCCTTCCAACTCTGAAAGTGGAAAATCAACATTGACTTTGACCCCCCCCCCCCCCCCCCTCTCTCTCTTCTCTCACACACAACACACACACACACAACACACACACACTACACACACACACACACACACACAACTACACACACACACTTCTCTCTGTGTCTCTCTCTATCTCTGTCTCTCTCATTTTCTCCACCTCTCCCTGTCTCTTACACACACAGACACAGACCTCTCCTCTCCCCCCCCCCCCCCCCCCCCCCTCTTTCTTTCTCTCTCTGTTTCTCTGTCTATGTGTGTCTGTACTTTCTCTTTCTTCCTCTATCTGCATTAGCGCACTTTTGTCTAAAAATATACTCATTCTTGCTATGTGATTACTTGGGTGTAGAACCTCCTTTAGATTGAAAAAATGACAGAAAAAGTCCTACTTGGAGAGCTTATTTTAGGGCAAAAATTGCTTAGTATCAGGTACTGAAATTAGTTCAAGGAGAGGCCATTAAACGGGCTAGAATTGTTGAAAAACCTTCAGCTTCTGACCCCCACAAGGGGCTCTGCCCCTTGACCCCGCCAGGGGGCAATGCCCCCTGGACCCCCCCACTTTTCAGAGTTTTTTGACCCAGTCAATTCCCACCCCTGATATATGTAAGATCACAGCCAATACCACCATACTTCCTTTACCTCTAAATGCCAGCTACACAATAACTAATATAATATATATATATATATATATATATATATATATATATATATATATATAATATATATATGTAAGATCGCAGCCAATGCCATCATATTTCCTCTACCTCTGAAGACTAGCTATGCATATGAAAGAGCACAGCCAATGCCATCATACTTCCTCTATGTGTGAAGACTAACACAGTAGAATCACAGCCAATACCATCATACTTCGACTACCTCTGAAGACTAGAGGCTAGAACTGTGGGATCACAAAAAGTGCTGTTACACCTTGATTCCCTCTGAAGACAAGCAAGGTAGAATAACAGCAAATGCATAAAAACTTCCATCACCTCTGAATACTAGCACCTGGGGTCACAGCAAATGCATACAATTTTTCATTATCTCTGAAGATGAGAACTGTAGGATCACCGCCTAAACTATCATAATACTTCATTGCCTCTTAAGACAAGCTATGTAAGATCACAGCAAATGCTATCACACTTCCAATACATCTGAAGACTAACACTGTAGAATCATACCAAATGCTACCATACTTTCATTATCTCTGAAGACTAGCTCTGTAGCATCACAGCAAATGCTTTTATACCCCCATTGCCTCTGAAGACAAGTTTTGTAAGATCACAGCAAATGGATACAAAATTCGATTACTTGTAAAGACCAGCACTGTAGAATCATTGCAAATTGTACCAGTAACGAGCATACTTCTACAGCCTCTGAAGACAAGCACCTAGGATTACAGCAACGACACGTACACAAGCACTGCAGGATTGTCTTGTAGGTAGAGTAACCCGAATTTGGACATCAAATGGGACTTGAACCTCATCATGCTCAATAGTTTATCAAAGGGATCATACCACTAGGCAACTACAGCAGGTTATTTATTTTATTTTCATTTAAGTCTTTAAGTCACGGCAGATTTATCTGCGTGAAATTCGGGCTGCTCTCCCTCGGGAGAGCACGTCGCCACAAAAGCAGCGCCACCCATAATTTTCTTTTCTTGTCTGCAACTCTATTTGTTTCCCGACCAGAGTGGCTTTTTTTCAACAGAATTTTGCCCGTTACATCTCTCTTCTTGCCGTGGGTCTTTTACGTGCGCTAAATAATTATGAGTAACACACGAGACCTCGTTTATTGTCTCATCCAAAAGACTAGCACCCAGATCGGGCCCAAACGGGGATCGAACCACCAGTCCACACACATCCGACCCAGACTTTTCGCTTTCTAGGCATGTGCGTTACCTCTAGACCACCGATCCACTTCCGTTAGACATGGTCATTTTCATCTCATCTTCAGCATCCTAAATCCTTTGTTCCATACTTAGCACCATTTTATCAGGCACATCCCTTAACACTGATTCCCCCCCCCCCCCCCTTTTTTTTTGTGTGGTCATAAATACCATTATTTACAAAGTAAGCGAGCAGAACCCAAAACGTATTATAATATGACCCAGCACTGACTGTTTTTGGTCCGTTCCTTTCTGTTTTATTCAGTAGCACCCTACGATAAACGTTCATCCATACACTTTACTTTCTCTTAATTTAGACAGACTAATTAGCCAATCACCAAACACACAAGTCTACCTCAGATCCAACCTTATCCAAAAAGGCGCGTTCTATTTCCCAGGAGGCATTATTTTATTTCTTACTGGCCTCTGTAGGAGATGATGGCACAGGTGTCGTCTCCACACAATTTTAATTTCCAACCAACAAAAAAAAGTTATTTCGGGAAAAGAAAAGAGTGATTTATGTGCATGAGGAAGGAAGGAAGAAAGAGAGAAAGAGGCAACACGAGGGGCGGATAGGGTGGGTGAAAAAGAAGAGGGGGGGGGGGGGGTGGAGACAGCAGAATGAAAATCTTTCACTGGCACGCGGCCCATAACTTTCATCACTTTGGCAGCAGTTAAAAAGTTTAACCCGTTCGACTTGCTACCATACGTGGCTTTGTTTCCTCCTTTATATACTTTTTCTCATCCATTCTTTCTCCCCCCCCCCCCCCCACCCCCCCCCCCCTTCTTTTTCATTCCTTCTCCTCTTTTCTCCTCTTTCTTCTTCTTTCTCTCTTGTTCTTTCTTCTCTTGTTCTTTCTTCTTCATCTCCCCTTCCTCTTCAGTAAATCGATTATTGCACAGCTGCCTTCTAAAATGATAATCCACTAAATCACTTAAACAAAACACAGAAAGACATCCCACCACTTGCTAAACTGTAGTTGATCGATTCATCAAAACTTTGCAAAGAAATTGTTTTTAACTAACAAGAAAAAAAAACCTATTGCATCTGTCCACACCGATCACCACACAAGCCAACGCTAACGGACCAAAGTGACATAGTAACGATGCCACAGGTGTTGGGCTCATTCCGAAGAAGAGCCCACAAAGCTGTGGTTCAAAAGAGCAAAACGTCGGTGCAGTCAAGCGGATGATGAAGATGATGATGATGATGATGATGACAGCTTTCAGCTGATCCGGCGCAACTCAGCTTGCTTGCTGCATCGCTCATTCAGTGCCGCCGTCGCCGCACCACAACCAAAACAGCAGCAGCAGCAGCAACAAGTCTGCCGCCAACACTACACCGGCCAGGATGGGTGAGAGAGAGAGAGCGGGTTGAGTGAGATAGGGGTCATCCCGCCAATTTCACACCACTGTTTCCGTAACGCTGACCCTTTTTTTTTCTTTCCGCACAGCTGCCTCTTTTAACCCCTTTCAGAGTAAGAATGTTGCTCTCATCCAACCCAAGCATGACAGTTAGAAGAGGTTTGTTTTGTTTTCAACTCATGCACGTGCATGTGATAGGCGCGCGTGCACACACACGTGCGCCGCGCGCGCGCACAGAGAGAGAGAGAGAAGAGAGAGAGAGAGAGAGAGAGAGAGAGAGAGAGAGAGAGAGAGAGAGAGAGAGAGAGAGAGAGAGAAGGAATCAACTTTCTCGTCAAACTTGGAAGAAAGGGTAAAGGGCTGGGAATTGAACCCAGAAGCTCATGGTTTACTTTTGAGGCAAATGAAAGTCTTAACCATCCTGCCACCTTCTTTTTTTTTTTTTACCTTTATCTGAAAGACATCATACTCTCTGGAATATAGGGAGAAGGATGGGGTGGGGGATCTGCCTAAACTAGAAATATTTTCAATATTTTTTTTTCTCCTTTTTTTTCATTTGTTCTTCAGCCAGAGCTCAGTGGTTCACCAATGGTGGATTTTTGCGTGTGCGACCGTCCTCTCTGCCCCCCCCCCCCCCCCCTTTAGGTAGCTGCACTCCGACTTCGGGGGATGGACTGGAATTAGAATCAAATGACTGAAACCGCACTGGGGGAATGCATGATGGCATCTTGAGACTGACAACAGAAAGGTTTCTTCTTCCCTTCCCGTTTATACAGATTTTATTATTTAAACACACACACACACACACACACACACACACACACACACACACACACACACCACACACACACACACACACACACACACACACACAACAACAACAACAACAACAACAACAACAACAACAACAACAACAACAACAACAGAAAAACCAAGAAAGAAAGAAAACCCGAACACCTGTACATGTCGGGCCTGATTCGATTCATCAAGTCAGTAGACTGGCTTACTTTTGGGTGTGGCCGGCACAGACGTCTCTGTTCTGTCTGTGAACTATTAAAACCAAGTTTTCAAAACAGCTGACTCATAAGTTTATGACATTTTGGTAATAAAAAAAGTTTGACACGGCATCTCTCTCTCCCCCCTCCCTCCCCCCCCCCCCCGTTGTGTGTGTGTGTGTGTGTGTGTGTGTGTGTGTGTGTGTGTGTGTGTGGTGTGTGTTTTGTGTGTGTGTGTATTTATTTTATTTATTTACTGACATTTACAAAACTGCATACACACGGGACTGGATGTAAAAAAGCACAAGAGTGCTTATCCCATTATCCTCGACATAAAGTCAAGTCAAGTCAAAAACACTTGTAATTGCCCTTCATGGATGATTAAAGTGTTTTTGACTTGACTTGACTTGACTTTATGTCGAGGATAATGGGATAAGCACTCTTGTGCTTTTTTACATCCAGTCCCCGTGTGTATGCAGTTTTGTAAATGTTATCTGTTCCCACCGGCACACGATGGCGTACTCTTACGAAAAGCGGAACAGGATTTAACGTGTGTGCAAGATGTTCTGCGTGCGTTCGCACACGGGGCCTCGGTTTAAAGTCTCATCCGAAGGACTTTTGGGGAGAGTGGAGTCAGCACTGATGTTAACTCCAGGAGAAAAATCTCCTCGACCGGAATCGAACCCGGGTCGTCAAATTGCCAGCGCAATGTTCTGACCACTAGGCTATCCCGTGTGTGTGTGTGCGTGCGTGCGTGTGTGTGTGTGTGCGTGCGTGCGTGCGTGCGTGTGTGTGTGTGTGTGTGTGTGTGCGCGCGTGCGCATGCGCGTGCGTGCGCGCACGCAAGCAAGCATGCCTGTGTAGGTACTTGTGTAACCTCAACACTGTCTTCAATAATAGTGATGTTCCTACCTCCATTACCGCCACACTTAAGTTATAAAGGAGATGCTCAATGCATACCATTAAAATACAAGTGAACTAAAGACCCACATGCATAGTGTTTTTGTTTTTTTTTTTTGAGGGAGGTGTTTTCTTCTCCCCCCCCCCCCCCCCCCCAATCTGCCCAGCTCCAAGCATAGTCTCTTTTTTCAATAGATTAATTACCTCACAACCAGAAAAGAAAACATGTTAATATTGCACACACACACACACAAAATAAACTAGTGATCTACAACCTATGAAATGCACGGTGTAATTTTTGTTGCTGTTTTTCTTTTTTAAGTGTTTACTTTTGCTTGTAGATGTTGTATATTCATTTATTCTTTTTATTGTTGTATATTTATTTATTCTTTTTATCCCCGCCGCTGCCCTTTCGAGGGCTGCAGACTTTCCATCGCAGACAATAGGGAATACAGTCTTGTGCAAGTGTCAAGGTGTCAGGCGGTTCGTTTTCAAACCGAGATCCATGGTACTATGTGATTAGCGGAGGCAATTTCTTTCCAGCCAGGACAATAGTTGCGCAATACGCACAAGAATACCAAGCCTTTATTAGAGAAATTCATGTGGGTTACAACCATACCTAAAAAAAAAAAAAATAAATAAATAAAAAGGCCAAGTTAACACTTATCACGTAAAATTGAATAGCGCACACTTGCACCACAGTTTCATGCCATTTCCTATTCTTAAAGACAAAAGAATATTCATACACCAATGATATCCATCCACATGTGTGTACTTAAAAAGTATACAAGCACTGGCGTGCGAACCCCCCCCCCCCCCCCCCCCCAACGCCCATCCCCTCCTACCTGGGAATTGATATGACATGCACAATAGAAAACAACCCATCGCTGATGCCCTATACATCCTTAAAAAGCATTAGAATTAATTCATCAACATAAAAAGTGCACACTTTTGTTTCCTGCATTAACTAAAATCTCTCTCTCTCTCTCTCTCTCTCTCTCTCTCTCTCTCTCTCTCTCTCTCTCTCTCTCTCTCTCTCTCTCCTCTCTCTCAGACGGCTTGGGACAAGAAGACCGTGGCCCCGTGTGCGAACGCACGCAGAACATCTTGCGCACACATTAAATCCTGTTCTGCTTTTCGTAAGAGCAGGCCATTGTGTGCCGGCGGGAACAGATGACATTTACAAAACTGCATACACACGGGAACTGGATGTAAAAAAGCACACGAGTGCTTATCCCATTATCCTCGATATTCTGACAGCTGAAAATGCACGTACAGCGGCTACTTCACGTAAAATCTCATTCTTTCAGCTCTCAGAGATCTCTTCTCTTTCTCTCCCCTTTCCATCCCCTCTTAATCCCCTTTCTGCGAGTGCTAAAAATGCTGCTGCAGCTGCTATTCATCAACGCTTAATCCTGCTCTCTCACCGTCTCCAGAGAAAATGGAAAGCCTCTGTCTGTCTGTCGGTCTGTCTGTCTGTCTGTCTGTCTCTCAGACACCAAATAAAATGGTATAAGATTTTGGGAAGTACCCATTGTATATTAATTTTTATGTAGCTTATTTACGATATTGGTTAAAAGTGTTACGGATGGATGT
Source organism: Stramonita haemastoma (assembly GCA_030674155.1). NCBI lineage: Eukaryota > Metazoa > Mollusca > Gastropoda > Neogastropoda > Muricidae > Stramonita > Stramonita haemastoma. Next base: position 16,520,668 of record CM060318.1, read on the forward strand.
TAAAAGATTGCCTCATACAGCGTCCAAAAGGCTGCTTGATTTAGACATATCTGGCAAAAGCTGTTGGGTTTCAAAGGTGAAAAACATTTTGTGTGGGACAGGCGTTTAGCATTGTATGGATGCAGCAAGATTTTGGAGATGGACAGATGTTTCTACGTTTGTTTAAACAGCGATTTATTGATAGATTTATCAAAGAGTGGGATGAACAGAGAACGTGAAAGCTGTAGCATATATAGGTCCTTTAAAGCTATTTTTCAAAAAGAGGAGTACATGTATAACAGGGAGCTGTATTGTTTTCATGTGGTGATTATGCGGTATATGCATATGCAGCATTATGCTTTCTGCCAATAATAATGTCAACGGATCTACTGAATCTATAAGAGATAAAAGCTGTCCTTTCTGTGTGAACAAAATAGAAAATGATTAAGGGAGAAATTTCTAAAGGAATCAAACAGCGTGCCTCTATCCAGACTGCTGAAAGGAACAAAATGCAAATCACACACACAATCTCTCCTGGTATGTTTTTCATGCTATCAACAGACGAAAGAAAAAGATTTTGTAATTGCGTTGTTGTTTGTACTCTTGTTACCATATGCCGTTCTCTTGACTATTCTATATTCACCGACTTCATGTTTTGCTTTCAAGGTTTATTTTCTTATGGTTATGTTTATTTGGATGATGAACTTGGTGTGATGCAACCCAGAAAGCTGGCTTAGATAAATATTGTGATGATCTCTTTTGCATTTCGTTTCCTTTGCTTGCCTTATTGCCTTGCTCACTGATTATACGTATTGTGGCCAAAGGCCAATGTACATTAATTAAACTTGTTCAGCATTCAGCTTTCTCTTTCTCTCTCAACCAGTAAAGCTGTGCCAAAACGAGGGTTAGTTATGGGGGTAATTCCTCTGACTATACAGTGTGTACTTCTGGTGTGAAACAAGATTATCTGTGCAGTCCTGAGCATTTTTCTCTTTTCACCAACGAATTACCTCAAAAGTAGTTTAAAAATGGAAAAACATGATGCATGGTGTTTCACATGTATGATGTACAGATGGCACCTTGGAGATATTTATCTTTTTTTTGTTTTGAGGGGGGGGGGGGGGGGGGGGGGGGGGGATGATGTAGTTCTGACGTCAGAAACTAGTACAAGCACAGTGGCTTCAACTGACAGTCAACGTGTCGAAGTGTAGCATGACTGTTCGGAAAAGGTGGAATATACTTTTCAATAAAGCTGAGTTTTACAGTGGCATATGAAGAACTTGTAAGCAGAAGTAAGGACATGATGTAATGCACTCAATATGATGCAAATACTGACAAGGTTAGAAAACAAGTCATGTGAAATATTTATGAAATCGTTTGATTCATAGGTGCATCCCATTTAATGCACAGTATAGTATGGTGCTAAAATATGTGGAAATTACGATGCTGCTCTGTTTTGCGCAAATGTTCGTTTAATTGCTTGGGGGAAAAAATCCAAAGAGTAACCGAGCAGCCACCAAGTAACTGAATTCATGAAGAAATAAATCGATTTCCAAGAAAATGTCGAAAATAATGCAACTGGATGAGTCGAGATTCTTACATTATGCTATACAACCCAAGAGATGTTAAGGACAAGACAAATTTCAACTGGGTAATCAAATGATGAGGAGCAGGTTTGCTGAAATAAGGTTTGATTGGTTGCTTTCAGCAGGTTGTAGAAGATAGGTGTTTTGTTTTTTGTTTTTAAAAGAATGCCATGGTCTATTATATATAATATATATATATATATATATATATATATATATATATATATATAATATATATGCATGTATGTATGTATGTATGTGTGTGTGTGTGGTGTGTGTGTGTGTGTGTGTGTGTGTGTTTGTGTGTGTGTGTGTGTGTGTGTGTGTGTTGTGTGTGTGTGTGTGTGTGTGTGTGTGTGTGTGTGTGTCGCGCAGGAAGAATAATAATCTATTAAAAAAAAAAAAAAAAAAAAGATAATAAAATAAACGAACACAAAATTTGCCAGCTGTGGGATGCAAGAAGGGATGGGTTGTGTCACTTTTCCGAGGAGTTTCCCAACCGGTGGGATTCTTTTCTATTTTCAACCTGCTCTTTTGCTCTCCTGTGTCGGTGTGAATGATCATTATGAAATCCTGACTACTGGCAGTTAATCGTTATCTGGGTGCCGCAGTCTGGAGAGAGGGAGAGGGAAGGAGAGCGTGAGGGAAGGAGAGGGAGGAGGGAGGAGGAGAGAGAGAGAGAGAGAGAGAGAGAGAGAGAGAGAGAGAGAGAGAGAGAGAGAGAGAGAGAGAGAGAGAGAGAGAGAGAGAGTGAAGAGTGAGATTCGGATTGGGTTGGTTTATTCAGTTATAGGCCAAGGCCCCTTTTGAAGGGGTATACGAACATGATACTTATGATAACTGAAACAGATCTACTAAGATACAATTTAAAAACAACTAATACAGACTGATTACACAAAATGAAAACGATTCTCACAACAGAACAAGGTCTCTAAGCTTAAATGCTTTGTATAAATACAAGGCAAAGTTACAGACTACTTCAGGAGAGGATGATGACATCAACAAGGCTTATTTAAACAATGATGGTTGTCTATAAATGAAAATCATTTTTTACTATATCAAGATGGTAGCCCCCCCCCCCCCCCCCCCTTCCAACCACAAAAAAAGAGGTGAGGTGCCCAACCTCGGTTATCTTTCACCGACATCGACTTTGTATCTTGTGTGCAGTAGGCTCAGTGCAAGTGACGGTGACGGTGTTGTCCCCAAAGGACTGACCGCCCCTAGGGTCTCTGCACTTATCCGATTACTGTCACAAGTGCCAGGCCCACTGTCAGACTTGGCCTCTCAGACGCGGGGTCTCCATGTACGCTATCTATCGCTGCCCCCTACACTCCGGCAGTTGGGACGCAAAACTGCTTCGCCATTTCTATGAATCTGTTGTTGTTTTTTGAGGCCTTTTCTTTCTTCTCTATCGCAATCCTTCCTTAGGTGGTGATTGTACTTTTGTGCTACTTATGATGTTATATGATGTTTATCTGTACACCTACCCCCCTCCCTTTCTTTTCTTTTTCAGTGGAGAGGCTATGGCCTATGATAAATCAAGTTTTCCTTCCATTTCATCTCTCTCTCTCTCTCTTCTCTCCCCTCTCTCTCTCCTCTCCTCTCTCTCTCTCTCTCTCTCTCTCTCTCTCTCTCTCTCTCGTCTCTGTCTCTCTCTCTCTGGTGACAGGATAGCCTAGTGGTCAGAATATTACGCTTGCAATTTGACGACCCGGGTTCAATTACCGTTCGAGGGGATTTTTCCTCTGGAGTTAACATCAGTGCTGACTCCACTCTCCCCACGTGTCCTTCGGATGAGACTAGAAACCGAGGCCCCGTAAGCGAACACATGCAGAACATCTTGCACACACGTTAAATCCTGTTCCGCTTTTCGTAAGAGTAGGCCATTGTGTGCCGGTGGGAACAGATGACAAGATTTACAAAAACTACATACACACGGGGACTGGATGTAAATAAGCACATGGGTGTTTATTCCATTATCCTCGATATAAAAGAATAAATACATAAATACATAAAATACAATCTCTCTCTCCCCTTCTCTCTCTCTCACCCTCCCTTTCTCTCAAAACATCACCAAGTTCCAAGATATTAAGACATCAACGCTTCGCAAGACGTTTACCACCATCACCACCACCACCCTAAGCTGGGTTGCCTGAGCAGCAAAATACTGCGCACATTAACGATCCCAGGGCAGGGCAGGAAGTGTGTGTCAAATAAAAAGGAGGAGAACGACTGTCTCTTTTTCTGAAGCTGACATTCTCCTTTAGGAGAGAAAGCAGGTACTGCTGCTATCGAACTATCGGCATTGATCTCCAACGCCTGCCTCGTTTAGGAGAAAGAGGAGGAGGAGAATTCTTTCTCTCAGCATCTGTATGTATACCCATGGATTTCACATTGTACCCCCCCCCCCCCCCCCTTTTCTTGTTGGGTAGGGTGGGTGGGTGGACTGGTGCATAAAGGTTTAGGTTGTGAGCTAACTTTTATCTGGTCCCCCCCCCCCCCTCCCTTCTTCCTCTTTTGTCTGTCTGTTCATCTGTTTGACTGTCTGTAATCTCTCTCTATCACCTTCACCTATGCAGTAGTCCCGCGGACCGTGGTGGCACCGATGAAGATTTTGCAACCAGCTTCCTCCGCAGGAAATGTTCCACCCAAGGTTTCATTTTTTTTCTCTTCCCATAATTATATATAT
>CM060318.1:16529921-16549921 GCA_030674155.1 Stramonita haemastoma
TGTTTTGAAGTTGAAATATTTTTTACTCTTTGCATGTTCATGTCTTTAACATGCCGTTCTCCTTTCTAGACAGAATCATACACATGCATGTATACATACAAGCTTCTTTCCCTGCAGTAACAAACACCTGACCAGCCCGAAAGGGCCAAAAGGTCATGCCATTCGCAGTTTTGGTTTTCTCACCAACCTTCCCCAATAAAGACCTACTGGTTGATAATGAGGAGGGAATTTGTGCAAAACATTTTGATTTGTTAAAACAAAAACTAACACCCCCCCCCTCCCCACCCCCCTCCACAAACCAATTAAATCCTAACAATGGTGTGTGTGTGTGTGTGTGTGTGTGTGTGTGTGTGTGTGTGTGTGTGTGTGTGTGTGTGTGTGGTGCGCGCGCGCGCGCGTGTGTGTATGTGTGTGTGTGTGTGTCTGTGAGTGAGTGAGTGAGTGAGTGAGTGAGTGAGTGAGTGAGTGGGGGAGTGTGTGTGCAGGTGCGTTTGTGCGGCGTGCGTGCGTGCGGGCACGTTTGTGTGTGTGAGTGCTTATGTGCGTGTGCGTGTGTGTGTGTGTGTGTGTGTGGTGTGTGTGTGTGTGTGTGTGTGTGTGTGTGTGCGCGCGCGCGTGTGTGTGTGTGCGCGCGGGTGTGTGTGTGCGCGCGTGTGCAAATACTTGTGTGCATATGTGCGAGCATATATGCATGAATGCGTACTCTACATGTGTGTATCTGCATATGTAAGTGCGCGCGTGAAGTGCGTGCGTGCGTGCGTGCGTGCGTGCGTGCGTGTGTGTGTGTGTGAGCGAGTGAATGCAAGAAGAGAGGGCAAATAGGCAAACAGATGGATCATGGATGGAAAGACAAACTGAAACGAGACAGAGACAAACGGGCAAAAAATAATCCCAGGCAAGGTCAGACACACGGGGAATCTGTCATTATAAAAAAAGAATGGAAAAAACAAGTCCCACACATCAACTTATTTTCAACTTCGCGATAAATGCACTGCAGATAATTCTCATTTCCATTTCAGTTAGAATAAGGTAAAAGAAAAAGAAAAAAAAAGGTAAAGGTGTCCCATAACCTATGTGGTCGTAGGGGAGCGAGGCGTCAGAGACCTCAGCTTCTCTAGGGGCCAGCATGTTGAGGGAGGCGCCCATCTCCTCTCCCTCGCTGCTTTACCTTTCCTGACCCTAAAGAGGGCAGGTACCCTTTTACAGCTGGGTAAACTGGGGGAACTGTACTGAAGCCAAGGCGCGCAAACGGTCACCCATCCAACTGGTAACCACGCTCGACGCTGCTTAACATTGGCTGAGGGAAAGCAAGCGCTCTGACCACTGAGCTATCCCGTCCCCACTTAGAATGCATCTTCAAAAAACGCCGTAAAACCTCCAGCCTCATAAAGGGAAGTAACGAACAATCCCCCATTAACAAGAAAACTGTTGGCTGATTTCTACAGCACCCATATATACATTTTTTCTCCACAATTAATTGTGCTGTTCTTATACTTGTTTGACTGATAATCTGTTTTTCTTTTCATTCTTCACCGTTAACTGTGCTGTTTTTAATGTTGTTTGACTGGTAATCTTAGTTGTTTTTTTCTTTTTCATTCTTTACCGTTAACTGTGCTGTCCTCAATCTTGTTTGGTAATCTTTGTTTTTTTTCTTTTTCATTCTTCTCTTTCTTTCCTTTATTTATTTGGGGGGAGGGGGAGGAGATACTGTGCTCTATTTTTATGTTACTTATTCAATTTTGACTTACTCTGTACTTTAATGTCCAAGTTTAGATGATATTCTTTTTTTTAGTTTTACCATAACATGCACCCACCCCCTAAAGTACAAGTTAAATTCATACAATTCTGAAACAAAAATACACTGGACTGATTTTGCTTCTATTTTAAGAGAAATAGCTGCATCTTCAAATAACCTTAATGTGCTGAATTTCTAAAAATTATTAACTGACAATGTATCTGCGTAAAAGAAAGAGAGGGAGAGGGGGAGAGAGAGAGAGAGAGAGAGAGAGAGAGAGAGAGAGAGAGAGAGAGAGAGAGAAGAGAGAGAGAGAGAGAGAGAGAGAGAGAGAGAAGAGAGAGAGAGAGAGACAACAGACAGACAGACAGACACAGAGACAGAAAGACAGCGACAGAGAGAGGCAGACAGAGAGAGACAGAGACAAAGAAACAGACTGGCAGACAGCAACACAGGGCGATATAGAGATTGAGAGGAGTTGAGGAAAGTAAGCAACAACAACAACAAAAAATCTCCTTTTCCAGGAGGATCTCTGCCCACCTGCTGTCCACTTATCTAACTACCTTGCCCTTGATTGATTGAGATAGTTTCTTCTCTCCCCCCCCCCCCCCCCCCCCCCCCCCACCACCCACACACATCTTCCCTGGAGCCAAGCAAAACAATCCACAATACCTTTCAGCATCACCTGTCTACCTTTGGTCTTCAAAACAATTCTGCAGTGATAGCAATACTGCACTGCAAGCAGATCTGCTCAACTGCTTGACCCCCCTTCTCTCCCTCCCTCTCTCTAAACTGTCTCCCATGCCGAAGTTGGGATGCGCTGGGCCTGACTTGTCAGTCCCTTTAACAGCAGCGCAACGTAATTTAGCTCCACAATAGTTGATTGTCTGAGCCTTCGACGATGAACAGAATCATTGCTTCTAACAAACACATGTATGCTTATTATATATGGGCAGGCATACACGTCATTTTATGCCCCACTGGGGGAAGGGGGAAGATAGCCTACTACTGGTTAGAGTGTTGCATTTGTTAATTAAACGAAGGCCTGAGACTAAGCAACCGCCAAGGCACCCATTCAAGATTCCCCCCCTGGAGTTAACATCAGTACTGACTCCACTCTCGTGAACGTGCACCCCTAAAAAACCTTTCGGCAGCGAAAGTCCTTTAAAAACTGAGGTTCTGTCTGCAAACGCACGCAGAACATCTTACACAGAGAAAGAGAGAGAGGGCAGACAGTCAGACAGAGAGGCCAGAGACAGACAGAGGTGAAAGAGAGAAACAAGCAAGAAAAAGAGATGGTGATGGTGATGGGAAAAATGCTATTAGAGAGAGAACGAAGAGAGAGAGGAGAGAGAGAGAGAGGAGAGAGAGAGAGAGAGAGAGAGAGAGAGAGAGAGAGAGAGAGAGAGAGAGAGAGAGAGAGAGAGAGAGGACGGACGGACGGACGGACGGACGGACAGACGGACAGACAGACAGACAGACAGACAGACAGACAGACAGACAGACAGACAGACAGACAGACAGACAGACAGACAGACAGACAGACAGACAGACAAACAGACAGACAGACTGAAAAAAAAAGAGAGAGAGAGACGAGAGAATGAGAAATGGTGATGGTGGTGGTGGTGGTGGGTGGGGAAAAAAACCCAACCTAAACATTATTCAACCTCTGGCAAAACTGCAATTCCCCAGCGAGCAGATCAAGCCAAGGCCAGTTCCCTGTTGTCTGTGGGAGGCAGGGCCACCTGCAGAGAAAAGTCATTCTGCTTTCTTAGCACCTTGCCCCTGCTGCCAATACCTCAACCCCCAACACCTCCAGTCGTCTTCCTTGATCACGCTCAGAGCACACAGCACCAAGCACAACATCAACAGTCAACAGTCAGCAATACCACTGCCTTTTTCTCCCAGTCTTACCAACAGTTTGTGAGCCTTGTTCTATGTAATATGGTAGCTACAGTATCCATTGTTGTTTGTGGTGGTGAAGGTTTCTTTTAAGGGTTTCTTTTTCTCGAAAGAAATGTTTACTCTCTCTTTAAATATACATCCGTGGTTTGTATACATGAACTTATAAGTAGATGTAGACACATATCAAGCACACAAAGACATGCACACACAGACACATACACTTGACCTACAAACACAGATATCGAGTGTACTTTCATAGACAATTGATTGATATTTTCAGGGGTGGGGGTTTTGTTGTTAAAAGCACTTGCATATACACAGGCACGCAGGCAGGCAGGCAGGCATGCACGCACACACCCACACATACACAGATACAGATATGCCTAAACTTGACAATTCTTCTCTTTCTTATTTTTCTTTTTTTTCACAATTTTTCCCTTTCAGGGGTAGCATCAATCAGAAACACAACCAGCTCACACAACCTTCCCTCTCCCACTCCATCAGTCAACAAAACAATAACAACAAAAATAAAGAGGTATGTGATAAACTGATGTGCAGGAAACAGCAAAGAACTGAGTATGAAACGAAAATAGAATAACACACCACCACAACAACAACAAAACCCCACTCCTCCCTCCCAAAACACCCCAAACAAACTGACAAAACAACACCACCACCCCTCCTCCCCCTCCTCCGCCAAATTTTCATCCCTTTTGGGGTAAGGAAGATTACACACACACACACACACACACACACACACACACACACACACACACACACACACACACACACACACGACCACCCTCACCACCATGAAACAAACACGCAAACAAACAAACAAACAAAAAAAAACCCAAACCAAACAAAAAACTCCAACCAGAATGTGATAGTGAATGCAATTAAACGCTCAAAGGCGCCAACATCAGACAAGGCTGAAATGAAGGGACCTCACGTGGTTTTCCACCCCCCACATAGCGCCATCATTTATAGATTCATTCTAACATCCACCCCCACCCCCACACCACAACCCAGCCAAATGTAAAAAGCTGTTCAGAGGACTTCCCTCTTTTTCTGTGATGATAAAAGTGCCAGGATTCTTCATTCCTTCAGCTATCTTTTTCCAACAAGGTTGTTAAATTTTACTGTAAAAAAAAACAACAATACCACCTCTCTATTTACTCTATAATCTAGCTCTTTCAGCAAATAGCATCAAGCTGTGTGTGGACTCATGCTGCTGGAAAAAAAGAACTTAATTTCCACAGTGCATAAATAATACTTCAGAAAGCTCAATAATAAACACCTTTCCCCCCAGATTTTAAAATATCTATCCTAATTCAGGGCACCACACTACTCTTGTCAGTGAGTCAAGAACTGAAGTTACGGTGAAGGGCTACCAGACTTTACTCATGTGGATATCACTTTTTTCCTTCTTCTTTTCCGAGTCTTTCACCCCTTTTACAAGCAATCATAGTCTTTTCCCAATTTCAGCTAGCAAACTCTCTGAGATGCTACAGTAAAATTCAGTTCAAAACTAACAAAAAAAACCCAGAAGAAGACAAAAGGAGGAGGAGGAGGAGGAGGAGGAGGAGGAGGAGGAGGAGGAGGAGGAGGAGGAGAGAGGAAGAGGAAGAGGAGGAGGAGGAGCAAGAAGAAGAAGAAGAAGAAGAAGAAGAAGAAGAAAGGCAAAAAAAAGCAGAGAGGTAGTGTGGTGAAATGCCCTAAAGGTATTATGTTATTTCCCCAAGTCATGTTGTAATAGTGGCCATGTCTCTTTCACCGACTCTGTGCGGCGCACTCTAATTTGCAACTCTCAACACATCTGCGCCTGAAGTAACTGTCCTTTCTTTCTTCTTCAACTTCTTTTTTTCCCCCACTACAGTGTCCTTCCTTTTCTTTCTTCTTTTCTTTTCCATATTCCCCTTTACACAAATCAACACATACCTCAGTTCCTGCCTACCTAGCCAACCAAACAACTTACATCACAAGCAAAGTTCAGAAGAAAACACAGAAAGAAAAGAAAAGAGAAAAGAAAAGCACAAAGAAAGAAAGTAAAGAAAAAGTATGAACAACAAAAATGAAATAGAAAGAAAGAAAGCAAACATTGGGAAGAAAAAAACAAAACAAAACAAAACAAAAACCCCATTTCAAAGGTCAAAGGGCTCAGACAGTTCACATTCAAAGACCTTCTTTATTTTGTTCTGACGCAATGCCCTAGAAACGGATCTGTGACCTAAAACAGACTCACTGTATAGATCTTGGCAGCGGCATTCATCCATCCGGCCCTGTTGTTTTGATGCTGCTGTTAATATTTTCAGAATACATAACTACTTGGCTGTTCTCGGTTTAGACCCAAAAAAGTTCTAGGATGCCACTGCAGACTTAATTACAAAAAAAAAAAAAATGAAGAAAGATCTATAAAAGAGTGTGCATGTGTGTGCATGTGTGTATGTGTGGTGTGTGTGTGTGTGTGTGTGTGAGTGTGTGTGTGTGTGTATGAGTATGTGTGTTCGTGTATGTGCATGCATGCATGCATATGTGCATGCTTGGTGCATTTGTGCAGATATATGTGAGCAGGTTCTTTGTGGATTTTAATGAATAATATGATATGGCACATTCAACTTACGTAATGTTGCAGTGTGAAAGTCTGCCCTTAAGGTACACACACCAGGACTGTGCAGTTTACAAGACTAGTATCCTTTTGTTCTTGGTTTGTTTGCTTTATCTCCCCATTCCAGAGCTCTCAGGTTTACCAAAGGTGAATTTTTTTTTTGGCTGCAACTGGATTTTTTACCCTGCACCTAAGTAGCTGCATTCCAACTTCAGGGATGGTGTCTCAACATGACTCCTGTGTGCATGCCTTTATAAAAATTTTGTTATCTATTCCTACCAGCACAAAATGGCTTACTGTTCCAAAAGGTGGAACATGTTTCAACATGTGTACATGATGTTCTGCAAGCACTCGAAAACAGGGCCTCAATGTACAGTCTCAACCAAAGGACTATACCATTCAGTTTCATATTTTCCATCAAATTGGGAAGAAAGGGCAAAGCTGGGAATCAAACACAGGACCAGAATCAGATGTAAAGAACACCTCAGCACCAACATACTCTCTCAGATTACAGTGTAGGAACATTGTGTGAACTCTGGACAGAAATACTTCTCAGAAAACACAAAATCCTGGCTATTGTCAACTGCCTTATAAAAGACACATAACAAAAAAACCTGTTTTGCAAGAGTCCTTTATTTGTATTTTTTAAAAAGGTCACAATTATGTCTGTTCAAGCATCTATGGCACATTAACCCTAGTAGCGCTGTAATAACGGCAGCAGTACTAGGTGCTGCTGGCTGAATTAACAGCAGCCATTGTTGATTTGCAGTAGGGTGGGGTCAAACAACTCTTGATATTGATATGTAAAACTAAACTAAGTGTGTAAAGTTGTAAATCACTGGAAAGCTTAGATAACAAGCTTTTAAAAGAGTGAAATTTTATAGCAGCATGTAGTGTTTATGATAATGTAAAAAATAAATAAAGTTTAAAAACTGCGCGTGCACTACCAATCACTGTTGCGATGTCGGTGACCCAGATTGATTTTAACACGATATGCAATGTTGTTGCGGTGCAAAAATGTCATGATTCGATAAATACTGTCTCTTGACATAAGTTTTGAAAAAATAAAGAGCTTCCGTGGCTTTATCGGTCGTCAAATACTCGGAAAAGTCCAGCGAAATGATCGACGCGATCGCGATCGTCATGGCGGTGAACACTTATTTCGTGCGAACTGGCGGCGTTCTATGACGAAAATACGACAATCACTTGATTTCGTGTGATGCAAAGTACTCGACAGCATATAGAAATGACTTAAAAACAGTTATTTCGAAGCCGTGTTTGCGTTAAAATAAAGTGAAACAATGTATGACATCGAAATCGCCCGGTAGCTATGAAGTGCTTTGGACAAAACTTAGCGCCGCTCGATTCAGTCCGATCGCGATCAATTTTTCCGAAGTTTTTCAAAAATATTTCACAATCCTTACCTTATCGTCTCTATTATCGTTTAATTCAACCAAATCCAGCCTCTAAAACTCCTCATCGCCGTCAATATCGTCAAAAAAACTCGAAAAATACTTCGAGTGATACGAGCGCAAACACTTTGCCGCCATTTTGTTTTCAGGCGATCGACGTTTGTCCAAAAAAAATAAAAAATACACCTCTAAACCAATCAGAATCCTCGTTGCTTGCGACTGCGGACGACCTTCACCCATTTCTGCGGCCCTACAATGGCCTTCACGTTCATTGGATGACCTTTGAAAGCGAAAGAAAGCCTTCAATTACGATCACCGACGTCATGGCGGATTATTCCGGGAGCCGCCAGAAAAGCTGCACTACGTCACTCCGGAGTAATCCGGGAACCGCGCTACTAGGGTTAAAGTAACACAGATTGCAAAGGACACATAAGTCATTACAGTCACTTAACATGTGAAATTTTTATCACGTCACCTGACAATGGCCCCATAAAGTTTGTGAATACCATTAAAAAGTTGACACCAACAGATGATCAATCTCTTTTTATTTTTTTAATCTTTGGTTGTTTATCAGAATCAAGGAATAACAGTTTGCCCTTGAATTCCTTCCAGCACAAGCAGACCTGGAAATGTTTGTCAGCTAGGATGCTGCAGCAGCTCTGATGCCAGAGGCTTTCACAGAGGTCTCAGTGTCAGGTTTAGATTAAAGTAGGAAGGGGGGGGGGGGGGGGGGGGGGGGGGGGAGGGAGGGGGGAGGAGACAGTTTGGTGGTTAGAACGTTGAGCTCATGATCTGATGGCTTGGGTTGGAACCACCACTGAGCCAACCATTCCAGGTGATTTTTTTCCCCTCCAGTTAACATCAGTACCAACTCCACTCCCCTGAGTCCTCCAGACGAGACTATAAACCATGGTCCATGCGTTAAAAACCTGTTCTACATTATGGCAGAGTAGGCCATTTCGAGCTGGTAGGCACAGATGACAAAAAAAACAAAAAAAAACATGCATGCTAATGTCGTGTTGTCTCACACATCAGCCCCAGAGTCGGAAAGTGGCCAACTTCATGGCAGAAAAAAAATGGTCACTTATGCACAATTTCACCATTGGTGAATCTTGGAGCTGTAGCTGAGAAATCAAACAACAAAAAGAAAAAAGAATCAAAGAATAGATCAATGGTCTAAGTTCAAACCTTTGATTTCATCTTCTTCTCAAGACAGGGGTGGGAAGTGCCGGGAGCAGCAGCACAGAAAATAAAAATATCAAAAATGCAACCCCCCCCCCCCCCAAAAAAAAAACAAAACTATGTCTACAAACAAAATAAATCCCCCATCACCCAAAAGCAAACACTGAACGGTTGTTTCTAAAATGTTTTACCACACAATGTTTTCTTCTGTCCAGTTCATGGGATGAAATTAAAGAGTTAAAGTACCTAGGGGTCCAAATTAGCTAGGGTGTGAGTTCTGACACAACACTGAGAGCAATGAAGACTGTGGAGGATAGTGTTTATGAGCTGTCATATTTGACTTAACAAGTGTAAACATTACAGCACACCCACAAAGAAGAGTTAAAGTGATGCTACTTGTAAACTGGAGGGCAAACCTCTCATGAACAAACAGTTCTGTAACAAGTGGAAATGGAAAGAAATTTCCTGTTCACATTTACCACAATAATGAAAAAGAGGGAGAGAAAGATAGAGAGAAAAAATAGTTAAGAAAAAGATACTTGGGATTCTGCCCAAACTAGAGTTTTTTTTAAACTAAACTGTTCTAAACAAAAACCCAGTTTGCAATAAACAGGGTGAGGAAAGATCTTCAGAGATTCAATATTTATGAAACACCTAGAGACATGCACAGAAAAAGAGAGAGAGAGACAAGACAGACAGAGCAAAGCAGACAGGAGACAGGCTGAGATTGGAAGAAATGGAGTGAGGTAGGGGAAGAAGTGTGGCAGGTTCTGGAGTTGAGACCTCTTCAACTCACAATTATTTTTTTAAAAAGGTCACACCAACCTGTATTTAAACTGGCTGTACACATTATCCATATGGGGATTTTACAGACCATGTCGAAGACTACATGATGCAATCAAACAAAAAGATTGAAATCCAGTATGACAGACCGGAGTGACATCTGGAAACACTAACGGATGGAAAAATCCAGAATATATACAGTTGACTGATGAGCTCTTCTCCCTGATTTTGATACATGACAAACCCAAGTTTAGGTTGATTCATTCATACTGTTGTTGACATATATACAATAATATAGATCCTATTTACATATAAACTTATCCCCTAAGTTAGAATCTGCTACCTTCATGATGGGCAAAGTGGTCACATACGCAAAATCTCTCTATTGGTAAACCTCAGAGCTCTAGCCGAGGGATAATACAAACAAATAGACATTTCAACTAAAAATACTCCTACTGTTATTTACATGGGGTGATCCTGTTTCTAGAACAAATGAATCCTGACTGTATCCCAATCCAATCCAATCATGTTATTTATAGCCCAGCCAACCACAGAGGCCATATAAAGCCAAACCTGGATACTGAAATGTTAAAAGGGATCATTTCCTGGTTGTTGTAGGAACAGAAGGATATTTATTCAGCATGTTACAATATACAGATATTTTTTGTTCGCTTATCTTTTAAACTTCATCTGAATGGCAGAGGCTGACTCTTGGCAACTTTGAAGCATCATCTGTGTCACTAAGTAATTTCAATATTTTCATTTTCAGCTGGTACAGAATGCTGCAATATTTGAACTAGATGCTTTTTCATTGGATAATTCTGCTGTTAACCATGCCTATTCTTGTTTTTATGTCTTTGAAGCATAATCCGTCATTCATTCTGACTGAGCCTAGAAATTCAACATCTTTGACATTTTCCAAAGGAATCTTGTTAATCTTTATTTCATGTTCTGTTTGTCAACTGCTTTGGGCATATGCAGCAATTTTGTGTTTTTGGTATTGAGGTTGAAACAAGCTCTTCTTTCTGTTACATCTATTCTGTGTAATACACTCTTCATGCAAGTGATGTGAGCTTGTAGATCTGTATCATCAGTGTAGCACAAACTGGTTATATTTTTACCACATTTTTCAGGCCCATGTCTGCGAATATGTTGAAAAGGTGAGGTGAGAGGAAGCATCCTTGTCCAACTCCTTTCGAGATGATGAAAAATTCACATTTTTGATTGCCCCATCTAACAGTTCCCTTTTGGTCTTCATAAAGTGAGGAAATCAGGGAGCTGATATGTTTTGAAACACCGATATCATGCAAACTCTGTGTCAAAGGCTCTACTGTAGTCTATGAAAGTGATGAAAAAAAAGTTCTTCACTTGTACTTTTAACCTTTTAAATGATGTTTTGAAGTATACATAACACATCTGTTGTCAAAGTAAAGTGATGGCCTTTAAAAGTTTGAAATACTAACATGAATGAACACGGATGTATGTGATACAGGAAAAGTATTTAAAAATGGGTAATTTAATAAATAAATAATGACCACAGGACTGCAGAAATTTTTTTAAGGACAGGGATTTAAAAAAGACAATGCATACAGGCCATATACAATTACACACAACAGATGGAGCCTGAAAAAGAGGGGAAACAGATTTAGAAAAGACAAAAAAGAGTAAAAGAGACAGAGATTCAAAAAAGATACTATATATACAGACCAATAAATGCTATTACATACAACAGATGGAATGTGAAAAAGAGGCCGACAGAGATTCAGTAAAAAGAATGTGTACAAACACAATGGTACAAAGATGCAGATAGAGATTCAGAAAAGACATTACAACATACCTATGAACACAATCACATACAACAGAGGGAACATGACAAAGAGGCAGACAGAGATTCAGAAAAGACATTATGACATACCTATGAATACAATCACATATAACAAACGGAGCATGACAAAGAGGTAGACAGAGATTCAGAAAATACATTTCATACATACCAATAAAGACAAGAGGCAGACAGAGATTCAGAAAAGACATTACATACAAACCAATACATACAATTACATACAACAGACGGAAAATGCCAAAGAGGCAGACAGAGATTCAGAAAAGACACTACATACAAACCAATAAAGACAATTACATACAACAGATGGAACATTCCAAAGAGGCAGACAGATTCAGAAAAGAAGCTACGCACAGACCAATATGTATAATTAAACACAGCAGATGGAATACGACAATGAGGTAGACACAGATTCAAATGAAATGGGTAATATACAATGATGCAACACACATTTATTTGTGAGCAAATGCACATAAGCATAAATACATGCACTTGTATGCACACATATTCACACATTTGTGAATTTGCACACACACAGACAGAGACACAAAGACATGTGTTCAGAACAAACTGAAAACCTGCCAACCTCTGAAAATACTTGTCACATAAATTTTCACAACTGAGAAAATTATTTTAAGAATGACTTCAGCACACTGAGCTTGAAAATAAATATTCTTAAATTTTGTAGATTATGTATTCCACAGCTGCATTTTCTTTCTATATTTTGTTTTTAACATACATTTTGAGATCTGAGAACTTTAATAAAAACACATTTTCTGTCATCTGGATATCCTTCTAATCATACTGCTGAATAATAACAAACCACAATATATGCAGAGTGCATTTGCTGACTTGTCGAAGTAATGATGAATATCCAGAATCTTCATCTCTTGAGTACCAAGTATATACTACAGCATTTTTCTTGAATACTCAAAGCTGGAAATTCTTTATGAAAAAAATTACTCAGACAGGAATTTCTACTCTTTTTGGGTTCACTAACACACGAGTTCATGAATTGTTTTGATATGATCATCACTGGGGAAAAAGGAAAAATAAAAGAAAGGATGTTTATAGCTTTTAACAGCTAACTCAACAGCTGACAATCCATTACTGATGAATGTCTGTAGACTGCAGGATTAGAGGCTGGCAGGCCACACACCACAAAGACGATAAAAGACAGGGACAAAACAAAACAAAATGATAATAAAAAAAAAAATCCACCTAAACACCCCTCGAACACCAGTTAGATGGTGCCACCATACACCATGAAAGACCAGAAAGGAAAAAAAAAAAAAAAAAAAAAAAAAAAAAAATAATATATATATATATATATATATATATATATATATATATATATATATATATATATATATCCAAAACATTGTCACACACAAAGAACGATAACACCCCAACAAGACAGAACACCACCACCACCAACACTGTGCCTACCTTGTGTCCCCCTCCACTGCTGCTGCTGTCGGTGGTGGCGGTGGTGGCGTTGGAGTTGATGGAGGTGAGGGAGGCGCGGCGCTCTAGGTTCATCTCCTCCAGACCTGGGGGCTCACCCTCCAGCTCTCTGTACAGACCACCCACAGACACTCATCAATGCAGGCATCATCATCATCACAATGGTTTCTGGCTTGTGGGGGCCAAACACCAATGTTTGCTTTGATTGATTAATGATAATGATGATGATGATGATAGGTGGAATTTGCATTGTGCTGAATTTAATAAAGCAAACAAAATTTCAAAAGCGCTTGCATTCAAAATGTTCACATGCATGCAACCGTTTCACGAAAGATTAACAAGTTGATTAGTTATAAAGATCTTTCCCAAATGACTTAAGCTGAAAAACATGATGAAGTGTGTGCGTGTGCATGCATGCGTGTGTGTTTGGGGGTTGTGTGTGTGTGGGTTCATGCATGAAAGCATGCGTGCGTGCGTATGTGTGCGTGCGTATGTGTGCGTGCGTGTGTGTGTGTGTGTGCGTGCATGCATGCGTGTGTGTGTGTGCGTGTGTGTGTGAGTAAATGAGTGTCTGCCTGCAAACTGTAACACTTTTAAAACATTTTGTATGAAGAAGCTTTGTGAAGTATTACTTTTTCATACGATTTTAAGGAACATTTTCTAGGAGGAAAACATGAAGTGATCTATATGTCAAAACATTTGAAAGTGCTTTCAAAATACACTTTATGAAGCATTATATTTTCAAAACATTATCAAGGTTATTTTGAAGGAAACACTGCAAATAAAGTATGTTATTTTACTTTTTTAAAAATTGTGTACGGAAAAGAAAAAAAACTGAACCATCTGTGAAGCATTTATTGCACATAATACTCTCTTTTTCCTCTTTATTAAGCCAACAGCTAACAGTATATCTGTCTGCATGGCCGTAGTGAGTAGAATGTGTAGTGCCTGATCTTCTCCTGTACTTGTAACTCTGCAGGAGGTCTGCCCACTGGCCTCGTGTGCATATGAAAAGATTTCAGATTTGGTTGTAAAAAGGTAGGAGAAAGGGCTGGAAAGGTAGAAAATAAGCAAGAGAGACAGCAAGAGAGGGAATGAGAGATAAGGTAAAAGACAGAAACAAAGGGAGTGATAGGATAGGGGAAAATTCTAGCACAGAAATAGCAGAAAGTGGGGATGCTACTTATACAGAAAGAGCCCCTGGCATCCCCAATGGGGGAAACGTGCTGCCAATGCTTAGTGAGAGGAAAGTGTACCTGCTGACTCTGCTGGGGTTGAACATCTTGGGAGGAGGTTTGAACATGGTGGGCTGCTTGTCCTTGAGGGCCTCGTGCATGTAGAGGATTCTCTCCTGGATCAGCTCCCGCATCTTCTTCACCCAGTGCTGCTTCGTCTCCAGGTTGTTAGCCTGGGGTCAACAGATACACACGCTGTGTTAGTTAGTCATCACTTCCCATCTCAAGTGCCGCAGCGTTATACTTCAGATGTAGATTTTATTACCACACTGACCCTGCTTTGCTGGTTGCTTGGACAAGCTGGATTTGTGGTGGTGTTTATTAGAGGTAAAAACTATCTTGGCCCAGAATCTTACATGCTCATACACTTTTTCCAGACTAACTCATTCACTTAGCCAAAATCAAATCTTTTAACCATATATACTCCAAAAAAAATTCTTCACACACTCAAGATTAATTCTCATCAAGTCTACTTCCGCATTATATCAAATCTACCTTTTTTTCTTTTCTTTTTTTCACATCACATACACTTATGTGCACATTCATATACATTCTAATCAAATCCACTTTTTCTTCCTGGCATCAATTTTACATTTCTTCATATTAAGCATTAACACCCTCTAACACACACACACAAAAGTCTCAGCTCCACTACTGCAACTCCTTAATTAAATACTCCTAGCACACATCATACAGATTGTTCTCCAATAAATAAATGATGGTTTATACATCTACCAATTGAGAAAGATAGCTAAATACTTTCACAGTCTGAAGAGCACAAACTCACAAGTAAGAACAAAATGATCAGAATATACTTGTCTACCAATGTAGCAAATATTGTCCAAAATGTTAGCTTTTTTCAGTATTTTCAACAGCATATCTGTTCAGATTGTATACAGGTGTGTTTGAAGTGTATGCTTACCTCGCGGATAATCCTGTTTTCAACAGAATGTCTGTTCAGATTGTATACAGGTGTGTTTGAAGCGCATGCTTACCTTGAGGATAATCCTGTTTTCAACAGCATACCTGTTCAGATTGTATACAGGTTTGTTTGAAGTGTATGCTTACCTTGAGGATAATCCTGTTTTCAACAGCATATCTGTTCAGATTGTATACAGGTGTGTTTGAAGTATATGCTTACCTTGAGGATAATCCTGTAGTCCGATATAGGAGCCCTCCCTGTCCACAGAGCAAACTTGGTCTCGTCCCCTTCTATATGCTCTGTGATGTTGATTTCAGAGATCTGTGCACATATCACATACCAGTTCTCACAACACAAGTCTTTGTATACCATTATCATTATCACTAACCAACAACTTAGCTATTTTCAATAATTCTGAGATTCTACTTCCTGATATGAATATACTAACAGAAACACACACATACAGGAGTGAGCTACTTTTTCTTAGAGAAGTTTGCTTTCTTGTTTCATATGTTTGCTTGCATTTAAATGAAATCTATCCCGCAGTCAGATGTGGCTACGCTAAAATCTCACCGTTGGGAAACCTTGAATCTCTGGCAGAGGAACAAAAAAAAAAAGGGGGGGGAAGAATTCCAACACTAGGATGATGCTGGAGGGATGTGGTGACAGTCCTAATCAGAGGGATCATCTGCATTCTGGCTCCATAACTAAATATCCAGTAAAACTTCCCACTCAGAGGGATCATCTCCATAACTCAATATCCAGTAAAACTTCCCACTCAGAGGGATCATCTCCATAACTCAATATCCAGTCAGACTTCCCACTCAGAGGGATCATCTCCATAACTCAATATCCAGTAAAACTTCCCACTCAGAGGGATCATCTCCATAACTCAATATCCAGTAAAACTTCCCACTCAGAGGGATCATCTCCATAACTCAATATCCAGTCAGACTTCCCACTCAGAGGGATCATCTCCATAACTCAATATCCAGTAAAACTTCCCACTCAGAGGGATCATCTCCATAACTCAATATCCAGTAAAACTTCCCACTCAGAGGGATCATCTCCATAACTCAATATCCAGTCAGACTTCCCACTCAGAGGGATCATCTCCATAACTCAATATCCAGTAAAACTTCCCACTCAGAGGGATCATCTCCATAACTCAATATCCAGTAAAACTTCCCACTCAGAGGGATCATCTCCATAACTCAATATCCAGTCAGACTTCCCACTCAGAGGGATCATCTCCATAACTCAATATCCAGTAAGACTTCCCACTCAGAGGGATCATCTCCATGCTGGCTCCATACTTAAATATCCAGTAAGACTTCACTTCACCCTCAACTGCTTGGAGGGTCATTGGAGCACTGAACCCATTTTGTGTTCAGGCACCGAGTCCTGGGAAATTTTAACCTGGGGCAGCTTATCCCTCTGAAATGAATTAGGGCAGGCACTATGAAAAAACCCCACCTAAATCCCCAAACTGGACACCATCAAAAGTGGCACAGCTGTGGCACAGAGCCTCTTCTGATTGGTGGTCCTGTAGCAGCCCACCATTCTCAGCTTGGTTTGAACTGCTGGCCTTTCTGATGTGTCAGAACATGTTTGTACATGGTGTGACAGTAATAAGCACAGTAAAGGCAGCAAAACTTCACAGGAGATGGGGTACCATATTAAGAAAAGGAAATAACCCAATGATTGAAACTAATTCAATCATGTTTCTTCACTCCGTCTTTTGTTTTCTCTTTAGGTGACGAATACAATGCCTCCAAACACAGGTCAACGACAACAACAAATAATCCATATTAACAACTAAACAAACTACTTAAGACTCCAAACAAACATTGCTTGATGAACAAACAAACAAAACAATATACATAAAAATCAAATAAAGAACCGAACAAGCACACAAAACACCACTAAAATCAAGTCCATCAAAACCAAATCAACCATCCTATCAAATCTTCAATTAATTATAAACCACGACAGTATCACGTAAAAACCCACTCACCATCAACTTGAACTTGTACATGTACTTGGACTTGCCGCTGCTGTCTTTCACCTCCTTGGAGAAGAGGAGGCAGACGTCGAAGAGGAAGAGGCGACGTTCTCTGCCTTTGCGGATGATCTGCTTGGGGTCCCAGACTGTGAAGGTGTCTTGCAGGAGCACCTCCCCCAGGGCCTCCAGGCTCTCCTCCAGACCATCCAGCATGGACAGGTGCATGGCGTCGTTCGCCTTCTTGGGCACGTTCATCATCACCTCCAGACCATCCTGATAGGGGGGGGGGGGGGGGGCACACAGAGTGAAACTTCAGCTTATTTTACTGTGTTGGTGTAGCATTCATCACTGCTTCAGCTTTATTTTACTGTGTTAAAGCATTCATCACTGACTTCAGCTTATTACAGTGTTCATTCATCATTGACTTCAGCTTTATACAGTATTCATTCATCACTGACTTCAGTTTATTACAGTGTTCATTCATCACTGACTTCAGCTTATACAGTGTTCATTCATCACTGACTTCAGCTGTATTACAGTGTTCATTCATCACTGACTTCAGCTTATTACAGTGTTCATTCATCACTGACTTGAGCTTTATTACAGTGTTCATTCATCATTGATTCAGCTTTATTACAGTGTTCATTCATCACTGACTTCAGTTTTATTACAGTGTTCATTCATCACTGACTTCAGCTTTATTACAGTGTTCTTCATCACTGACTTCAGCTTTATTACAGTGTTCTTTCATCACTGACTTCAGCTTTATTACAGTGTTCTTTCATCACTGAGTTCAGCTTTATTACAGTGTTCTTTCATCACTGAGTTCAGCTTTATTACCTTCATCATTGAGTTCAGCTTTATTACCTTCATCATTGAGTTCAGCTTTATTACCTTCATCATTGAGTTCAGTTCATTACCTTCATCATTGAGTTCAGCTTTGTTACCTTCATCAATGAGTTCAGCTTTATTACAGGTTCATTCATCATTGATTCAGCTTTATTACTTTATCATTGAGTTCAGCTTTATTACCTTCATCATGATTCAGCTTTATACCTTACAATGGTGTAGCTTTTTACTTCATCATTGAGTTCAGCTTTTTACCTTCATCAATGAGTTCAGCTTTATTACCTTCATCATTGAGTTCAGCTTTATTACAGTGTTCATTTATCATTGAGTTCAGCTTTATTACAGTGTTTCATTCATCATTGACTTCAGCTTTATTACAGTGTTGTTAAAGCATTCATCACTGACTTCAGCTTTATTACAGTGTTGTTAAAGCATTCATCACTGACTTCAGCTTTATTACAGTGTTGTTAAAGCATTCATCACTGACTTCAGCTTTATTACAGTGTTGTTAAAGCATTCATCACTGACTTCAGCTTTATTACAGTGTTGTTAAAGCATTCATCACTGACTTCAGCTTTATTACAGTGTTGTTAAAGCATTCATCACTGACTTCAGCTTTATTACAGTGTTGTTAAAGCATTCATCACTGACTTCATCTTTATTACACGTCTTGTTAAAGCATTCATCACTGACTTCAGCTTTATTACAGTGTTGTTAAAGCATTCATCATTGACTTCAGCTTTATTACAGTGTTGTTAAAGCATTCATCACTGACTTCAGCTTTATTACAGTGTTGTTAAAGCATTCATCACTGACTTCAGCTTTATTACAGTGTTGTTAAAGCATTCATCATTGACTTCAGCTTTATTACAGTGTTCGTAAAGCATTAATCATTGACTTCAGCTTTATTGCATTTTTTATTTTATTCTTTTATATTGATATAATGGAATAAGCACTCATGTGCTTTTTTACATCCAGTCCTCGTGTGTATGCAGTAACAAGGTATACATCTCTGATATTAGCTTTATTATGTTGTTCATAAAGCATTCACATTTAAGTTTTATTTCAATATTCGAAAAGGTTTACATCTTTGACATGAACTTTAATCTTCTTCTTCTTCATCGAACATGAACATCAGCTTTATCATATTTTTCATAAGACATGTCTTTGAAATGAGCTCAATCATGTTTATTGTAGTTTTGCTTTTATCTTCTTCTTCACTCTCATTTTCTTCCTCTTCTTTTGATTCCACTTCATTTTCATCAGCTGCATATGCATGTTTACAGATCATACAACAGCCCCTAATATGAACAGAATCACAACAAATACTCTTGACAGAACGTAAAGCAAATTAAAAAAAAACAACTTACAATCATACCCCAAAGTCAGCCTATCTCCATATTCAAAAAGTGCTTAAACCTTCCACATACATCTGGAATTTTTTTCAAATCACCCAAATTTCTTTGTTTTTACTTTGAAAACATTTTTATAACTTTATATACAGGAAAAACCCTTGAGATGATTTTTGATACATAAATTGATCAAGTAAAGTTCATCAAATAGCAAAAAGTTTATCAAATATTTTAAGTTCCGTGCATTCCTCGAAGAGTACACATATTTCTCATCAATATGCTTCATTTGCCACTGAACTGATACTTGTCAACAAACAAACGATTTCTGTTCCTCTTTGTGGGTTTCATAGGCCATCTACTACATAAGCACAAAAAGCATGTGCATCCTGCATTCCTGCACAATGGGTTCCAGAAAACATAAAAAAAATCTCAAACTGAAGGGACAACTGTGTCTCAACATATTCCCGAAGTTGGAATGCGCAACCTTAATGATGGGGGTAAAAATGGTCGTATACACAAAATCTCACCAACGGTGAACCTCAGACCATCAGCGGAGGAAAAACCAAACCAACAAACAAACACTGCCAGGTATGCCGGCAAAGTGTGTTCACCTTGATCTCTCCGGTGTGCTCCTCACAGCAGGTGAGGAGGTCCTTGAGCAGGAGCTGGTACTTGGTGATGCGCTGCACAGGCTTGATCAGG
>CM060318.1:16554921-16594921 GCA_030674155.1 Stramonita haemastoma
ATTTTTGCATATGTGACAACCTTTGCCCCCCATTTAGGTAGCCATATTCTGAATTCATAATGATGTCTAAGCACAACATTAGTGTGCACAGTTTTTTTTATATACTTTCTTTGTCATCTAATCTTACCAGCACAATTTTTTTGTGTAACACACACACCGCACACACACACACACACACACACACACACACACACACACACACACACACACACACAGAAAAAAGGGGGACCCACGATTCAAGCCACTTACTCTCTTCTGCGTGCTGATTTACGTTTTTCCTCGGTGAGTTCTTTGGGGTGATGCTGCAGTTTGTCCTCTATAGAGGAATCGCTGTGGCGCTGATGTTCATCCTTCTCTTGCTGCTGCTGCTGTTCAACACACACATGTTCAGTTTATTCTTTTATAGTGAGGATAATGGAATACACATTTGTGCGCTATTTTTCATCCAGTCCCCGTGTGTATGCAGTTTTGTCAATTTTGTCATCTGTTCCCACCCGCACACAGTGGCCTACTCTTACGAAAAGCGGAACAGGATTTAACGTGTGCGCAAAATGTTCTGCACGCGTTCGCACACGGGGCCTCGGTTTACAGTCTCATCTGAAAGACTTTTGGGGTGAGTGGAGTCAGCACTGATGTTAACTCCAGAGAAAAATCCCCTCCAATGGGAGTTGAACTCTGGTCGTCAAATTGCAAGCACAATGTTCTGACCACTATGCTATCCCAACCCCTATGTGCATGCATGAGCTAATGTGACCCGTCCAACAACACACACACACACACACACACACACACACACACACACACACACACACACACACACACACACAAACTTACATATAAGTATGCACATGTGCATGCAGAATGTGTACAAGGATGCAAGCTTACACATGCACACACACACACGCACACACACACACACTCAAACTTGTCACACAAAGTGTAAAATTCAGTGATTCTCTTTGCCCTCTAGAATAACTTTGAATGAAGAAACATTATACTGAAGAAAGGCCCACACACATACAAGCTTAACTTGGGCATAGCTGTCTTTCTTCTTTCTCTCTTTTAGTAGACTAAAGTTTTCATACTGCCATCACAAAGGGCGTACATGAGTGAGTGGGTGAGTGAGTGTGGGTGAATGAGTGTGAGCGAATCAGTGAGAGTGTGAGTGAGTGAGTGAGTGAGTGAGTGTGAGTTTGTGTGTGTGTGTGTGTGTGTGTGTGTGTGTGTGTGTGTGTGTGTGTGTGTGTGTGTGTGTGTGTGTGTGTGTGTGTGTGTGTGTGCTTAAGTGTCTATGAACATGTTTGAGTAAAAACTTTCTGTGTGTAAGCATATGAGCACATGAGTGCCTTTCTGATAGCAGGAGCTACGTATGCATGTGTGTTTGTGGGTTATGACAGTGCATGCAAAGAGAGAAAGAGAAAAAGTAAATGTCAGAGCATGTGTGAAAGATCACCTGTACAAATAAAGGCCAGAAAAATGTGTGTGTGTGTGTGTGTGTGTGTGTGTGTGTGTGTGTGTGTGTGTGTGTGTGTGTGTGTGTTTGTGTTTTTTTTTGTGTGTGTGTGTGTGTGTGTGTGTGTGTGTGTGTGTGTGTGTGTGTGTGTGTGTGTGTGTGTGTGTGTGTGTGTGTGTGCCTTTCCCTCATAGCTAAGATTCTTTACTTCCCTCTCATGTGTGCACCTGTCAGTGTCCTTTAAAATCCATCCACACATACCAACCATAACTGCCCCCATTTTCTTCTTCTATGTCACAGATAATCTACATTTTACTAACCTTTACTGCCCTCTCTCACACATCACAGCCCATATATCTATAATCTACGTTTTTTCATTGATATGTTGACAATTATTCTCTTTCTGTTAAATTATCAAATACATATCTATTTTTACTTGTTTCTTCATATGCTATTTTCTTTGTGCACCCACTGCATGATTTTTTTTCTTCCTATATGCTATTCTTTCACCTTCATATTGTTCAGTCTTTCCCCCACAACCCAGCCCCTAACCTCTCTATCTTCACATTTTTCTCTCTATTATTGCCCAATTTTGTCACATTTCATAACTGTACACACACACAAAAATTTTATTTGCTGCCTTATCTTTTGTGACTTTCCCGTCCTGAAGTCCACAGAGAACTCATCATGTTTGGCCACCACATGGCCACCAGCCAGAGGGGCCCTGCACAGCTCACTGTGTGTAGGAGCTGGCTGGAGTCTAAAAAATCCCAGACTCTTTACAGAATCCAGAACCCGTGACCTTCCAGCCCATAGCCTAAGGCCCAAACCATTGCCAATAGCAGCTGGTTCACTTAAAAGATATCTACTTAATTCCTCCTGCCCTATTCAATCCCCTGTAGTTCTCTGCTATGTTTCCCAAAACAACACTGTTTCCCCCTTACGTCTGGTGTGGAGACGCCAAGTTTTCCTTCCAGCTGCATGCGGTATTTTTCCATGCGAGAGGAGAAATCCTTGTAGCGCTTGTCCACTGCTCCACACCACCCCAGGATGCTGCTGGCATGGAGGTTGCCTTTGGCCACAAAATCGTCAGCTAGTTGTAACAGCAGTTTGACATTTTCTCGAGTTTCCTGCAAAACACACCAGATGGGAAATTACTGCTTAGATGTAGTCAGTGAGGTAGTTACTTGTCTAGGGTCAAGTAAGATGCCTGTCTTTAAAAGAACTAAAAGAACAAAAAAAGAATTTCCCTAGAATGAGCACAAAGCCACCATACATGTCATAACATTATGTAATTTAAATTCTTTATCATAGGCTCATTTTTACAACCTTCCATGCAAGGATGCTAGGGGCTCTTTAGTATATACATTATCATTACCTTCTGGAAATTTGGTGCCACAAATTTCCTCTTTTCTTCAACTCAGTCTTAGTTTCTACATTTCCCCCCCTGAAGCTTTGTTTTTTGTCTGATTTCTGCATTTCCACTGCATTCATGTTTTCTGTTAAATAGAATGTTTAATGTCTGACAGAAACATTTTTCTTTTACAAAAGATCCAACTTTCAAAACTTTGCATGACAAGACCGGATCAAAGTAGGTTTCGTAAGAGGACTGCAAAAACAGTAAACCCCCACTGCACAACATCACACCATTTCCTTAGGGGTTCTCCTCACTTGTTTGTATATTTGCCACTGCTCTAGACAAAATCTGAGCAAGACCTTGCAAGGCAACATAAAACAGAAAGCTGTCCTCTCTCACACAAGTCTCAAAGCACCTGAAAGATCTCAAGTCTCTGTCTACAGCAAATCATGCAAACAAAAACAACAAAAGCAGCCTAATTAACAGTCATGAACTGACAGACTTAGACAAAAAAACTAAAGAGCACATGGACGTTAATCCTGATGTACCAACTCACTTTCGCTCTGTTCCTGAACTCGTAGTGTTCCTTGAGCAGGGCCTCCGTCTCTGTGTTGTTGGCGCCCAGGTGTGTGTGAGAGGCCAGGTATGCCTCTCCATACTCCTCGATCCACTCAAGAGCCTGCACACCAACATCTTCATTACTACATCTACAACAACAAAAGATCAGATACATGTATATGTACAACAAAATGACATCAACAACAACAAAAACAAAATCCATATTCTGAAGTTTGTTAGTCAGTGTTTTAATTCACAATGAATTTCCATTTTCTGCTCTGATAAAACTTATTTTAGACGCACTGCAAATTAACATCTAAAACATCCAAATATGTGCGCACTCACATGCACACACATGCATGCACACGCACACACACCCACACACTCATGGCTTGATGAAAAAAAGCGAGTCGATGCTTATTCAATGTACCATCTGGAAATAAAAATTTGACTTTGACTTTGACTTTGACTTTGACACACACACACACACACTCACACATACACACAAACACACTTTCTCATGCATGCACCTTTCTTGCCCTGCATGCCCTATGAAACACACTAATAGCAAAACATAAATCTGGTGGATCTCTGGATCCACCTACCCATCCATGCCTACACCATGACATTTGACAAAACAGATTAATCCATTCATACCACCTACTGCTTCCTGTTACTTCCTCCCTCTCTCCCCTCTTACACACACACGCATGCACGCACGCACATACACACACACACACACAAACACACACACTCTCACCCACCCACACACACACTGTTCAGGCAAAAACAGAAGACCAAAACCACTAAGCAGACATACAAATAATGTGTAAAATACAGCAGAGATGGGTGAAGTTGATTATTGTTGATTGCTTGTGCGTTGTAATGGGTCGAATGCAAGCCCTTTGATTTGATTTTACAAGATAAAGCACTATATAAATTCCATGTATTTTTATTATTATTATTGAGTTACCTGCTTGGCGCTCTGTTCGAAGAGAACATACTGGTGGCACTGCTCCAGTTTCCTCTTCTTTACTGTCCAGTACTCAATGACCAGGTTCTCCTGCTGCAGTAGCTGGTCCAGGGTAGCTGTCCACACAACACACCACAGTCATTTCACTTTGTCTTATTTATACCACACAGCACAGTCATTTCACTTTATCTGAGTTATACCACACCACACAGCAATCATCATCTGTCACTTTAACTAGTATACCAAGAAAGAAGGTGACATTCACCTGCCTAACAAGTAAACTGTTGAGGTTCTGGCTTCAATGCCCTGCCTTGCCCTTACTCCTCAGTTTGATAAGAAAATCAAACTGAATGTCAAAGCAGATGTTTGGATAAGACTATAAACCTAACCCCCCTGTGCGAATGCACACAGAACATCATGTGCACATGCTGAAAACCTGTTCTGCCTTTTGGAAGAGGCCATTCTGTGCTGGTAAGAATAGATAACAACAACAAAAATATCCACATGCACACAGGTTTAAATACAATCCCTGAAGTTGGAATGCAGCTATCAGAATGTCCAGGGGAAAAACAGCCAGTATCAGTCAGACTGATTATGTAATAAGTGGAACTTTCTCAAACATCATCACTCATAAATGAATCAGTTGTGGGACCCTTTTTTGTAGACACATGACTACATAACAGCTAGGTCTGAAATCCTTACAAAACCTCATTAATTTCAGACTGTCTCCCCTCAAAATAATGCACCCTGTATTTGTATAACACTTATGGCAGATCAACACATTTTCAACTGGTTTGTTCCCTGTTTGCTGAAATGAATTCCTGTTCCCAGTGAAAATTGGGACATTTTTTTCAATTCAGTTGCCAATTTTTCTGCAACAAGTTTATTGTTATCTCACAATGCTTAACCATGTCAAAATCTATCCTAGATGACGTAACGATTGCAGTGCATACTCATACCCTAAAAAAATGTTTCTGGTGCCATGTTTCTGCTTGTTGTTATATGAATTTCTAGGCCATGTTTGCTTCTTTGTACAGCAGCAAAAACTCAGACGGTCTTGCTGCTTTTGCTGCAGATGCTGATGACCTCTCTGTGTGGTAAATATTTCCACTTTTATCTCAGAGTAATGTTATGAAGGAACATTGTCAAAATTTGCCTGATAAGTTTTGGAGTTTTTCTTTCAGCCTTCCATCTCCAGAAGATGGGAAGTAATCGGCATAAAAGAGTTACATCCCTATATACATGCAGAAGATCAAATACGCACAAATATGCACATTAAAGATAATGTGACTCATGTCAGTGTCTGGTGGGTTATGGAAATGAGAGCATACTCTGCATGCATCCTGTACACAAAATGAGCTGCTCTGAAGTCAGAATGTGTCAGCTGAGGCCAGCAGGCAGATTTCCTGCAGAAGTACAAGCACAGGAGAAGACCCACAGCACACCAATCCAGCGTAACTCAGTCAAGGGACCAGTGCTAGAATTAGCACTCCCTTCCTTTTACTAAGTCAAAAGTGTGGTCACTTCCTGCTATATTTAGCACCAGCTGGGCTGAGCTGGGATGGAATGGATAGCAGCTGACAGTGGCAGAAAGTGGGGTAATCTGACAGCTGTGAGACCATGTACTACACATCCCACCCAATAGCGGACCAGAGAAAACAAAGAAAAGAGCAGACTGTCTTTCAGAGTGAACAGTAAGTCTGATAAAGATTTCCTCTACAACAACTTGGAATAGTCCCAGCCTGAGCTAATGGTGAACACGCACACAAAGCCTACTACCTTTGACATGTCCCTCAGGACAGCAGAACTAATGGTGAACACACGCACAAAGCCTACTACCTTTGACATGTCCCTCAGGACTGCAGAACTAATGGTGAACACACGCACAAAGGCCTACTACCTTTAACATGTCCCTCAGGATTGCTAACTAATGGTGAACACGCACACAAAGCCTACTACCTTTGACATGTCCCTCAGGACTGCAGAACTAATGGTGACACGCACACAAAGCCTACTAATGATGACCACACACAAAGCCTACTAATGATGACCACACACAAAGCCTACTTATGGTGACCACGCACACAAAGCTTATTACCTTTGACATGTCCCTCAGGACTGCGGAACTTCATCTGCATTCCCAGGAAGTGGAGGTTCCTGTTGACGTACTTCAGGAATGTCTCTGCTGTACGTCGAGCCAGGGTACATGCCTGTACACACACACACACCACAATCATGGACCACAAATATGTATGTTTGTATTAATCAACAGAGCTATTTACACAACAAGAAACGGAGTAGCAGCAAACTGTGCCCGAAAACAGTAATAATCCCTCTAAAATAGTGGTTGTGTTTGTCGACAAAGCACAATTTAAAAAAAAAAAAAATTCTAAATACATGAAACAACAATATTTGTTTATCCAACTAAAAAACTAAAACTTAACTTGTTTGGTTGGTTAAAGTCATGACAAAAGCATGTACACAAAAAGGAAAGAACTCAGTCCTTTTACCTCTCAATGATTTGCAGGCCTGCTAATTTGTGTTTGTCCACTCTCTTCATGATGTCAGTTGCACTGTCTTTATTCATAAGCCTCACTAATTACACGGTCCATGACCAAAAACAATAGTAGTATTCTTATTCAATCAGTTCTTGGACGCTGGTATGTGTACAACTGGACTGTAAAACAATGTTTGATAAAAATGTTCCAATTTCAGTGAGTAGAGACGAATTCTGTGTGTGTGTGTGTGTGTGTGTGTGTGTGTGTGTGTGTGTGTGTGTGTGTGTGTGTGTGTGTGTGTGCGCGTGCGCACTTGTGTGTGTGTGTGGGGAGGGGGTGTTCATTTTTCATTTTTATTTCCAGGGCAATGGATATAAGTACTCAAGTGCTTTTTTTTTTTTTTTTGCCGCCTCATCTTCTGCAACATCCCCATCCTGCTATTCCCACACCACTCATTTCAATCCGCCTGCCACAGCCACACCCAGATTTGTTATGTCTCATCCTCAGACAGACAGACAGACAGACAGACAGACAGACAGACTGACATACAGACAGACAGACATACAAACAGACAGACATACAGACAGACATACAGACAGACATACAGACAGACATACATACATTCAGACAGACATACAGACATAGATACAAAAACAGACATACATACACAGACAGACAGACATAGATACAAAAACAGACAGACAGACATACAGACATAGATACAAAAACAGACATACATACAGACAGACAGACATACATACAAAACCACACATACATACAAACAGACAGACAAACACATACAAACATACAGACAGACAGACATACACACAGACAGACAGACATACAAAAACATACAGACAGACATACATAGACATACATACAGACAGACAGACAGAGAGAGAGAGACATACCCTGAGGAAGGCCTCTTTCTGCTCATTGTGCTTGTTGATCAGCTGCACCAGGAAGGCGGCACGGTTGGCACTGGCTGACTTGTCAGAGCTGCACCAGTCTTCGTCCCTCTTGTAGTCACGGTCCAGGGCTTCCAACACCGACCACACCTGCACAGGTGGGAAACAAGGAGGAGGGGGGAGAGGGCGTAAATTGATTAATTAAACCAGTGATGGGTGAAGAGAACTGATCAAGAAAGCAGCACACCTACACAGGTGGTAAACAGGGGTGGTTAACTTGATGGGTAATTAATTGAGAAAGCAGCACAACTCATAGCATCATGAATGATGAATATGATAAGTAAGGAAGATGATGGCTTTGCACAGCCTGGACTAGTCTGGTGTTGTGTGGTATGTACTTGGTCTGGGCTGGAGAGTGTGTTGTGTGTGTGTGTGTGTGTGTGTGTGTGTGTGTGTGTGTGTGTGTGTGTGTGTGTGTGTGTGTGTGTGTGTTGTGTGTGTGTGTGTTGTATGTGTGTGTGTATGTGTGTGTGTGTGTGTGTGTGTGTGTGTGTGTGTGTGTGTGTGTGTGTGTGTGTGTGTGTGTGTGTGTGTGGCTGTTGTTGTTTATTTTGTCGTTTGATTTCTATTTTCCAGGGTTTTTTTTTTCATTTTTGATAAGAGGAGGGGAGTTCTCTTAGGTGGCCTTCAGAGATGAAAGGGGATACATAAATGAATATTTGAAACTGAACACACACACAAAAGGTTTTTGCCTTTCCCAAAGGAAACATTTGTCAGAAAAACCAATGGTGCTGCAGTTAGCCACCAATGAAGAAATTTTCACTCCAATATATATATACATAATCGAAATAAACCAACATACACCCTATTTCTGACAAAAATGTAATGAGGTATAGATGTATGCACACATGTACATATGCATGAGCATGCACACACACACACACACACACACACACACACACACACACACACACACACACACACTAGTTGTAAAAAATACATGACTGCTTTATCATTATCCTCGAATGAAAACAATCTGATTTGGCGTAATTTGATGTGACATACATACACACGCACACACACACACACCCACACACTCACACACACACACACACACACACACACACACACACACACACACACACACACACACAAATGTAGCTTTCTTATCCTATATACAGTTACCCACAACTCTCCATCCCTAACCTGATCAGCAGTCTTGTACCAGTTGGTGCACACACACACACACACACACACACACACACACACTCACACTCACACTCACACACACACACACTCACTCACTCACTCACTCACTCACACACTCACACACTCACACACACACACACACACACACACACACACACAAAGTAGCTATATATCTAACTGTTTAACACTGACAGCCACACACTCCACCCCTAACCTGTTCAGCAGTCTTGTACCAGTTGGTGGAGGCCATGACCAGTTTCTGCCTCTCCTCGGCGTGGTACATCAGCTGCTGCCAGGCCAGGGTGACGTTCTCTGCGATGGCTCGCACCAGCTCCGAGTTGTAGTGCTGGCTCTGCAGCATGGACTCTGCTCGCTGCGTCACCTGCACCACGCTGTAGTGAGTTTTCTGGAAAAGAAACAAGACACAAGGATTGCTGCATTTCCAGTTTTGTAACAGCTTGTTAAGCACACGACGTAGATTTTCACAAAACAGAAAACTCAACACAACTGTCTCCATGCCCGCTGTCATCAGAGTTCCACGCAATGCCACCAGGGTTCGCCATTTCCCAGTCTCTGCTGAGTTCCAAGATCTCCTGTAGCCCTCTCAGACTACTGATCTCAGTGATGTTGGCAATGCAGGCTGTTGGTGGTCTGCCTCTTTTCCTTCTGCTCTGAACATTACCTTGGAGAACTGTCCTCTTCAGATTTGTCTGTGTGTTTCTGTTTGCAAGACCAATCTATCTTAGTCTGCGCTTATAAATTTCAACCAATATTTGTCTTTGCACTGAGAGTTCATTAAGAATGATTTCATTTCTTATTCTATCTGACCATTTCACTCTTAGAAGTTATCAGTAGAACCCCATTTTGGCTGCATTTGGCAGCCGAAACAGATCAAAACAAAGCACACAAAAAAAGAAAAAAGAAAAGCTGACAGATGTCTCTATTCTGTAGCTCTGGTTTGGTCCATAGAAAAAAGTAGGCAAGAATTGAACCACATAATTAACAAACCACAGAAGAAACACAGTAATGACAGTGAGAAACAACTTTGAATCTTCTCATTTATCAATCAAATGCACTAAAACGACAATTTTTCAAAATGAAAATCTGAGGTGTTCCTGAAAATGCTTCGAGAAAAATAAACAAACAAGTCTTTGAAAAATTTTAAAGGAAAATGTACCAAATTTTTCTTAGATATGAGGCAGTTTTTTGTACTTTCTTCACCTAGTGCTCCAAGGTTCATCAATGGTGAGATTTTGAATATGCGGCCATTTGTCCATCATTGAGGTAGCCACATTCAGACTATGAGATTACAAGGTACTCAACAAAAATGTTCAGCGAGTACCTTTATCTAATTTGCTCTTACATTCTAGCATAATACACAAAAAGAAAGAAAGTCAAATACCCCTAAACAATCTCTTTCTCGTCTTCTCTTTTCACACACACACACACACACACACACACACACACACACACACACACACACACACACACACACACACAAAACAACAACAACAACAACAACAATCAAGCCAAAACCAATACAGTATCAAGATGTATACCACAAACAAAAAAAGACGGGGTAACTGTTCTGTGTGACTGACCTCAATGGCGATCATGAACTGCTCATGTTCCTTCTTGAGCTGCTCAGCCTCTACCAGGTTGTTGGGGCACATGAAGCTGGCCGTCAGCATCGACTCCCCATTCCGCACCCAGCAGATCACCTGAACATTACCCCCATCATCATCATCATCATCATCATCCTCATCATCATCATCATCATCATCATCCTCATCATCATCATCATCATGGCCTTCAGAGGTGAAATCTTCATCATAACCATTCCACAGCTTTTAACAGATCACCTGAACATTGCCACCATCATCATCATCATGGCCTTCAGAGGTGAAATCTTCATCATAACCATTCCACAGCTTTTAACAGATCACCTGAACATTACCCCCACCATCATCATCATCATGGCCTTCAGAGGTGAAATCTTCATCATAACCAGTCCACAGCTTTTAATAGATCACCTCAACATTACCCCATCATCATCATGGCCTTCAGAGATGAAATCTCCAACATCACCATTCCACAGCTTTTAAAAGATCACCTGAACATTACCCCATCATCATCATCATGGCTTGATGGCTTGATGAAAAAAAGCAAATCGATGCTTACTCAATGTACCATCTGAAAATAAAATTTTGACTTGACTTGACTTGACTCCATCATCATCATCATGGCCTTCAGAGGTGAAATCTTCAACAGCTTTTAACAGATCACCTGAACATTGCCCCCATCATCATCATGGCCTTCAGAGGTGAAATCTTCAACATAACCATTCCACAGCTTTTAATAGATCACCTGAACATTACACCAACTTCCATACATCATCATGGCTTTCAGAGATGAAATCTTCAACATAACCATTCCACAGCTTTTAATAGATCACCTAACATTACCCCCCATCATCATCATGGCCTTCAGAGGTGAAATCTTCACATAACCATTCCACAGCTTTTAATCCACACACACTTTATTTTCCCACACAAACAACACTCAAACATATCACTCATAAAAAAAATTCTGGAATATAATCAAGGTATATGTGCCACCAGTGTGGGATTACTATGACGTAAATGTCACATGAACTGCCAGACTGAGCCTTATTTCCTCTAACGACTTCACAGTTAAGTTTTCTATCCATAATCTCCAAGAGTGGATTCAGTGGTCTAGAGGTAACACGCCTTCTAGAAAGCGAAAAGTCCAGGTCGTAGTGTCTGCAGGGTTCAAATCCCGTTTGGGCTCCAAAACTTTCTCCCCATCTATTAACCATGAGTGGTGGTCTGGGTGCTAGTCTTTAGATGAGACAATAAACCGAGTCCCGCTGTTCACATCATTATTAAGCGCACGTAAAAGAACCCACGGCAACAAGGGGGTTGTCCCTAGAAAATTTGTAGAAAAAAGCCCTCTGATAGGGAAAAAAATTTCACTTGCAGACAGGAAAAAGAAAAAAAAAAAGGGTGGTGCTGCACTTATGGATGCCGCTCTTCCCATGGAAGCATGCAGAAATCTGCTGTGACAAAAAGTACAAAATACAATATATAGATAAAAAATAATTGGATGGAGTGGACAATAAATTATAAATTGTAAATAAATAATAGCAAACAAAAATAATTATAAGATAAAAACAACGATAAAATTGAAGATTACCTGCGGCTGATCCCAAAATTTGGATAACACACGCCGGGACCCTTGATCTGCTGGTCTCCAAGTTGGTTCAATAAAGTAGTTAACAAAAACATTGACATCTGCATGTACTACCTCATGCCAGACACAACAGTTACATGTACTACACGTGTCCAAGGTACTCTTTTTTCTGCTCAGTACCTGGTCTCACGCAGCCCCCCACCGTCGTCATACAGGTACACAACGCTGGATCCGTTTGTGCCCGCATCGTACTCTGCATCGACATCAACTGCAGACACACAATTACATGTACACATTTAACATATCCGGTAAAAAGATGATAATAATGTGGATTAGCTTTTACGATTGCCCTGCATTCATACTCTGCTCCACATCAACGCGCACACCCCACACATTATTCACATACATGTGTTGTGGATTAGCTTTTTCCCCACCCACCAACCACAAATCCTTTTGCCTCGTCCCCTCTCTTGATAAAGTGATGGAATGCACAGTGTAAATGGTTTACGTTGGGGGAAGATGGGGATAGAGTGGGAGGAAGAGGCAGATCAAAATCATATCCTTCACAGGTGGACCTTGCTATACTGTTAAAAAAAATAATTAAACCCCAACCCCCTTCCCTAAAAAGCAAACAAAGCAAACAAAAACAAAAAACAAACACACATAAATCTTTGTGACGAATAAAGTTACCCCAAAAAAAGTTCACTCTACTACTTTTCTTTTTTTAATACAATGGATAATGGTTTATGTGAATGAAGCACACAAAATTTTCACCACTTACAGTAAATGAGATGTCTAAAAAATTTAGATCCATGTGAAACCATGAATTTGTGCAACTTTACTTTAGCCACAAAGAAAGCAATACTATACTGTCTCAAAACTGCTTAGCTCTTCTTCTTCTTCTTCTTTTTTTTTTTAAAATCCAGCCCATGTATTTTGAAGTGAAAACAGGAGTCAACATGTTGCCTCATAGCAGTAGAAAACACTGAGAATTATCAGACAAGAGGATTGAATTTTATTGCCATTACAAGCTTTTTGGGGGGGATTTTTCAAGTTCTGGCCAGCTCCTGTTCAAATGGAATCAATGTGGAGACAGGGAAACACAAAGTCAAGAATCCTCCAATTCATGAAAGCAAATTTGAGTGTTCAATCATACTGCATGACAACACTGCAAGTGCAGGTTTCTTATCTCTTGGAGTGGCTGACACTGAGGCAATGCCAGAAAAGAAGACAAAAAAAAACTCCCTCTAATGTAGTATCAACTTGAGAGAACCTCCACAGCCACTAATCATTATCAACCTTAATGATCAATTTGTGTTCTAGAGAAAAATGGGAGGATTTGAAGCTGTAAGTTTTTTATAAAGAGAGCTATCATTTTGCTTTTCAGACAAGCATCTCACTCAGCCTGGCTCTACAACCAGGCCTTTGTCAGTATGGAAACTTTAGCATATGTATTAAAACGGATCAAACCAGGAATCATGCAGGCCTAGTCTAATTCTGGTTGGTAGTGCATCGGTTATGATAATGCAGTGTCTGTGATTCTCTATAGGCTATAGACAACTGACAGTTGGACAGAACAAGCCTGATAGTGGGTGTGGGTGGAGGAATTAGGCTTCGTGGAGCAAGTGGCAGCATATCACAGAAAATTGGAAAGCAAACAAAAACAAACAATAAACATAACACAGGAGAAAGTACAACTCCCAAAAAAACATCCCCCCCCCAAAAAAAACCCCCAAACAAACCTACAACAACAAAAAAAAAGGCAAGGTGCACACACACACACAACACAACACACAAAAAGCAACATACCATTCAATAAAAACCTAAATAATCCAGAATGATTGCCGATACTATTGCAAAATGAAACACGCTCAGATCATTGTCTAATACACTTACAGCAAGGTTGACCTGTCACATGGGTGACATCTGCAGTCAACTATGTCACCAATGTATAATCTACTATTGCTTGTCAAACAAGACTAATTACCATCAATCTACGTCTGTGGTATGTTGAGGCTGAAAAAATAGTTGATTATATGTTTGCTTTCACTGACCTGATATGTTTGCTTTCACTGACCCCCCCCCCCCCCCCCCCCCCCCATCCTAATTCCTTTCTCCCCTCCTCACAAAATCACACTACCCTTTATATCCCCTCAATGGTTTTTTTTGTGGAGGTTTTTGTTTTTTTCTTTACTGCATCATGGCAGAGACCTGTGTGTGGTGTGTGTGTGTGTGTGTGTGTGGGGTGTGTGTGTGTGTGTGTGTGTGTGTGTGTGTGTGGTGTGTGTGTGTGTGTGTGTGTGTGTGTGTGTGTGTGGTGTGTGTGTGTGTGTGTGTGTGTGTGTGTGTGTGTGTGTGTGTGTGTGTGTGTGTGTGTGTGTGTATTAATCTTGAATCTGTGTGTGGTGTGTGTGTTTTGTGTGTGTGTGTGTGTGTGTGTGTGTGTGTGTGTGTGTGTGTAGTATTTAAATCTTGAATCTTTTGTGGTGTTGTGTGTGTGTGTGTGTGTGTGTGTGTGTGTGTTTTATTGTTGAATCTTGTTGTGTGTGTGTGTTGTTGTGTTTGTTGTGTGTTGTGTGTGTGTGTGTGTTGGTGTGTGTGGTTGTGTGTGTGTTGTTGTGTTGTGTGTTCGTTGTTGTTCTTGTTGGTGTGTGGTGTGCGTGTATGAGTTTGATGTGACATGGTGAGGTGTAGTGTTTCGTGCAATGTTTCGTGTTGTGTGGTGAGCAGTGTGGTAAGCATGTGTTGGTGTGGTGGTGTGGTGTGGTGCATGGTGTGGTGTGGTGTGGCGTGCGGTGTAGTGTGGTGTGGTGTGGTGTGGTGTGGTGTGGTGTGGTGTTGGTGTGTGTGTGTGTGTGGTGTGTGTGTGTGTGTGTGTGTGTGTGTGTGTGTGTGTATGTGTGTGTGTGTTGTGTTTTGATTTCAACTTCAATCTTTGACACACTAAGCTAAAACAAACATGGAGATGGCAGAAACTGTAAAAATATTTTAAAATTAAAAAAAGAGAGAGATTGAGACCTGGGAGATTGTGTGTGTGTTGTGTGTGTGGTGTGTGTGTGTGTGTGTGTGTGTGTGTGTGTGTGTGTGGTGTGTGTGTGTGTGTGTGTGTGTGTTATTGGTGTGTGGGCATGAGTGAGGCAAGTGCGAGTATTTACCAGTGAATGAGTGAGTGTGTGCATGTGTATGTAATGTGTATGTATACAAGCATGTACCACAAAAATGTAAATAAGTCTGCATAATTACAACACAATAAATCAAGATAACAAAACAAACACAGCCAAAACTACAACAACAACAACAACAACAACAACAACAACACATCATACACACACAACCAAAACAATCTACTTACTTGCACTTTGCGCCAAACACGGCTTCCCATACACAACATAGTTTTCATGACCAACTAAACACTCCACACATCTGAACACGACCTGACCCAGGGGAGAACAAAACCGCACATTGAATGGAATTGATGATGTCAGTCCAGATGAGGGAGAAATGGCTACAGAATAAAAGAAGGGGATCAGCCAAGCTGGCGGGAAGGGATTTTCCTGTTGAGCACAAACACATCCAAGCACACACGACGTGTCACGCGAACAAGCGCCCCCCTAACATTCCTCCCTCCACAAACAGGGATGAGGCTCAGACAGGGGACATTAGGGACAGAGGAGGGGGGAGAGGTGTCAACACTTGTGACCTTCTACGACGTCATCAGCTGCATTGCTGCTAATGCTGCTGCAGCTGCTGTCTTTAATTTTTCTTCTTTTAGTTTTTTGTTTCTCTCTCTGTGAGGTGTTCTGTCCATTGGCAAAGCCCCAGCCAGGCCTTGGCACAACACTCATAAAAATGGAATTGTTTGGTGAAAAACTCTTTACAGGGGTGCCTGCCCCCACTCCTCCCAACAAAGTAAATGGAAAATTAGGAAGAAATAGAAGGTTGATATTTTATGGCTATATTTTTTTAGTAAGAGAACAACAAAACAAAAAGAAACAACAACAAAATATTTGCAGGAGACAAAGGCAAGGTATAATCACTTCAATAGAAATATTTGTGTTGTTCAGAAAGGAAAGGTTACAATGCTTCATAAGCTGAGAGAACAGCTATAGAACAGTGTGACATACTTCAAAATTCTACCAACATGAGCAGAATCTACATATATTTTCAAAAAATCTTCCATGCTAAGGATTAAAAAAAAAAAAAAAAAAACAAAAAAACATTCATTTGGGGATGTTTCCTAGAGTTTGATCATAAAAGAATCCTTGCTATAGGATTAACTGAGAACTTCAATGTGTCATGGGACTCGGTTAACTATGAACTTTAGCAAATAATAGGGACTTTTAATTAAGAGTTTTAAGCATGTGATAGTCCGTAAATTGAAAACTGTAACAAGTGATAGTGATTTCATCAATTACTAACTTTAGCAAGTGAAAAGGGCTGAAATAAGATTTTCAGCACAGGATAAGGACTTTGCTTATTAAGAAATAGGGTAGATGATAGGGATTCTCTTAATCATGAACTTAAGAAAGTGGTAGGGGCTCTATTAATCAATCAAAACTCAAGCAATGACTAGTTTCAAACTTGCCTTTACTTTAAGCTGCATACATGCAGAGAGGTTTTTCTGTTTGTCAAACAAGACACAAATCAGATTAACCTCAGTCAGGGCAAAATGATACCATCAGTTTCTCCACCCCATAGAGGACTTCAAATAAAGTGGAGTGCCAGTTAAAAAATTGTTGAATAAGGAAATGTGTTCTCACATATACACGATTGCACGTATGCATGCATGCATCCATAGACCACACACATACACATACACACACACACATGCACACACACACACACACACACACACACACACAACACAAGCACACACACACAACACACACACACACCACACACACACACACACACACACACACACACATACAAATACGCATGTGTGTATTCACACACTGACACACACATGTGCCTGTGCCTGTGCCTGTGCCTGCACACACACACACACACACACACACACACACACACAGAGTCAATATCACATTAAGTGAACAGACACACAAAGTCGAACAACACAAAACACACACACACACACACACACACACACACACCACACACACACACACACACACCACACTCACACACACTCACTCAAACACACACACTAACACAAACCCCCACCCCACCCACACACACACACATACAACAGCTCCCCTCCCTTACCCCCCCCTCCCTACCTGGCAGAGCTCCTGTCCCTCTGCAGCACCTCGAAGGTGCAGTTCTGCATGTGGAGCACGCTGTCGTTGTGCATCTGCAGCAGCTGCTCTGCCTTGGAGCCGTCGTTCACCATCTCCATGTGCTGCAGCTCCTCCGCCCACAGCTCCAGCTGGAGGACACCTGCACACAAACACACTGGGGTGAGAGTGTGGGGGGTGGATGCAGTCTGGATCATTGTTTGGAGGTGGATATGCACATATCTTGAATACGTGTGGACAGATGAATTGAAATCAGATGACTGACCTACTAGGAACGCAGAACATCTTGCGCACACGTTAAATCCTGTTCCGCTTTTTGTAAGAATAGGCCATTCGTGTGCCGGTGGGAACAGATGACATTTAGAAAACTGCATACACATGGGGACTGGATGTGAAAAAGCACAAGAGTGCTTATTCCATTATCCTCAATATAAAAAAAAGAAGAAGAAGAAGAAGAAGAAGAAAAAGAAGAGAGAAAGAAGAAGAAGAAGAAGACAACAACACAACAACACAACACAACAACAACACACACACACACACACACACACACACACACACAAGACAGACAGACGACACAACACACAACAACACACAACACAAAACACACAACACGACACACAACACACACACACAACACACACAACAACAACACACAGACAACAACACAGACACACACACACACACACAACATAGACAGACAGACGCAAACAGACACACACACACAACCACACACACACACACAGACACACACACACACAAACACACACACACACACACACACACACACACACACACACACACACACACACACACACACACACACACACACACACAACTAACACACATGCAGAATCCCAGCCTCACCTCCATAGCATCCCTTTCAAAGATGCGGAGCTGCAAGCAGAGGTCCAGCTTCATTTTGCGAGCAGCCCACAGCTCCTCCAGCTGACTGCGACTCTCGTTCAGCTGAGTCAGGACACCTGAGGCACACCCACACACCCCACTCAGGTAAAGGACACAACACTGGCAGTAAAGGACCTCAACATAATCAGAACATCTTGTGCACACGTTAAATCCTGTTCCGCTTTTCGTAAGAGTAGACCACCGTGGGCGGGTGGGAACAGATGACATTTACAAAACTGCATACACAGGGGGACTGGATGTAAAAAGCATATGAATGCTTATTCCATTATCCTTGATATAAAAAAAATAAGATAAAGAAAGAGCACAGGAATACCCTTACACTGCACCTTTGTCATACGGTTTAAATAACAACTGCTTTCTTGTTTCTTACCTTGACAGTGAAAATGACACAATGATGAAATGCACACAACTAACGTTCTTGTAATCAAATTAGCCATCCTCTGTGGGGATGCCAGGGCTTATCATTAGAAGTAGCATTCTGACCTCGAAATCCCGTGGAAGGAATTTCCCTCTTTTCTATCTCTCTCTTTCTTTCTCCCATGTTCCTTTTCTTCCTGTCACCTCCTTCTTTCCTGTTCTCTGCCTTCTTGGTCCGTTCTCCCATTTTTCCAGACTTAAAAGATAACAATTCTCTCCTATCGGCATGAAGCCAAATACACTGGGCCTAACTTGTCAGGCACATAACGGCAGCAAAATGCATTTTTGCGCATATGTCAGACAACAATAGTTGCTGGCTGAGTGTTTGATGAAGTAAAAAAAAAAAAAAAAAAATTAGCCACAACAGACTGACTTATCCCAAACTCATTTATACCAAAAGTGCTGAGGTGTTAGAGGATGCATATGCATCAAAGCACAAGTATACATAAATGTTACTTTGCGTTTTCCTTCACATTTCAATAGTTCAGAAAAAAAAATTAAGGCAAGACTACAGAAATCCTAGTTCATCTCTCTGTTCGAAACCAAACCACAATCTACAACTTAAATGATCACTCCTCTCTCTTTTTCCTACATATACTGCTTAGTGCTGAAGACAAAAACAACTCTTTCTTTGTACTCATCTCTTTAAAGAAACATACAATCTTCGACTAATTCAAATTTGATAATGATACAAATTTAACTTCTCACCCTTCTGACGACAAAATGCAAATTTATCTCCTTGCCCTTCTTCCAACAGAATACATGCAAATCACACTCTTCTCCCCTTCCATTTATGATGGTA
Source organism: Stramonita haemastoma (assembly GCA_030674155.1). Lineage (NCBI taxonomy): Eukaryota > Metazoa > Mollusca > Gastropoda > Neogastropoda > Muricidae > Stramonita > Stramonita haemastoma. Next base: position 16,574,489 of record CM060318.1, read on the forward strand.
AACAATACAGATTCAGATCTCTGTGAAGAAGCAGAATGGAACAATTCAAGCAGCGTGAAAAAACAATCAGATCAAACAGATGAAGTATTACACACCTTCAATATGACTGTAGTCCCCACTGTGACTGGACTTTTCGGAATCAATGGACACAGCTCTGCACAAACAATACACAGTCAACTGCAATCACTGTCCAACAACCTGTGAGATTCATGGCACAAATGTGCAGGTGCACATGCATCAACACTAAGACAGACTAACACTCACTCTGCCTGTCTCTCTCTGTCTCACACACACACACACACACACACACACACACACACACACACACACACACACACACACACACACACACACACTCATTCACACAGTGACAGACACAATCTCTCTCTCTTACTTTCTCTTACTCACTCACTCACTCACTCACTCACTCACTCACTCTCTCTCTCAATCATGCAAGCATACATGCATGGACACATGCATAGCAGTCAAATGTGCTCTCTGATCACCACCCTTTTCCAAACTGATATAATTACAACCTAACTCTCTTACCTTGGCCTGTTATTTAATAGTGAACAATGTGTCAGCAATATAATGAAGAAATAGTTTGCTTTGTGATAAACAAAGTGTACATTTGCTGCTGCTGAGTTATTCTGTGAACAGACTGCCAAAACATAACATGCAATACAATCTAACCTATAAACATGGAAGTGGTTGATTATTAATATATTACAGGAAAAACTTTTGCCCATATTGTGTTGTTTTTGCACCAACATAACTGCACTGAAGCATATGCAACCTGAATGCAAAATCTTTCAGCATAATGATGGATTACTGTTAGTAAATTATTACTTGTAATCTAATCACATGCATATGCACACATGCACATGCACACGCATACGCACACACACACACACATGCATACGCGCGCGCACACACACACACACAAGCAGTTGTTTTATGCATGAACAACAGTCTTCTGGTATAACTGTTCCACAGCCTGCGATACATGGCATGAATGCACACACACACACACACACACACACACACACACACACACACACACACACACACACACACACACACACACACACACACACACATAAAATAATGAGCAATCACTGAGTAAAAAGTCTGAGTCTCTTAAACCCAATTTTTGCCAAGTGTATTTCTTGTTCCAGAAACAGTAACACATAAAAAGCACAGCCAGTTTACAAGTTAACCCTGATAACAGAACCATAAGTAATTTTATTTCTTGTATGCTCATCTTGATTGCAGAAATGTTAGTAAATTCATTTTAAAAGTAATTCCACCTTAGTGAATATTCTGCTAAGCGATTTTCAAATATTTCCACATCACATCATTATTCTATTTCCATGCAAACAATGCAGAAACAATGCTGAAATGCCCGAAACCTTTTTAGCTGAGATACTCTGAAAATATTCAGACACGAACTACATATTTTAACTCTTTTTTTTCCAGATTAAACCATAGCAAAGACACAGAGACAGATTGTGTAGACAACTATGACATGGGGAATGCGGTTGATACAGTGCCTCCACATGGCCTATCAGTCACAAATACCATTTGTATTGACAAAACTCATCACTCCCGCACTCAAATTTGCTGTCCTTGCTTCCTGCATGCAGTAATAAGATTACCAGGACATACTCATTAGGCCTTGGTAGGTAAATACTCAGCAGTTTTACATAAGCAGGACAAAAAATGCATAACTGGATTGTTGGTTGTTTGGTTTTTTGTTTTGTATTGTTTTGCTTTGTTTAGGAGCATATAGCATCATTAGGGACCAAGGCTATCTAAGGCTATCCAGTATCCTTAACTTAAGCCACTTCACCCAGTCTACCTGATATCAAACAGCATCTCTCCCCCATAGCCACAATGTGACTACCTAAATGGTGGGTCAAAACAGTCCCATATGCAAAATCTCACCATTGGTAAACTTCAGAATTTTATTTTTTAAACAGCATCTAACTGCATTTTTTAAAAAGTCTAACTTCCCATATTTGTCAGTCATACAATCAATGCAATCATTTAAAAGTTTAGAAAACTAGCAAATTGTTGACTTCACAGACTCAAAAACTGCTGGTTTGGGGGGCAAGAGGGGAAATGACAAGGCTGCAGGGAACAGAGGGGTCACAGGAGATATGAACAGGGGAAAAAAAACACACCCCAAAACAGGACAAAGGTTGGTTTGGTGGTTTTTTGTTGTTGTTTTTTTTTTGTTGTTGTTGTTTTTTTTGCTGCAGTATAAATTTTCTTGATGAGTGTGTGTGTGTGTGTGTGTGTGTGTGTGTGTGTGTGTGTGTGTGTGTGTGTGTGTGTGTGTGTATAAATATACATATATATATATATACATAATATATATATATATATATATATATATATATATATATATATATATATATATATATATATATATATATATATATAAACAGTGTGAGCAAGGAACAAGACAATGTGCTGGTGGCAGCTATCAGCAACAAGAATGACAGTTGAGGCATACTGTACAAGGCAAGAATACTATCTATAGCATACAGGCTGTATACATTGATTATACAGATTGATAAGATGACACCTACAGTGGAATCATGATTTTAGTCAGCATATTCCTGATCCCACAAGTCACATACATACCTAGGAATACAGCAGTATGTTAGCAAAAGTAGATTAGACTGCACCCAGTGGAATGATGATCCTTTTTTTTTCTGACTTGGTGTTGGTGCACATGGGTGCATGCATGCACACACACACACACACACACACACACACACACACACACACACACACACACACACACACACACACACCAACTCTCATCAATACAAAGCAGCCAATATTTTTTGTTTAATATGAACTTTGCATGGCAGTAAAATCTACTGCAAGATGAACATTATTCATACAATACCATATGATGCAGATCAGCAGTCATAATATATCTTATATGTGATATGGTGTTCACATAAATCCAAATGAACTATCATATCACAGAATACATGATGATACAAGTAATACCAAGCTGAAGATATAGATACTGAACAACTGTCATACTGAGTTGTCTGGCAATATCAGAAAGACATGAACTGTTACAGCAAAATTATAAGAAATTCAAAGTAGAGAGAATATACATAATTTTATGAAGGAAAAATGAGTATCGATATAAGATTTGAATATTCATTAAATCCTAGGACATTAAAAGACAAAATGTAACTAGGTCAGGATTATAAGGTAGCAAGGGCCATGACACTACCATGAAAAAACAACAACAAAAACAACAACAACAACAAAAAACAGACAAGTCACTTATGTACCTGTCTTATAGCAAGGAAATAATTTACAATATACTGCAGGAAAAAAAATGCCATAAGGCCACTTTACTCTTCAAATTGTATGCTATGCTTTGTTAACAAAAGGAATTTAAGCAAAACAAACCAACCCAACAGATAGATAAAAAGAAACAGCTAAAATGTTGGCTTTTTTCAATTTACTAGTATGCATGCGTAACTTGTTTATTGTTCCAGAACTTGACTCTAAAACATTCTGGACCAACAGAGAAAATAAATCTATTAAATGTCAGCATCAGAAAAATGTATTTTATAAAATTGCCATGTAGAATTCAGACAATTTAGAACTCAAAAGGCTTCAGTTTACTGACAAAAAGTGTGTGTGTGTGTGTGTGTGTGGGGGGGGGGGGGGGGTGCGGCGTGCGTGCGTGCGTGCGTGCTGTGTGATGAGAGAGGAGGGAGGGAGAGAGAGAGAGAGAGGGGAAGGGGAGAGAGAGAGAGAGGGAGAGAGAGAGGGAGGGAGGGAGGAGCAGAGAGACAGACAGACAGACAGACAGACAGACAGACAGAGACAGAGACAGAGAGAGAGGGTGTACGAGAGAGACAGCAGTTTTTAAAAAAAAAATTGCTTCATCTGATATTTAGGTGTTTTTCTTCTTTTCTTTTTAAATCACACCATCATTGCGTTCCATTATAAAGGCATTATGTCTCCTGACAATCACAGTTTATCATTATCTATCATTTAACAAATATCACTATCATTTTCTGCAAGAATGTATCTAACATGAGACATTACCCTTCCTCTCAATCACAATTTTTACAGTCTACCATTTAACAAATGTTTCTATCATCTTCTGCAACCCCCCCCCCCCCTCCCCCCACTAAAGACCCTATCATTTCCAACCCATTAACTCACAGTATGATCACATTCTATTACTATACAACAATAAAAACATTTCTGGGCATTTTTCTTTCTTTTTCCATTTTTTAAAACAATTTTTCTAATCCATTTACTGGATATATAACTCTTCTACCAGTTAGCTCCCAGAGAAATTACCCTGATCACTTGATTAATCTTTCAGCTGACAAAAACATAGTTCTATAACACACATTTATTTCAAAACCAGCAGCATTCCATCACTAAATCAGTAACCTACATTGGAGCAACACATTTACCTTGTAGCCAACCTGACTGCTTAGGCCATGATATGGACACCAAACATTTAACTCCCTTTGGTCAAATTGAATCTAAATCCAACCACATCATCTCAGCCAAGTTAAAACCCATTTACTAAAGCTGAAAAAAATGACTCTCTTATAAAAAAAAAAAAAAAGGAACAGAAATAGGACATGGAAAAGAACTGTGTAATATATATTTTTTATCATATGCCAAGAACATGCTCATGGTATGAGCTTCACCATAACCTCTTTTACCATCAGGGGTTTTAAAAAAAAAAATTAAAAAAAACTAGAACAGAAATCTGAACTTGATATTACCAACAACAACAAAACAAACAAACAAAAGCTAAATAAAAATGGCATACCCTTCAGAGAGGTAAATTATTTATCTTTTTTTCTTATGCAATGAAAACCAGTAGAAGACTAAAAAAGAAGAAAAAAAGAGGAAAAAGGAGAAGAAGAAGAGATAAAAAGAAAGAACGAACGAGAACAAATGAAAAAGTAGCTGTAAAAGGAACAACTAGTCACACTGATACATTGATTTTTTTTAACATATACCGAAAACTTAAAAGGCTTTAAATTATTTAATGACAGATGCAAGAAGAAGAAGAAGAGAAGAAGAAGAAGAAGAAGAAGAAGAAGAAGAAGAAGAAGAAGAAGAAGGAAGAAGAAAGAAGAAGAAGAAAGAAGAAGAAGAAAAAGAAAGACAGACAGAAAGACAGACAGAAAGAATAGAAAGACAGAAAGACAGAAAGACAGAAGAAGAAAGAAAGAAAGAAAGAAAGAAAGAAAGAAAAAGAAAGAAAGAAAGAAAAAGAAAAGAAAGAAAGAAAGAAAGAGAAGAAAGAAGTAGCTGTAAAAGGACTACCTTCTCAGCTGTAAAAAGGACAAACACAGGCATAAAAGCTTTTTTTTTTTAATAAATCATGGCTATCAAACATAAAATGGGCATGATAGAAAAAAAACAACAACAAACCCTAAAGAACAGATTCACCAACAGGCAAGAACAACCTTTAAAGAAAAAGCCCTCAACATCTTCATGACGCAGAAGAGAGGAAACGATTAACTATAATAATTATTTCCTGATAAACCAAGAATAATGTTCTTCTTAAACAAGGAGATACAATTCAAACCATTCTGTGGTGGGAGGGGGAAGCCTTGGTGGTTGGAGCATTGTGCTCGTAATCTGACAGCCCATGTTCAAGCCACCACAAGGCACCCTTTCAAGGGGATTTTCCCCTTGGAGTTAAGGTTAAACCCTTATACCCCTGAGGTCACACGGTTTATTCACTGTGAAACTTGTGTCAAAGGGAAATAATTTTTACATCTTTCAATAGTCAATACCCAAAAAACTGAGGGCGCTAATGGGCGCTACAGGGTTACATTATAAAGGGGCGCTAATGGGCGCAGCAGGGGGATAAGGGCATCAGTGCCAACACCACTCCCCAAAAAGTCCTTCAGATGAAACAGTAAACCAAGACCCCGTGTACAAACACATGCAGAACATCCTGCACACATGTATGTGAACTCACTCCCTACAATTTACTGTCATCACAGAGGCCTTGTGCTCAACACTTGCCCACAAACCACTGTGAATGGAGGATCTAACCATCAGATTTTTCTCGCTCAATGACATCAACTTTAGTATAAAAAAAAGTATATAAAAAAAAAAATTAACAAAAAAAAACAAAAAAAAACGGCAGCTGGCTTTTCAACTTTGACCTTCCACTTACATGTCAACAATAAACCCTGAAAATTTCAAGTACTTGTGTTGAGTGTCTTTTTAGTTATGAATTCTTGCTAATGAACATAAACAGAGATACAAAGATACGCATAGTGAAAATCAGCCAGCAGGGAGTGAGTTAAACCTGTTCTGCCTTTAGAAAGAGGCCATTGTGTGCCGGAAGGAACGAATGACAAAATTTACAAAATCGCATGCACACTGGTGTTATGCTTAGACATCATCCCCGAAGTCAGAATCCCACTACCTAAAAAGTGGGTAAACTGTTGCATATGCAAAATCTAACCATTTGTGAGGAATAAAAACAAAATAAAACCCATTCTGCTTTCGAATAAGACAATGATCCAAGACCTTTTGAGCAACATCAATTCAATTACAATGAAAGAAAAAGAACCCACAGCAACAGGCTTAAAGGAAAAAGAGTTTCACAGAAAGACAACATTAACACTATCAGAAAAATATAGTGGCAGTATACCCTGCTCTCCCCAATCAAACAACAGAAAATATAGTGGTGGTATACCCTGCTCTCCCCTATCAAACAACAGAAAATATAGTGGCAGTATACCTGCTCTCCCCTATCAAACAACAGAAAATATAGTGGCAGTATACCCTGCTCTCCCCTATCAAACAACAGAAAATATAGTGGTGATATACCCTGCTCTCCCCTATCAAACAACAGAAAATATAGTGATGGTATACCCTGCTCTCCCCAATCAAACAACAGAAAATATAGAGGTGGTATACCCTGCTCTCCCCAATCAAACAACAGAAAATATAGAGGTGGTATACCCTGCTCTCCCCAATCAAACAACAGAAAATATAGAGGTGGTATACCCTGCTCTCCCCAATCAAACAACAGAAAATATAGTGGTGATATACCCTGCTCTCCCTATCAAACAACAGAAAATATAGTGGTGGTATACCCTGCTCTCCCCTATCAAACAACAGAAAATATAGTGGTGGTATACCCTGCTCTCCCCAATCAAACAACAGAAAATATAGTGGTGATATACCCTGCTCTCCCCAATCAAACAACAGAAAATATAGAGGTGATTATACCCTGCTTTCCCCAAAAAAAACAACAGAAAATATAGAGGCGGTATACCCTGCTCTCCCCAATCAAACAACAGAAAATATAGTGGTGGTATACCCTGCTCTCCCCAATCAAACAACAGAAAATATAGTGGTGGTATACCCTGCTCTCCCCTATCAAACAACAGAAAATATAGTGGTGGTATACCCTGCTTTCCCCTATCAAACAACAGAAAATATAGTGGTGGTATACCCTGCTTTCCCCTATCAAACAACAGAAAATATAGTGGTGGTATACCCTGCTCTCCCCTATCAAACAACAGAAAATATAGAGGTGGTATACCCTGCTCTCCCCTATCAAACAACAGAAAATATAGTGGTGGTATACCTGCTCTCCCCTATCAAACAACAGAAAATATAGAGGTGGTATACCCTGCTTTCCCCAAACAAATAGTGCCGAATTTTCACACTGATAAATTGGTTGTGACAATAATTTTTACATACAACAGATAGGTTCAATAAAGTAATCCTATTTTTTCCCTCATAAACCTAGGAAGTCAGTAAAAAATAAAGTCTGCAAAATCCACAATGGCCATTTTTACCAGCTGTTATAACTCCTTCTCTAATATTCCAGGGAGCAAGAAGCACTAATTAGGGATATGGACTTTTTTCTTTAATTAAAAGCTATAAAATATGTCAGTTTATGAGAAAGGCTAGAATCAAGGGAAAAGAAAAAGAGATGACTGTTGGAATCTATCAGACCGTTATCTGGCACTCTGACCACCAGAAGCAACTCTCCACAACTATGGAGTAACCCATCCCCTGCACAAAAGAAAGCCCATCCCAACCAAACAGAGCCTCAGCACAAGTCACCTCCAGAACAAAGCAGAATCCATACACACATCTTTGCCAGCAGTAGAGAAGGTCATCCCAAACCAAACAGAGCTCAGCACAAGTCACCTCCAGAACAAAGCAGAATCCATACACACATCTTTGCCAGCAGTAGAGAAGGTCATCCCAAAACAAACTCATTCTCAATGCATCCACCATAAATGAAATATGGACAGCCTTAACAAGTGAAAGGTCAACCCCTAAAATGAATTTTTTTTAAAATCTCATCCTGCATTAGAGAAAAGTTAACCCAGACCAAACAAAACCCAACCATAACTCAGCATGCACGAGACAAATGTCAGCCCTGAACAAAAACTGAGCCACAATACATATCAACCTGAACCAGAGAAATATCAGCCCCTACACCACATGAAACCCTTCCAAATCCTGGCAAAAGTCAAATTCAGTTCCCTGTCTACTATCAGCTGGAAAAGACTGGGTGGAGTTATCATCAGTCTTATTCTTCTTTTTTGTGGAATGTTTAGACAGCAACTTTTGTTGTGTGTCATGTGAGCAAAAATGCGTTAAGCTGCTGTTAAACACCTCCTAACAAGTCAGGCCCAGCGCATCTGACCGGCGTAATCAGTCTAATGAAACTGCTCTCATACCGGGCTCTGAAGTAAGGGAGACTACAATCATCTTTAGGCTGGCAGCACCAAAAACCTGTCTCTATGTTTTAAGTCTGTACTTTTAAATTAATACAGATAAAAAAAAAAAAACAAATACAAAATTTCACCCTTACACCACAATCTCTGATGTTATTCTGATTCATTTGCGTCCTGTATTAATCATTTGTGAGAGAACATGCAAGAGAAGACCAGCATCATTGCTGACTTCTGACACAGCTGTGATTAGCAAATATTGATAAATATGACAAATTCAACTTTCACTTCTTGGATCAATACACAGCAGTTTTATTCCATACTTAACATCCCAAAAGTGCTGAAGACAAAACCACATAATTCTGCCTTTTAAAACTTTCTGTCTTTTCTTTTTATCATGGCGATACCTCTACAGTAAAAGATAGAGCAAAAGCTGAAGAAGAAAACAATCAGCTTCAGCCAAATATTGGCTAAATTTGCTTTAAATTTTTTTTTTTTTTAAGAAACACGATTTCAATTCTATTTTTGTTATTTATCTTTAAAAAAAAATTAAAAAACACACCTGGCATTCCCTTGCATGATCAAAGTGATGCTAGTACACACACAAAAAAACCCCCAATACACTGGTTATTCTTTTCTTTCCAGATTAGTTAGTGTGCGTGCGAGTGAAGCGCATACCCTGTGTCAGAGTGCACTGACAGCAGCCCCCTCAGAACCCACATTCCACACACACAGCATGCAGCAACGCTGGAAACAAGCCATACCATACACCATGCTTACTACACTACAGGCAACTCAATCAAACCAAACTAAAAACAAAAGCCAAAACAAACAACACAAAAAAGAAATCAAATGATCAAATAAAATCAGGTGAGGATACAAGACAAACTTTCAAGCAACAAACAAGAAGGGTTTACCAGTGTTCCTTGAAAAAAATGTCACAAAGATCCATTATTTCAAGTCATTGAACGCCCCAGCTACCCATCAGCTTGCATATATACATGTCTTACAAAAATAATTGGGAAATTTCATAATGAAAGAGACCTTTTTTCTGAAAGAAACAAAAGCTACCTTCTTGTTTATGCTTATCAAATTTGTAAAAAATCAAAGTAAATAAAAAATAAATATGTATAAAAGCAAAAAAAATCAAATCCACTCACTTCGGATAACGATGTTTTTTCACATATCTAAAGAGGGAAAGGTAAGGCAAGAGGCAAAAACACACATAAGTAAATCATGAAATAACTAAAGCACACATCAAACACAAACAAGCAATAGAAGGCAGCATACACGGAATTTCCAGAAACTTCCAGACATTTTCTGGGGGCTTCTGATATCACTGACAAACACAATAAACTGAAATACCCTGCAACTCAGGAACATCGAAAGCAGAAATCAGTTGAGTGATGATTCCAGAACTTTACAAGATCAACACTGAAGCTGAATCTAAAACAAATCAAAGCTTTTATATCTTCTTGCGGGCAAGATGGCCTTGTGGTTGGAGCAATAAGTATGTCATTTGATGGTGTGGGTTTGACCCACCACAAAGACGCCCAATCAAGGAGACTTTTTTCCTAGAGTAAAACATCAGTACTGACTCCACTTCCCTGATAAGTCTTTTGAGATAAGACTATAAACCCACATCCTGTGTGCGAACACATGCAGAACATCTTGCACACATGTTAAAACCCATTTTGCCTTTCAGAAGAGTAGGGCATTGCGTGCTGGTAGAAATGGATGACAGAATTTTTAAAAAGTGTGTGCACACTGGTGTCGTGCTTGGACATTAGCCCAGAAAGTGGAATGTGGCTACCTTAATGGTGGGTAAACAGTCACATACACAAAATCTCACCTTTGGTAAATCTCAAAGGTCTAGCTACAAAAACAAAAACAAAACAAAATCTTCATGGACAGGCATGATGACTGCCTGGTAAGAACCTTGGTGCACATGCCCAGTGTCTATGGACAATGGTTCCAATTTTGACACAGTTTGGAAGATACTTCAGTGCACATTGTTTGACTATCTCAATGACCAACATATGAGCTGATCTGTTAATGCCTGAATTCTTTCGTGCCTGTACAAGTGGACAGTTTCAATTACACATCCTCCCTAGAGTCAAAATGCCGCTACCTTCACGGTTGTCAAAAATGGTCACATACCCAAACTCTCACCATTGGTAAAACTGAGCTCTAGCAGAGGAACAAAAAAAAAACAACAAGCAACAAAAACCACATCAAACATCCTGTAATCCATGTACATTTCTCAAGAAACAGTCCTATACAGTGCATGCTGCATCTCATTGGGAATACAGTTGTCTAGAACTGAGGGCAAGCAAATAAAAGCCTGCCGACAGATTATGTGAATAAACAGGGAACTTGCAACTTATATATTAAAGAAGAAAAATCTATTCAAGAGGAAGGAAAAGTCAACAGTAAAGAATGACAAGACATACATTAAGAGGAACAAAAACAACAACCACCGCCATCACCATCAATCTTTTCAAAAAGATGAAGAAGAAAAAAAAAAAAATTTTAATGAAGAAGACAAGAAAAAGAACAACCACACCACCATCACCACCACTAGTAACTTTCACAGTACATTTCTCTTGAATTAACTCCACTTAAAAATGAATTCAAATATTTACTTTATCCAAAAAAGACAGCACACACAAGACAAAAATTAGAATGAAAAAACAATTACATACAAATACATGCTACACAGATACATAAACAAATATTCACATGCATTTGCACACACACAGACACAAACACACCACCACCATACCAACCACACACACACACACACACACACACACACACACACACACACACACACACACACACACACACACCACACACACACACACACACATCTTGAGCATGATCTGGAAAGGAACAAAATATGATCATCACAAGATTCACTCTCCTTCAGTAGTTAAACTTCCTCATGCAACAGACGACCACAGCAAAACACTCTTCCATGAATCATATATTTTCTTTAAAAATTACTCAGTCTATAGTTTTAAAGATATGCATGTGGTAAATCACCAGAACAAACAAACATAGGCAGCAGGCAGTTAGAGACATTCCTGGGATGAGATGGCCAACTACATGAAGATGCATGATGATGCATTCACGATTCCACAGTCGTTGTTTTCTTTATCTCACTGTTTTCACATGTCGATCCTATTTTCATAAAAATTTAGAAAAAGCTCTCAAAATAAAACCAAGTTTAATTCTCCTTTTATAAATAAGTAATACATACATTTCCGTCACTTGACCCCATTACAAAATGAACTATATACAAAAATTTCAAATAAAGGAACAACACACACAAACACACACACACACACACATAAAAAACAGCAAAGATACCTCACAACTCGTTCCTTTTCCTTTCTTTCCCATCATTTCTTTACAGAATATCTCACAACAGCCCTTCATACAAACAACCAATACTTCTATCCGCCCTTGCAATCAGGGTCTACAATTCTTATCAGCCCCACAGTATGCCAACAGAACAAATAATAATAATAGTAAAACAAAAAACAGCAAGCACATCGAAGTAAAGAAAAAAACAAAAACAATAATAACAGATACATTCAAATGTACATTAAAAAAACAAGGGACACACAAAGCAAAACTTTTAAAAAAATAAAATAATTTTATTTTTAAGAGAAATGTACATAAAAAAACAAGGACACACAAAGCAAAACTAAAAGAAAAAATTTTTTTTTAGAGAAAAACCGCACACACAGGACTGAAAAGAGATGGTACCTGAGTTGCTCCAGCAGGGTCTGTCCCTCACTGACGGTGTTGATGGCTGCCTCCAGTGTGGTTTGCCGCTGCTGGTTGAACTGCGCTAACAGCTGCTCGCCCCCTCCACAGTGTCCGCCATGTCCGAACTCTGCAGCTCTCCGTGAAGCTCCTCCAGCCAGTTCGTTAACTGCCAAACATTTTACAGTTTTTATTTATGGGTTGTTGTATTTTTTCAGGATCATTTAAAGCAGTCTTGTGCTTAAAATTTTTTTTAATAACTTTTTTACAAATGTATGTGGTTTTGAAAATGTTGTCATCTGTTCCCCACCAGCACACAATGGCCTACTCTTCTGACAACCAGAACAGGGTTTAACATGTGTGCAAGATTTCTGCATGTGTTCGCACACACAGGACTTCAGTTTATGGTCTCATTCAAAGGACTTTAGGAAGTTGTGGAGTTGGCACTGATGTTAACTCCAGGGGGAATAATCCCCTTGAATGGGATTTGAACCAGGTCACCAGATCACAAGCATAATGCGTAACACTCTCAACCACCAGGCTATGCTGTTAGCGTGCAGTCCAAGCCAAATGTGACTTGCACTGGGTCATTTTAGGAAGAAATGATAGTACTCATTCCATTTTGAAATATATGTCACAGTTTGTCTTCTGCTGGCTATATCAATATTTGCCAACATTGTTTATATTTCTGAAATGTCATTCACAGTAGTGGTTTGAGATTTTTTTCAGCTACATTCCTTTTCTTTCTTTTATTTTCATATATAAATACCCTACGACAAGAAGCTCTCAAACACTGAACAGCTTGACAAGAGGTGAGTACCTTTGAGACAAAAATCTTTCTCAGGGTCAAATTACAATTGAATACTGAGGGTTAGAACCCCATCTGAGTCATAGGTCTTTTCCAGAGTGAGTTTGCTATGTGGTCACTGGGAGGACTGTGACTACATAGTCAAGCATCATCACCTTTATGGAAGCAGATTTGAATGTTGCTCTAATTACTTGACCAACACTGCAAGAGTGTGTATCTCTCGCACATGGATGACACCAGGGTATACATGATGGGTAAAGTACAGCCCTGTCAAACTGTTTCAAAGCTAGTACACTTCCACAGCATCATCATCACATTATTGTCATCACCATCACCATCAATGCAAAAGAAGAAAATTGCCTTTCATTCAGTGGTCCCTGCTTCTCTGGACTCAACGTCATGGTAACCTCAGTTTTGTATTCCCAGTCACTTTCATGCGATGGTGAGTTGGTGAATGGACTTTAGCAGAGAGAGGTTCATGGGAGGAGGTATTTTGAGGGGTTTGAGGTGGCTGTCACCTCAGTTCGGTGTTTCACTCACTCTTTCTCCACAAGTAAGCAATTACTATCATCAGCATGGGACTTAGCAGATGGTGAGACAAGCACCACTGAATCAATGCCACTGAAATGACCCAGCTGTAGTGCAGGGCCACTCTGGTTGGAAGCCCTATGGCAGCCTAGCATTATAAGCACCTAGATCCTGTGGGCTTTCATTTTCATTTGTGTGCGACACTTCACAGTAGGGTGGCCCCAAGAATTCAAGGTCTGTGAATTGAATCTAGAGGCTGTGTCATGATGAGCTTAGGTATGTGGGGCAGAAAGACTGGAATGAGTGGGTTGGAAAAGAAAAAAAAACTTCACCAAACAAAAACAAATCCCTTACACATAAAGAAGAAAAAGAAAACAAACATAAAAAAAAAAATTTAAAACCCAAACAACACTTACTTCATGGACATGGGTGTAGAAAGCAACAGTCATGTCAAGGATGCCGCGCCGACGCTCCAAGGCGGAGAGAAAGTTATGCATGCGCTGCTCCAACTCGTGGGCCTCTCCATAAATCTCCTTCGGGTCACACTCTCCGGTCTGAGCAAGCTCGTCAGCTGCTGCCAACAACTTCTCTGCATTCGTGATGGTGTTCTGTGACAGTCACAAAGCAGCCAGCTTCAGATTATCACAAATCCCATGTTCTTTCAGAAACACATGTTAAATGACAAGATCGTCATGCTAGAGAAAAAACACAGAAATGAAAAACAGAAAAAAGAAGAAAGAAAAAAAGAAGGAAAATAAAACTGAGAAACAGGATTCTGCATGTATTCAGCAAACAATATATTCAAAGAAATGGCAAGGAATTGTAGAAGTGTCAACAGCCAAAATAAAACAAAAATTTTTGTTTTTAAAACGGCGTAACATTTTTTTTTTTTAACCAAGAAACAGCATTTTGCAAGACAAAGCGTGAAAACCAAGAACAAACTTTCGAGGGAAGAGATACGTTCCAGGATAAACAGTATCACTGTCACACTGTCATGAAAACAAAGACAAGTGAGTCTGACACCACATTCAGAGTGAGCAATGCCAGCTTGAGTTGACGAATGTGATCACCCTTTCTGATAAATGGGTAATGCACACACCAGACAGGGAAAACGGATGGAAAAGATATTTATATATATGTATATTTCTTTTTTCACTTTTTTGTTTTCCTTGTAAAAGAAAACAGATTTAAAGCAAAGTCCTTGATCTCTTCATCACCACTTTTTTGCCTCTCTACATATGTTTATTCTCCCCTTTTCTATGCTTTTCATTCAGTTCTTGCTCTCTGTTTTGGGGGGTCTTTTCCTTACAAGGTGTGTGTGTGTGTGCGTGTGTGTGTGTGTGTGTGTGTGTGTGTGTGTGTGTGTGTGTGTGTGTGTGTGTGTGTGTGTGTGTGTGTGTGTGAGTGTGAGTGTCTGTCGTTCTCCCCAAACACACACGCATACACACACACACACACACCAAGCCCTCATAATGTCACAATGACATCATAACATGATATCCCAGTATATCAGAAGGGATCAGGTAACATGATAGCCTTGAAGCCGCATAAAGTGAAAAGAACCACTACAAAAAATACTAGAGAGAGAGAGAGAGGGGGGGGGGGGGGGGGAGGAAGGAACCCCATTCTAGTGCATGGCCCCTGCCATACAGGCAGAACAACCCTGTGGAATGGGTTACTCTACCCATCAGGGTCATAGAGGCCAGCCACTGCTGAGGAAACCTTTCCTCCCCTTGATAAACAAGATGCTGCTGACAAGATGTGGGTCAGGCCACTGTTTGATCCTAGTGCTCTCTGCTCCCAGTGAGAACAGAGAACATTTAAGCTTAAATGATACTATGCTTAAACAACATGATGCTTAAATAATATGATGCTTAAATAATAGGATGCTTAATGATACTATGCTTAAATAATAGGATGCTTAAATAATATGATGCTTAAATAATATGATGCTTAAATAATATGATGCTTAATTAATAGGATAACTACAGCTATTAACTCTCACACAGCAAAGCATGCATTGCAGGAGGGAGGGAAGAGGGGAAGGGGAGGGGGAAGAGGGAGAAGGAGGTGCTTTAATGTTGTTATGTTTTTGTTTTTACTTTGTTTTTGTGTGTCTGTTTGCTTGTTTGTTTTTTGGCGGTCTGGTTTGTTTATAAGTGTTGCTATGGGAGGGGGGGGGGGGGTGCTTTAGACTGGTCTGTTCTTTGTTTCCATTTGTTTGCAGGAGAAAATTATGACCAAAAATAACAAAGAATTAAGAATAAATTTACTTAACAACGATGATAATGATAATGACAATGATGATAATGGAAATGATGATAATGACAAGGATGTCAAGATGATGATGACGATGGTGACAGTCATGAGGAAGAAGTAAGAGGAAAAGAAAAGAGGAAGAAAAAAGGAATAAAGAGGAAGAAAAGGGGGGGGAGGGAAGGAAAGAAAAAGAAAAAAAGAAATGGGGGGGGCGGGGGGGGGCAGGCGATGGAAGAATGAAAAAAACAAAACTTTCTACTCTCCTATTCCATTTCTGACTTGGCATGTGCATAGTTTGTCATGTTAACACATTTATTTCTTTTTTCGTTCATTTGTTCAGGTTTAAAAAAAAAAAAATTCTGTGGCTTAAAAATATGCACAAACACAGACACAAACGCAAACACACACAGAGTACACCAGTGTTCTAACATAAACAACAAGACTTTGCACACGATTAAAAGTACACCAACACATCTCAGGTCGATGCATACAGAGAGAGAGAGAGAGAGAGAGAGAGAGAGAGAGAGAGAGAGAGAGAGAGAGAGAGAGAGAGAGAGAGAGAGAGAGAGAGAGACAGACAGACAGACAGACAGACAGACAGACAGACAGACAGACAGACAGACAGACACTGAGACAGACAGACAGACAGACAGACAGAGACAAGAGAGGGGGGGGGGGGTTAACATGAGAGGCCCAATGACTTGGATAACTGGCCAGTCACTCATGGTCAAGTGGTTAATGACAACAGCAGGGGACTGGCCTAGGAGTGGCTCCTCCTCTCCAGTCAACCACTCAGAAATGTCTTCCATCACCCACAGACCTTCAAAAAGATAGGCTGGTCTTGTGACTGACTGAGCGCACCACAGAAAGAAAAAAAAGAACTGCTTTGCAACCAATGGGTGAAGATGCCAGCCTGAACAAACGAAAGTAGTTACAGACAGGCACTGACAAGACTTTTGAATAGTAGGTGATTTGATTGACCGATTTACATGACTGACTGACTGACTAACTGACTGACTGACTGACTGACTGACTGACTGACTGACTGACTGACTGACTGACTGACTGGCTGGCTGGCTGGCTGGCTGGCTGGCTGGCTGGCTGGCTGGCTGGCTGGCTGGCCAGGCCTGGCTGTTCATTTAAATTGGATTAACAAGTCTGAATGACAGCTGATCGGATTAACGGATAATGACTAATTCTGACTGATCGAATGGATGGATGGATGGATGGATGGATGGATCTGTTGGTAAATAAAATCTCACTTGATTTACTCAGGACTATGCTTTAAAGTCCAGGTTTTGTGAAACAAATAATTTATAACCATGTAACTCTCTATCAATTTCACTTCATTTCATGGTGTTCATAGCCCCACTGACCACAAAGACCATATAAGGGCTGTTGCCTTATTCAATTTCAGCCCCTCCAATAACATTCACCTCAAGTTAATAATCAATATCATCCAATCCCTTTGAACAAACATTCAACACTGTCAATCCTTTAAAAAAACAAACAAAAAAAACCCCCACCTTAACTGTTTCATTCCCTATGGCCAATAAAACCAGGCCATTCTGCTTAATTTTTCATCCTCAGGTTACCAAAAGGGGGGTAAAAAACCATGATGAACACTTCAAATTGTATACATGTACAAAAACAATTGAATACATAAGAAAATGCCAAATGGGCAAATAACACTATCTATCTATCTATCTATCTATCTATCTATCTATCTATCTATCTATCTATCTATCTATCTATCCCTTAGTCTGATGACAGTGGGGGTACCCATGAAGACTTGACAACCAGTTCCCTCCATTCCTCTCTCTGTTCTACCTTTCTGAGAAAAAACACTGCAGAATGGAAATCCTGTGCTCATTCCAGGTCAGTATCTCAGTATCTGGAGAGTGGTTGCCAGAACAAAACAATACAGGCAAATTGTCATAAAAATAATGAAGGAAAGAGTCTTAGATATATCTGCTTTAAAAACGGTAGGTGAATGCACTGGGGAGGGAGAAAACTAGCAAAAGGGATGATAGCAAGGTCAGGAAAAAGACAGCAACATAGAGTAATAAAAAAGGGGAATTTTGTAGCACAGAATTTTCAGAAGGTGGGGGTGCTATCTATATATATAGTGTGTGTGTGTGTGTGTGTGTGTGTGTGTGTGTGTGTGTGTGTGTGTGTGTGTGTGTGTGTGTGTGGTGCGTGCGTGCGTGCGTGCGTGCGCGCGCGTGCTTGCGTGCGTGCGTGCGTGTGTGCATGCGTTATATTTACACACACTGAAAGAGCCCCCTGCATCCCAACTGGGGGAAACTCTCTATGCATCAGTGATAATAGGTACATACAGGTTTAAAAACAAACAAAAATTTTAAAAAACAAGAACAAAAACAAAAACTGAACCAAACCACCAATGACCATTCTGGATCAAAAGTTAAAGGCTTCTTTACTTTGAAGTGACATCTTCCTATGTGTATGGAATCTGACCTTACAATTTACTGTCCACAATAAGTTACCCAATTAATACATGTATACAATTTGACAGTCTGGATGTGAATGTGTCTCTGACCTGATCAGCTGACTTTTATGTACACTATGTTTGAATTTTACTGCAATACATCTATCAAAAGCAGATAAGCTTTCAGAGGATAAGTTTTGCTCTTCCAAGCAAAATAACTGAATATGTTGTGATCCACATTGGTATACTTTAAGAAGAGATTTTTAAAAAAAGAAAAAAGAAAACACTGAATGAATAATTTTTGTGTGTGTGTGTGGGTGTGTTTGGGGTTACAATCCACTTACAAAAACAAAAACAATGCGCACACACACACACACACACACACACACACACACACACACACACACACACACACACACACACACTGTGACATACATACACACACACACACACACACACACACACACACACACACACACACACACACACCACAAGAAAAGCAGGACCTGAGGAGGCGGGGAAGGAAATACACATCAGGATATGACAAAACAGAGCAGGATATATCAAGACAAGATGGTACACAATAATACATCTGACAGAACACTTCTAAGAAACAGAGTAGAGCCGAGGCAAATCCAGCTTTGAGAACAGAACATCCGGATCAATTCAGTGCAATTACAGAACACCATATAAACAGAAAATACAACAGTACAGGAAAGACATAACATGGAAAATTTCACCTTCTATATCCCTCAGCAAACATTCATCTTTTTTGCATGCATTTTCCAAATCTAAGCCATCACTTCACCATTACGAATCACAAGCAAAAACAGGAAAACAAGCATGTGTCAAGTATGTGGAACAGAGAAGTGAAGATTTTTTACAACTATGTATACCTAAATATTTTCCTTAACACTTGACCAAGTTCTACAAACTAGTTCACAGTCACATTCATCCTCAACATGGTATCATAAGAACAGGAAATGCTAATTTTAGCTTTGGATATATATATACACTTAAAGATCTCTTATGATCTTGACTTCCTGTGTAAAAAAGACGAATAAAAAACAATTGAGAAAAGTCCAACATTTCAAAACTCTTATGCAGGAGAAGAATCTATAATAAGCATATCCTTATCTTTAACTCAAAAACCACTGATTAACAAGCACAAATGTGTACACACACACAAAGTTCCTCACATGCACACACATGCTCACATTTACACACACACATACACACACACACACACACACACACACACACACACACACACACACACACACACACAGAGGAAAACCACAAAATGACTGTAGTAAACCTGTTGGGTTATATGATACATTACATGTTGTTGTTCTGTTGTTGATTTTTTAGGGGAGAGGAGGCTCAAAATTAGGATTTAAAAAATCATTTATCATCAACATTTTCTTTCTTTTTTTGTCGATGTTGTTTAATCCTGTTTCTCCTTAACCCATCCATTTTGCTTAATCCTTTTTTATTTTTACACTGACTTCAGAGGATTTTTTTTCCTTTAAAGGAGAGTGCAGGTTGTTATGTTAAGAGCTTGTCATGGCTGAAGACAATCTCAACACAACATTTTACAACATAACAACATTTTAGTGAAGGCTCTGGCAATTATTGGTTCAATTCTCATCTGAGTACAAACTTTTCCTCAGTCCACAAGGCTATGAATTGTGGTATGGGTGCTAGTCTTTGGATGAAACCATAAAATGAGGCCCTGTGTGCAAAGAACCCTTGACAACAAGATAGTTGTCCTCAGCAAAATAATGTGGAAAAAGCATCTTTCATAGGTATATATAACGTAAATAGAAGAAAAAAAATTAAAGAAAGAGTGGTGCTGCTCTTGAGGT
>CM060318.1:16597421-16622421 GCA_030674155.1 Stramonita haemastoma
CTGATCGCAAGAGATTCAAAGACAGGACTGATGCTGGACTAGATGTGCTAAAAGTGATCATGGATGCTGTCAGATTCTGAGTGCCTGCTTTGAATGTTGGTGAGTGTCTGTGTGTATGTGTGTGTGTGTGTGTTGTGTGGTGTATGTGTGAGTGTGTGGTGTATGTGTGTGTGTGTGTGTGTGTGTGTGTGTGTGTGTGTGTGTGTGTGTGTGTGTGTGTGTATGTATGAGACTGTGTGTGTGTATTTGTGTGTGTGTGTGTTTGTGTGTGTGTGTGTGTGTGTGGTGTGTGGTGGTGTGTGTGTGCGTGCGTGCGTGCGTGCGTGCGTGCGTGCTGCGTGCGTGCGTGCGTGCGTGCGTGCGTGTGCGCGCGTGCGAGTGTGCGTACGTATGCATGGTGTGCTCATGCGTGTGAGTGTGTGAATGCATGTGTGAAAGAGATACAGAGGGAGGAGGGAGGGAGGGAGAGGGAGAGGAGAGAGAGGGAGGGGGAGGAGAGAGAGAGAGAGAGAGAGAGAGAGAGAGAGAGAGAGAGAGAGGAGAGAGAGAGAGAGAGAGAGAGAGAGAGAGAGAGAGAGAGAGAACAAGCAAGCGAAACGGAACAGTTACGTGTGCACTCCAAACAACGTGTTTGTATGACGAAACAGCGCGAGCCAGTGAGCCTACCTGCCTAGGGGCATTGCGTGACATGGAAACCTCGTCACAGATCGAATTATGTCAATGTATGATGTCAAAAATTTGAATATGGTGACACCCTTTCAAATGGGGCCATTGCCTTTCTTGAATAAATATTGTTATCATTATTGTTATCTTTCTCTTTCTGTCTCTGTCTCTCTCTCAACCTGGCAAAGCTGGAAGCAAATGCTAGAATCTAGATGGAGGTATGTGTAAAAATCAGTGACTGCCAGTTATGTTTGCTAAAAGCAATGATCCCATGTACATGTAAAACACATGCAACAGTAAAAGTAACATCAACCAGCCGCCATGGCGCATGTGGTTAGCGCCGTGGATTCCGGACTGGAAGGTCGCGGGTTCGAATCCCATAAGTCATAGGGATTTTTTCGGGCTCCGGCCGGCTCCTACCCAGAGTGAGTGTGCTGTGGGCTCAGTGGGGAGACTGGGACCACATAGTCGAGCTTCATCCACTTTACGGATGCGAATTTGAGAGTGTTGCTCAAATTACCTGACCAACACTGCAGGTGTCTGTATCTCTCGGGCCTGGTTGACGCCGGGATATATTATGACAGTAAGCGTAGAGAACAACCCTGTCAAGTAGTCTCAAAGCGGATGCACCTCCACAGCAGCATCATTACATCATCCTCATCCTCATTGATCATCATGCAATAATAAAAATTGCCTCTGATTCGGTGGCCTCCGTTGCTCTGGTCTCATGGTGACCTCAGATTCGGTTTCCCCATACGCTTCTGTGCCTGTGGTGAATTTGTGTCAAAGCCTTTGGGGTTGGGGGTTCGTGGGGAGGCGGTCGTTGGAGGGACGTTGTGGTGGTCGCCACCTTGGGTGGGTGACTCACTCAGTCTGGCTCCGCGACTGAGCTAATACTGTCGTTAGTAGGGGGCTTAGTAGGTGGTGTCCTGCGTATGTTAGCTCAGAACAGGCACCACTGAACACCACCAAAGTGACCCAGCAGAAGTGCAGGGCCCCTCTGGCTGGTGGCCCCGCGGCGGCCTAATATTGATGAGCTCCCTGTGGACTCCCGACCCCGGGGGTGAGACACAACGAATCTGGGTATGGCTGTGGCGGGGAGATTGAGATGAGCGGCGTGGGAACAGCAGTACGGAGACATCACAGAAGACGAGGCAGCAAAAAAAAAAAAAAAAAAAAAAAAAAAAAAAAAGTAAAAGTAACATCAAATGTAAAGAAAAATAATTGTAAACAAAGTGCTGGAAAATAAAAATAAAACCTACGAAGACTTCAGAATATCATGAGGTTGAAGAAAAATATACAAAAGTAAAATAAAAAACAAAGAAACAATACATGAAAATGGAAGCAGGTAAAGGTAAGAGCGAAGGTCACAAAAAGTTCACTAAGTTTAACAGAAACAAATAATACTGAAAACTATGTGCATGAAAAGGTAAGCTGAATAGAATAAAGCACACAAACTCATGAGACTTGAGCATAAATGAACATGCATGGGATCAGAAACAGATGACATAAGGGGATGAGAGCACAGAATTTGCTACATTTTGAAGAATTAAAGAGTGAGACTACAAACCAAAGTGTTAGCACAAAAAGAAGAAGAAAGGATATTATGCAGAGATTAAACACCAGAGAGGACAGCACAAACAGTTGAGACCACAAGAGGTAAAATTCCTCACTTACCCTGGCCACAGATTCAAAGTGTTCATGGCTCTTCTGCAAAGCTTTGGCTCTCTGCAGAGTCTTGCCTATGGAGGTATTCTTCTTCAGAAACACATCACCGTGATTGTTCAGCCAGTCTATCACCTGAAACGCACAACAGCATGCATCAAAATGTCTGTAACCTGATCTGTAACCTGTTAAGACTCTCTTCTTTGGTGTGTTCTTATCACTACAATGGCACATAACGTAGTATCAATTAACTCTTACATTGATCTTTGTATACATCATTACAAGTCACTTTAGTGAGATCAGTCTGTCTGTTTATCTATCTCGTAGTCTAGCGACCGTGGGGGCATCCCCGAAGACTTGACAACCAGTTCCCTCTATTTCTCCCTCTGTTCTGCCTTTCTCAGGGTTTTATTCAGTTCTGGGCCTGTCCATTCTCTGAAATTGTCCTCCCATCTCTTCCTTGAAAGTCTGTCCCGAGCCTAAGGCTCATCAGGCCGGTGCTTATCCCGGTTTCTGTGGCGTAAAGCGACTGAGAGTCATAGACTCCCCCTGGATAGGACGCCAGTCTATCGCAGGGTTAACCCCCAACACAAGGTTGGTACCCCTTTTTACACCTGGGTGGGGTGAGAAAATAGCCGTAAAGTGCCTTTTCCAAGGGCACAACGCCATAGCCGAAAGCTGGGATCGAACCCGCAACCCTTAGATTACTAGTCCAACGCCCTAACCACTCGACTACAGCGGCGGCTATCTCTTCCTTGGTCTGCCTCTTTTTCTTCCTCCTTGGACAGTGCCTTGCAGCAGGGTTCGCGCTAGGATTTTTTAAAACCGGTACTGCGAGTTGCCATTTCAGATATATCTTGACCAACTCCCCCAAAATCAGTCCCCAGAAAATAAAATCCGGTACGTACTGTGAACAAAACGAAACTATTCAGTGAGGGGGTGGGGGAAGGGGGGATTGTTCGGCAGCAAAACTAAATCTAAATTGAACGCAAATCTCTCAGACTTTGACTGCCGTGCTGCTGCCACTCACTTCTTGGGCACGAAGCCATGCAGGAAATAGGATTTTTTTTCTAGCGCCTGTTCACTGTCTGTGTCAGTCTGTTGTTTTGCATGACATCATTCGTGTGACATATTCTTCTTTCTTGTTTCTATGCTTAGCGCTCATCTAGATCTTTCGTTCAATTTAGATATAGTTTTTGACTCTTCTCTCTCAAAGCAACGCGCAAATTCATAGTCATAGACCCTCCCGCTTTTCGCTTTTCGTAAGAGCAGGCCATTGTGTGCCGGTGGGAACAGATGACATTTACAAAACTGCATACACATGGGGACTGGATGTAAAAAAGCACAGGAGCACCTATTCCATTATCCTTGATATAAAAGATTAAAAGAATAAAGAATAAATAAATCCCTAGGCCCCATTTACTCATTGTGAATGGAAGTCACTGTCATGCCGAGAAGAGCGCGAAGCTCTATTCTTTCACAGTAAAGCTTGCTGTTCTACGTGCTAATGAGGTTGGTGCCAAAGAGAAGAGTTCGTCGGAAGGGGTGGGAAGGGGTAGGTGCGTAAGCACAGTACAGGCGCATGACAAACTGTCAGAAAATATCACTTCAGACTTTTTTTTTTGAGACAGAAATCTAATCGGTCACAGGCAAACAGAATCGGTATGCGGTCCCGGCTGCTTTGAAAATTTTCGGTATTCCCTGTTTACAATCAGTAAAATACCGACAATTACCGGTTATCCCGAACCCTGTTGCAGTATTGTCTTTGCAAGTCCTTTTGATCTTGTGACATGCCCATAACATTTAAGTTAACACTTCTTTACGGTTGTTAGGTTTTCATAGGGCCCAAAAGTCTGCTGGATTCTATTATGCACGTTTTTGATGCTTATGTGGTCTTTAAAGGAGATATGCTGATTTGTTTTTATGCCTTTTTCAAGTATCTTGTGCTGGGGAAGCTTCCAAAGAATGCTCTTCTTTCCGTGATGAAAGCAGCCTACATGAACGGCACAAGCCTGTACTTTCTAATGCGACCTTAGCAGACGGTTGGTACCAAGCACATGGGCAGCACTTTTCCATCACATACTTACATTGGGGTTCTGACACACAGACTCTGAAACTTAGGGGAGGTTGTTCCTGGGAATGTTTCAGAGGGTGCCACTAAGAACATTTAGACCGTTCACATGCATGTGGTAAGAAAGAAATGGGGGAAAAGGCAAAGGCTGTGACAGGGACTTCATTCACACATAACTGCATCCCCTTCTGTGACAGACAATTTAACTAACTGCTTAGAGATTTGGGGGGGGAGGAGGTTGTTTGCTTTTGCGACTGTCTTTGCACACCATTAAGATAGCTGCTTTCCCAATTTAGGGATGCTCTGAGGATGAATTCAATGCTCTTCTGTTGGAAGTACTTCATCAAACTGTGAACATGTCTCAAAAATATAAATTTTAAGTTTGTCACAAAGTTTGATGAAGGCTGAACATTCTGGGTAAGTTGAACATGTGGAACAGTTGAAGATTGAACTTGGGTTTTCTTCAAAAGCTTTTCACATGCGATAAAAATGACAGAGTGAGGCACTGAAAGATCTGTTGAGCACATTTTTCAGTCCTCCTGCAACACAGTAGGACATGCTGTTTGGAGAGAGCTCTGTCCTCCTCTGACTCTTCACGACAATGGGTTTTTTCTGACCCAGACATAATGCTATGCTGGAGTAAGAAATCTTAAAATATTCTGATAGCTGTAGCCAAAGAGGTCACCATAAAATTTGAAAATATTTTTAAGGCTATCTGCGGGATAGGGGATGGGATAGTTCAGTGATCAGAGCGCTCGCTTTTCCCCAGCCGATGTTAAGCAGCATCGAGCGTGGTTACCAATTGGA
Organism: Stramonita haemastoma; assembly: GCA_030674155.1. Classification (NCBI taxonomy): domain Eukaryota; kingdom Metazoa; phylum Mollusca; class Gastropoda; order Neogastropoda; family Muricidae; genus Stramonita; species Stramonita haemastoma. Next base: position 16,602,628 of record CM060318.1, read on the forward strand.
TGGGTGACTGTTTGTGCACCCTGGCTTCAGTACAGTTCCCCCAGTCCACCCAGCTGTAAATGGTTACCTGCCCTCTTTAGGGTCAGGGAAGGTAAAGCAGCGAGGGAGAGGAGATGGGCGCTGCCCTCAATATGCTGGCCCCTAGAGAAGCTGAAGTCTCTGACGCCTTGCTCCCCTATGATCACATAGGTTATGGGACACCTTTACCTTTTTTACCTTACCTTATCTGCAGGATATTTTGAAATCAACAAATGTTTTCTCTCCCTATATAATTGCATTCTCAAACTAAACTGTTGTAAAGTATGGCATCTTTGGTGATTCATAAAGTATAATTATGGCAGGTTCAAAGGCTATAAAAAACAAAGCTTTTCATATTAGTGACCCGTTTTTACAGAATGAGTCTTCACTTGCAGGCACTGTAAAGGAGAGAGGCCAAGAAAAGGGAACGTAGGGTTTGCTTTGTCAATTATGACTTTTCATCAAAAATGAAATCAGTAGGCATTAAATTTCATCTATGTACTTGAAAATGTTAAATTGTATATTTTTTAATGTATTTTAAGGCATTTTTAATGACCTGATAAGGTGTTAATTAGCTAGAGCTGTTAAAAACTTTAAACCCCATTTTCTCAGAATGTGAAATGGCTGTGTCACCCATTTCAAACACCCATAACTTTGTCAATTTTAGAGGTACAACAATGAATCATACGTCAAAAGAAAGGTAGTGATCTGTAGGTTTCAAAAAATGTATCAACTCAATTTGACCCATTTATACATTAAGACTTCTTTTGTAAAAACAAGTCCCATTTTGATTTTCAATCATTATTTGAATGCCACTTATGCATGCAGTGCATGTTTAACCTTGTTAATGCGCATGTTTCAGTGTTGGGAGTCGTTAGGCGGTAACAGTGTGGAAGTTCAAGCTGAACTGCATGACTACAGCATCAAGAGGCTGAACTTGCTGACTAAACCCTGTTATTTACAACTGGCTGAACTCTGTTGCTGGGAGCGGGATATCTTCCATGCAACTCTATGTGATGCTGCTGTAGTCACTGCTCCTCACTGACACTGGGGTCCAAGGTGTGGTTGCTGCTGCAGCTGTGGGGGCACTGTTGCCGTCGCCCTTGACAGAGGTTGTGGCCAGGTGAGGTCACTGCTGTGAAGCCTGGGTGTGGTGTGGTGTGGTGTGGTGTGGTGTGGTGTGTTTACTCATTGCCCTGATAGAGGTTGTGGCCAGGTGAGGTCACTGCTGTGAAGCCTGCTGGGTGTGGTGTGGCTGCACTGGAAAATTGAGGACCTGGCTTCCAGTTGGCGTAGGCAGCTAGCTGTGTTGTCAGTGTTGTGAAGGAAGTTCCATGGTGTTCCACCTCCATTCTCTCTTCAGCCTTTTCTTTATCACCCCCGCCCCCCTAATCAGACTCTCCTGTTTCTACTCCAAACTAAATTCAACAGAAACTGTATCTGCAGCTAAGTGTGCTTCAGTGTTTCACATCTTCATTTTGGGGGTTTCACTTCTTTGTCATCATCATGATTTTTATGTGTGATGTTAAACTGCTCTTATTGTTTTTGTACAAGTACTTCAATTGCTAAAATATCTTCTTTTTTTTTCTATTATAGTATAACTTGTTCAGATTGCATATCTGGGTTCGAGACTTTCACTGAAAGGAGTGTGAAAGGAAAAATTATTTTATTTTTGACTTTACATTTACAACACATATATTTATATAATTTTCATTTGTATACCACTTTTAAGTCACAGCAGATTTCTCTCAATAAAATTCAGGTTGCTCTCTCTGGTGAGAGTACGTCGCCACAAGAGCAGTGCAACCCATTATTGTTCTTTTTCTATTCCTGTCTCCATGTGTACTTGTTTCCCTATTGCAGTGGCTTTTTTTCTACAGAACTTTGCCAGGCAAAACTCTTGTTGCCGCAAGTTCTTTTATGTGCGCTAAATGCATGTTGTAATGGGACCTTGTCTGTTGTCTCTCATCCAAAAGACTAGTACCCAGACCACCACTCATGGTCTAGTGGATGAGGGAAAAGTTTCAAGAGCAAACAGGGATCAAACCAGGACCTGGACTGAACCCAGACTTTTCGCTTTCTTGGCAGGTGTGTTACCTCTAGACCACCAATCCACCAGTCTGTGACACTGCTGCGTGTAGTCACTCTATATATTGTTGTTTGTAATGTGTATGATGTTGTATCTAAGTTCTTTTCGACAAGGTGTCCAGTGTGTCTTTGCTCTCCTGCACTAGCCCTGAACCAGGAGGATGGGTTAGCCTAGTGGTCAGAACATTGCGCTCGCAATTTGACGACCCAAGTTCAATTCCCCTTCCAGGAGAAATTTCTCCTGGAGTTAACATCAGTGCGGACTCCATGCTCCCCCCAAAGTCCTTCGGATGAGACTATAAACCGAGGCACCATGTGTGAACGCACGCAGAACATCTTGCGCACACGTTAAATCCTGTTCCGCTTTTCATAAGAGTAGGCCATCGCGTGCCGGTGGGAACGGATGACATTTACAAAACTGCATACACACAGGGACTGGATGTAAAAAAAGCACAAGAGTGCTTATCCCATTATCCTCGATATAAAAGAATAAATGAATTTTAAAATAAATTTTAAAATTTTAAATAAACCTGTGCTGCTGATCACCTACCTGCTTGACATCTTGCTGAAAGAGCCGCAGTCCTAGCCGCTGGTGCAGCTTGACTTTCTTCGAGTGCCAGATGTGTTCTAGATGTCTCTGGTGGGCCAGCACCTGAACAGTTGATGCACACGCATGAACACACGAATGCACGCACGCACGCACGCACACGCATACACACACACACACACACACACACATGTGTAGGAAGACTGTGGGAGATGGGAGTCAACTTTCTTAACTGCTACTTGAATAAAATGTTCTGAGTGATAAAATACAAATTAAATTTAAAAATTGCAAACACACACACACACACACACACACACACACACACACACACACACACACACACACACACACACAGGGGGGACGGGACAGCCTAGTGGTCAGAACATTGCACTCGCAATTTGACGACATGGGTTCGATTCCCATTCGAGGGGATTTTTCCCCTGGAGTTAACATCGGTGCTGACTCCACTCTCCCCAAAAGTCCTTCCAATTGAGACTATAAACCCAGGCCCCGTGTGCAAACGCACGCAGAACATCTTGCGCACACGTTAAATCCTGTTCACATTTTTGTTAGAGTAGGTCATTGTGTGCCAATAGGAACAAATGATAAGATTTACAAAACTGCATACACAAAGGGACTGGATGTAAAAAAGCACATGAGTGCTTATTCCATTATCATTGATATAATACAATAAATAAATAAATAAATAAAATAAACACACACACACACACACATACCCCCCCCCACACACAAAACATACACACACACAAAACACACACACACACACACACACACACACACACACACACACACACACACACACAAAACACAACACACACACACACAACACAAACACACACACACACACACACACACACACACACACACACACACACACACACACACACACACACACACACACGGCCACACACCTCATGCACGACATCCAGGACGTGGCCAGCAGCCTCAGAGTAGTCAGCTTTGGCGGTGATGGAGTTGGCACTGCTGGAGCTCACCGGAGTCTGCAGCGTGTCTAACAACGCCTTGCCGTCCCCACACACCTGACACAACACAACATGGCATTTGTGATGCTCCACCACGAAACGAGTTGCTTAGGACATAACCCACTTTTCCGCTAGAAGCCATTAAAGGCATGTGGGGTCAAGATTTTGATTTTGATTGACTATAAAATTATAGACATTATTCTGCCTTGTAATGAAATATCAAGCCATAATTTTGCATCCTTTTGCTTTTAAACCTGATGTAAAACTGCCCAAGCCCTCATTCTGACCCTTTATTATGATGCTTAACCCTTTGCTTGGTACAGCAAAATCAATTGTCACCTTCCTGCCGGGCAGAGAAAATGGAGGTGGATGGCTTGTGAGTGGGTGTATGTATTTAACATGCAATAACTCTACAATGGTCGGGTGGATTTTGATGAAATAAAAACAGCAAGATGCAGAAATGAATAAAGAAATTGCTAATACTCAATTTTTGTCATTATTTTTATTTTCTTTTAGAATTATAATGCATAAACACACAAAGTCATTGATTGGTTTGTGTGTGTTACAGTTAGCGTTGCAATAACTTTAGATTGCGTGCATGGATTTTGATTAAATGAAAACTAAAACATTAAGAAAGAATTATAGAAAAGATATTTTCAACCTACTGTTGGTTTTATAGTTTTTTTGATAAATGGTGCACGAACACATCGAACATTCCGACGATCGCCATTTTTGTTTACCGATGATCGCGATCAGCTTAACGTTTAAGTTTGAGCCGCTACCGTATCAAAATCCCGAATAGCAACCAAATAACAAAATATATCAAGTTCTGAACCATTGCCGAACTTGAAATCCGCGATAATTTCCCCAAATCTAAGAGTAGAATTCAAAACGCGTATCGGCCGTGTTAGATTTGACGATCGATTTTCGTCTCGAACTTCGCTGTAGTCAAAGTCGTCTCTCTCACTTCAGTCAACAAACTCAGAAGTGCACACACTACTAGGATCGATTACATCAATATTTGAGCCTAGATACACATCTCACAGCGTCATATTTTCGGCATGGAAGCTGTAAAAACGATCGTACATGTCGGGTTCGAAGATAGCATCCATCTTGGAAAAATTTGCGACTTTTTTCCTCCAAAACTTGCAACAAACTCACTCCAATCGCCGCCATTTGTAATAAACATGCGGAAGTCTCGCGGGCAGTCTCGTGGCTTCTATATTCACGAGATTTGAAGCGAGATTGGCGGGAATTTCGAATGTATGATTGCTCTGAAGTGACGGTCATGTCGCTGGGCGCTTTGGGGCGTTATGCCCAAGGACAGGGTCGGGCGCTTTGGGGCGTTGTGCCAAGCAAAGGGTTAACTTGTCCATTTCTCGTTTTGTCATTTCCTGCAGTCTATCATTTTACCTTGTAATAACTTTTCATAGAATTTTCCGATTATCAATCTGTTTTTTTCTATTGTATAGCCATTTCGTTGCAAATTAATAAAATGTCAAAAACTAAAAATTGACCTCTGGTGCAATGCGACTCTTTATGTGGTGGAATGTCACATTTCAAAACTAACCCCACAAACAGAGCACACTACAGGATAATGTACACAAAACCCCCCTCAACTTCTCCATTAGATAAATGTCCCTCCGTTTGCTAACTTAACATTCATGTGTGTACATTCGAATATGTTAAAACTGTCAACTGTTGTTGATTGTGTGTTGTGTAGGTCAAATGCAAGCGCTTTGATTTGTTTTTACAAGATATAGCGCTATACAAATTCCATGTATTATTATTATTATTAATCCCTTGATTTACAACCTTGTTGCTGTCTTTAAACAAACACAATATTTACTTTTCTCCAGTACTAATGTACACAAACCCCCCCTCAACTTCTCCATTAGATAAACGTCCCTCTGTTTGCTAACTTAACACTCGCATTCCCTTGATTTACAACCTTGTCGCTGTCTTTAAACAGACATAATATTTACTTTTCTCCACACTTGATCCCAGGTTTGAGCTACCACCAAGACTACTTTGCCCAAAGTCCTCTGGGTAAGAATATAAACTGAGGTCAAGTGTGCAAATGCACACAGAACATCTTGCACACATGCTAAATGTCATTCTTCCTTTTGGAAGGGAAGGCCATTGTGTGCTGATAGGACCTGATGATAAAATATAATTTTTAAAAACAAAAAAAAATGCATGCACACTGGTGTTGTGTTTACACATCCCTGAAGTTGGAATGCAGCTACCTCCATGGTGGGCAAAAGCAGTTATACATGTTCAATCTCACCATTGGTGAACCTCAAAGCTCTAGCCAAGGAACAACACAAAATCTAGATCTGTGAGTGCTTTACTCTGTTTTTCAACTTCAAGAACAAGGTTCATGAGCTTCAGACACACAGAGAAAGTTGAATGTGCTCTGTTTGTAGCTTACCTACCTGCAAATCTGGTGGAATTACATCACTACACATCGATTTATCTCCCTATCTACCCCCTGTCAAAATGACCATTCAAGAGGTCCAGTTGTGCCACAGATATTATTATCCCCACTGTAACACAATAATGACCAAGAGAGAAACGAGAGGGGTGCTGACCTCAGCGTAGGTCTGGCTGATGTTTTCAATGAGGTCCTGGTGGCTCTGCAGTGCCTCCTCCAGTTCTTCAATGTTGGTGGGGATTTTCGTGTTCTCACACGTCGACTGCCACACTATCACCTGGGCCAGGTACTGCAACAAACACAACGCACTTCATGCACAAGGTCTGAAAGAGCAAAGATGGGGCTATGAATACTGCCATAAGCATCTTGGATGTGTGATGTTTTGCCTTTCCAAGAAGAGAATGTCAGACAACTACACAAGAGACCTTTTCTCCTATGCCCTGTCCTGTGCCTGACTGTGCACTTCTTGTGATAATCATTATAATACTCTTTTATCTCATCATCTATCTCATCATCTATCCAGAAGTCAGAATGCTGCTATCTTAAAGGTGGATAAAAACCGTCACATACGCAAAATCTCACCATTGGTGACCGTCAGAGCTGTAGCTAAGTGGAGGGTCATGTGCAAAGTGACTCATTTCGTGGTGGAGGGTCAGTTGCAAAGTGACTCATTTTGTGGTGGAGGGTCAGGTGCAAAGTGACTCATTTCGTGGTGGAGGGTCAGTTGCAACTTGACTCAGTTGTGGTGGAGGCTCAGGTGCAAAGACACACCTTTCTTTCAAGATCTTCAAGCACTTACAAGACAATCACAGCTGCAAACTGCTTGTGTCATGGACTGGAACTGGCAGAAATTCACTGTAGCGGTAGCCACTCCAAGTGGGCATCCTTCTCAGTCTGGCTTTGCCACTGAGCTCTTACTGTTGTCAGAAGGGGGCTTAGTAGGTAGTATTCTGCTCATGTTAGCTCAGAGCAAATTGAAACAAACACTACTGAAGTCACCATCCAGCAACGCAGGACCCTTCTGGGTGGAGGCCCCATGGAAGCCAAACATTGATGAGCTCTCAGTGGACTTAATAATAATAATACATGGAATTTATATAGCGCTATATCTTGTAAAAACAAATCAAAGCGCTTGCACTTGACCCTCACAACAAACAACCAATGACAATAAATGATTCAACGATAAGGATGCAACAAGATGAGGCAAGGCATGGCAGGGGGAGGGAGGGGGAGATCAATATGAGTGGTGTGGGAACAGCTGATGAAGATGGAGCATTAAAAAAAGACTTCTTGGCACACAAAAAATGTTTCCAGTAACTTATTCCACAAATCTTTACTATAAACAGAAAAACTTCAGACATTGTTTTTTAGTTTGCTAGTTGGTTGTATTTACCTACTGTTTTTTTGTTTTTGTTTTTTGGGGTATGATCTATGAAGCCACCTGAAAATACCCTTGCAAATGAAAATGAACATGCAAATCAATGAAGTTATCCATTCTTAGGTTAACCAAACAAAACCATTTTTGGGAGGATAAAAACAAACAACACAACACAGTACCGTACCACATACCCTACACCACACACAACACACACACACACACACACACACACACACACACACACACACACACACACACACACACACACACTCACAGCTGTAAACACATAATCATACTCAGAAGCACACACACACACACACGTACATATGCACGCACACATGCATGCCTGCACGCGCACATGCGCACACACACGCACGCACACACGCACGCATGCACGCACGCACGCACGCACGCACACACAAACACAACACATACACACACACACACACACACACACCCTTTAACACTCACACACTTCAACACGACACTCATTTTTTCCTACAACATAAAACACACATACAAAAAAAACACTGCACTGACCATTTCTGCCTTTTTGTGGAACACCACAGACATTCTGAGCACGGTGCTGCGGTCCTCCAAGGCAGCAGCCAGACTCTTCCACTCCCTCTCCAGGCGGCCGGCTTCCACACGGATCATGTTGGAGGCGTAGTGACCAGCATCGCACATTCGCTGCGCCATACTCAGAATGCGGGTGATGTTCACATACACGTTCTGCACACACAACAAAAATACAACAACAGTTCCAGCTGCAAAGGTACGTTAAGTCAGCATGGTCATTTGTCTGGCAAACTGTCAGGACTTTTATCCAAAATGTATAATCATAGTACTGGTGGCAAACTGGCAGGACTTCTATCCAAATTGCACTATCATAGTACTTGTGGCAATTTGTCAGGACTTTTATCTAAAGATATGATGAGATATCATTTGGATGAGACTATAAACCAAGGCCCCCGTGTGCGAACACACGCAGAACATCTTGCGCACACGTTAAAACCCTTGTTCCGCCTTTCGGAAGAGCAGGCCATCGTGTGCCGGTAGGAGTGGATGACAAAATTATTTAAAAAAAAACAAAAAAAACAGCATGCACACAGGCGCCTTGTTTAGACACCATCCCTGAGAAAAAAAATGGGTAGGCGCTGCACTTGTGGTGACACGCTCTCCCCAGGGAGAGCAGCCTGAATTTCATGCAGAGAAATCTGCTATGACATAAAGTGGTATAAAATAAATAAAAATAAAATAAAATAAAATAAATAGATATCTGGCTCAGGCCAAAAGTCGTATCAGGTGTTGATGTAAACAAAGTGTCATGGTAAATATCAGAACATTATGGTTTGGAGATTGTCTTCAGCTATGACATGCTCCTAGCATAATAATCTGCAGTCTCCACTATAGGAGAAAAAATTCCTCTGAAGTTGGAATACGGCTGCCAATTTTATGGTTTCTCGGTGATTCACAGCGAGATGCAGGAGACAGTGCGATTCTGGGTCACCCACAGGGTGTTCAGCCAAGGACCAACAAAAAACATCATCATTGCAAAGGTGTCTTCTCTCAGCACTGGTAACAATCTGTCCACACTATCCACATTGTGTCATCATTGTACTAGTGGTAGCAAGCACTCCTCAGTTGTTTTCAAGATTCCTTACCCTGCCACAGTAATGCAGGAACTACTCACCTCCGCACTGGTGGCAAACACTCATCAGTAATGCAGGAACTACTCACCTCCGCACTGGTGGCAAACACTCATCAGTAATGCAGGAACTACTCACCTCCGCACTGGTGGCAAACACTCATCAGTAATGCAGGAACTACTCACCTCCGCACTGGTGGCAAACACTCATCAGTAATGCAGGAACTACTCACCTCCGCACTGGTGGCAAACTGGCAATGCTCAGATTCCAGCTCCACAGCCATCTGATGGCAAGTGCCGATTTCTGTGTAGTTCACCAGGAACAGGTCACGGTTGTGGCTGATCCACTCAAACATCTGCACACCATACACTTTCTAAAGTATGCACGGATAGATAGATAGATAGATAGATAGATAGATAGATAGATAGATAGATAGATAGATAGATAGATAGATAGATAGATAGATTGATAGACAGAGACAGACAGACAGACAGACAGACAGACAGACAGACAGACAGAGACAGACAGACAGACAGACAGACAGACAGACAGACAGACAGACAGATATGGATAATAACAACAACCTTACATGATGCAAAAGCTGAGTAACCTATTCAGCTAAATTTATTATCCATTATTTGATTAATACAAATAAATTTGTTGTATTTTGTTTAACAGCCTAGAAGCAAAGATCTCAAATCAATTAACGATCTACAAATTCTCACACCAGTAGTCCAAAAAATATTCACGTCAGCTTGCATCCAAATTGTTACTTAACCATGAATGCTTGCAGTACAACACTATTCTTTATTGATTTATTTATTCTTTTATATCGAGGATAATGGAATAAGCTCTCTTGTGCTTTTTTACATCCAGTCCCCGTGTGTATGCAGTTTTGTAAATGTCATCTGTTCCCACCGGCACACGATGGCCTACTCTTACGAAAAGCGGAACAGGATTTAACGTGTGCGCAAGATGTTCTGCGTGCGTTTGCACACGGGGCCTTGGTTTAAAGTGTCATCTGAAGGACTTTTGGGGACAGTGGAGTTAGCACTGATGTTAACCCTAGTAGCGCTGTTCCCGGATTACTCCGGAATGACATAGTGCAGCATTTCTAGCGGCTCCCGGAATATTCCGGGATGATCGTAATTGAAGGCTTTCTTTCGCTTTCAAAGGTCATCCAATGAACGTGAAGGCCATTGTAGGGCCGCAGAAATGGGTGAAGGTCGTCCGCAGTCGCAAGCAACGAGGATTCTGATTGGTTTAGAGGTGTATTTTTTATTTTTTTGGACGAACGTCGATCGCCTGAAAACAAAATGGCGGCAAAGTGTTTGCGCTCGTATCACTCGAAGTATTTTTCAGTTTTTTGACGATATTGACGGCGATGAGGAGTTGTAGAGGCTGGATTTGGTTGAATTAAACGATAATAGAGATGATAAGGTAAGGATTGTGAAATAGTTTTGAAAAACTTCGGAAAAATTGATCGCGATCGGACTGAATCGAACGGTGCCAAGTTTTGTCCAAAGCACTTCATAGCTACCGGGCGATTTCGATGTCATACATTGTTTTACTTTATTTTAACGCAACACGGCTTCGAAATAACTGTTTTTAAGTCATTTCTATTTGCTGTCGAGTACTTTGCATCACACGAAATCAAGCGATTGTCGTATTTTCGTCATAGAACGCCACCAGTTCGCACGAAATAAGTGTTCACCGCCATGACGATCGCGATCGCGTCGATGATTTCGCTGGACTTTTCCGAGTATTTGACGACCGATAAAGCCACGGAAGCTCTTTATTTTTTCAAAACTTATGTCAAGAGACAGTATTTATCGAATCATGACATTTTTGCACCGCAACAACATTCCATATCGTGTTAAAATCAATCTGGGTCACCGACATCGCAACAGTGATTGGTAGTGCACGCGCAGTTTTTAAACTTTATTTATTTTTTACATTATCATAAACACTACATGCTGCTATAAAATTTCACTCTTTTAAAAGCTTGTTATCTAAGCTTTCCAGTGATTTACAACTTTACACACTTAGTTCAGTTTTACATATCAATATCAAGAGTTGTTTGACCCCACCCTACTGCAAATCAACAATGGCTGCTGTTAATTCAGCCAGCAGCACCTAGTACCACTGCCGTTATTTCAGCGCTACTAGGGTTAACTCCAGAAGAAAAATCTCCTTGACCGGACTCGAACCCGGGTCGTCAAATGCCAGCGCAATGTTCTGACCACTAGGCTATCCGTCCCCCCACTAACGGTCAAGTCTCCCTCCCATCTCCCTTCAGCCCCCCTGTACCCACCTTCTCGACATCCTCCTCAAAGATGCGGAGCTGCAGACACTGCTCCAGCCTCATCTTCTTCACCACCCACAGCTGGTTCAGGTGCTGCTTGGTGGACTGCAGGTTCTCCAGCAGCTGCGAGATCTGGGGAACAGCGCTCTGGAAGTCCGTGTTGCCAGAGATCTTCGCCCGCCGACCCACACTCCCTGCAACAGGACAGGAATAATAATAAATAATAAAATGGAGGCTTATATAGCGCGAATTCCCAAAAACATGGGCTCACCGCACTGTACAATCAAATCAATTTTAAATAGGTTACATATGAACGTGAAAAATTTGACTAGCACAAAGAAAAAAACCAAAAACATAAGGAAAAATGCATGCACATACAATACACAGCATAATGAAGGAATGTTTTTTCTGTTTCCATTCACTGACACCCGCTTCAGAGATTCTCTGATGGACATGATTACCCCAGGTGGGGTGGGGGGGAAAGGACACCTAAGTTTTAGGTCATAACTGTTTCTACATTATCTGTTGATTAGAAATACAACATTTTGATTTCAGATGAGCGTAGGCCTAAATGGTAGTTCAAGAAAAGCTTGGGTTCTTTTTCCACAGCAAAGCTGCACATCTTTTTTTCATTTTTGACAATACAAAATGTAGTACATGCAGCCTCATTCTGCCTCTAAGTATTTTTTAAGGACCTTGTGGAGAGCTAGGTGCCACATCGCCAAACCGGTTTTCATTCTGACAGTTAATGGAAGATGGGATTTTCCTTTCAAAAACTTACAACTAATTTATCACTTGAAGGCTTTACTTCCATGCTGACAATGATATAAAGTATGCTCTCTTTACCTGACAAGATACACCAATCTTTCAAAACATTTCCTACGGGTGATAAAATACACTCATCTTTCATTGGGAAACAAATACAGTTGCATGCAGGAAAAAGAAAAAAAAAATGGGTAGGCGCTGCACTTGTGGCGACGCGCTCTCCCTGGGGAGAGCAGCCCGAATTTCACGCAGAGAAATCTGCTGTGACATAGACAGGCACTGATGTCATTTACCTGCGCTCGAGTTACACACAACTAAACGATCAACTACAACCACCACCACCTCTACTGACCTGACTGTCCTGGAATTTCCCCGGTGATCTTGGTGAGGATGTGGTGGCCCTCCATGGACAGCTGCTCCACAGGGGCCAGGGTGACGCGGCGTTTGAGGAGGTTGTGCTCCTCCAGCACATGCTGGGCTCCAGCCAGGTCGTCAGGAAGGTCGGGGTTGGTCAGGATTTCACCCAGCTCATCCAGCTTGTCCAGCAAGTCCAGAGCTTTCCAGATGAATTCCTCCAACATCTGCGTCAAGTCAGCATGTCTTTGTCAGTTCTTCTAAGTGGTGGCTTGGTTGGTTTGGTTGTTTTTTTTGTGTGTGTGTGTGTCCTTGGCAAGAGCCAAGAAACACCAATGGTGAGAATTCTGTGTATGTGACCAGTCCCCCATCACATTTTGGTGGCTGCATTCCAACTTCATGGATGGCGTCTAAACATGATGATGGTGTCTAAACAGATTTTTTTATCCACACTGCTGCCTATCTTTATATTTAAGAGTGTGTGCACATGCATGCATGCCTGCATGTGTGTGGGTGCATGCATGGTGTCATGACTTGAGTGGTCTTTCATGAGAAAGTCACAAAAATGCAAGGCACAGTTAAGATCATACAAAAAGATAGGTGTTACAGATCCATAAACTATTACCATCATTATTATAAACTTCTCTTTAAATATCACTGATAATAATGGTAACAAAAAACAACAGCAACAGTAGCAGCAGCAGTAACAGTACTGATGGCAATGAATTGCTGCAACAACAAAAAACACCACCTCCTTTATAATCAAGTATGTATACAAGTACAAGTCAATGACGAAAAACAACCACAAAAAACCCACATACCAGCCTAAGTTGTATCCACTGTTCGTGGTCATATTCCAGAGAGCCATCAAATTCCCGAGTCAGCTGTGATGATTCTATCACTTTTGTCAGGTTGTCTAAAGAGATCATGTTGGTCTGAAAAACACATCAGGCAAAACAATTTAACACTGGAAAACAGAAATGAATCAAAACTTCAGGACTCACTAACTGTACAACAGTTACAACTTGTCCCATTGTAATATGTGCACTTTTTTTATCTCCATTATTTGAAAAAAATTCAGATCATTTGAAGACATTTCAAACACATCAGAAGAAAAACTACCTATTCACGTAGACTAGACATCATACACATTCTAGTTTGCAATAAAACAACACTGTGAGAGAACACATAATAAGCTGCCTCTCATTTATCTGCTTCTGGTAAGAGTTTGCATCACATAATTCAATTCTTTATATTAATCTGTTGCGCAATTCATGTGATCGTTTATAAGAATTTGTTGTATGAAAGAATTTGCAACAGTGACAAATTCTACTGATAAATGAGGTAATAAGAGCATGCGAATTGCACTTATCAATTTTATTCAGTTCACCTGATTCAACCTTTTAGACCTGTTCTAACGCATGGAGGATAATGATACTGTGTAATATGTTTAAACATACTAAAACAGAATATAGTGTGTAAGCAGTTTACCAGAATAAAAGAACAGCAAAGAAACACAACATGACAAAATCCTACAAATATAGCAATTAAACAATCTTTAAAAAAAAAAAAAGACAAAAAAAAAAGACAAATATTGCAAAGTTTAATGGGACAGACTCTTTGCTTCAAAACAGATTGCACGATAAAAGCATAGATCTGACAGGGCGATATTTTTGCAGCACACATTTTCTCCTCATTTCCCAAAAATGTGAGCATTGAAGCACAAAATAAACCTTATCACTTTATCCTTCATATTACACATTTGACAATTTCTTTGATCTGTTGGTATCCCTTCATGTCTACCTAGCACAATTTCGAGTTTTTGACTACAAGATGTGAACTTCATCACAGAAAATTCATAGAGATCAGGTATGCAATCCTGTTGTTTAACATCAGAGAAGTTAACTCGATACACAAAAAAAGACATTTTCAACTTACTTCAAAGTTGTATTTTGCGCTGCCTAAACTGGTCCGCTGTTTTTCCCAGAAGCCTCCAGGCTTGATAATGTAGGCCATGTTTATGTTGCCTGGAAAGCACTCCTGTTAGAGAACAGATATCATCGTATAAGATCCAACAGACATGATCATCAATGATCAATAATCATTACCTTTATGCCTTTTTTTGTTGTTGTTAAAAACTGATGCCTTTTTTCAACAAACTTTATTGTAAAGCTGGGAGTTAGTTGTTTGTGTGCATGCATGCATGTGTGTGTGTGTTAGTTTTTTTTCATTTTGGGGGGTTTTGTTTTGTTTGGGCTTGTTTTTGTTAATGCTGTGTGTGTTGTGTGTGTGTGTGTGTGTGTGTGTGTGTGTGTGTGTGTGTGTGTGTGTGTGTGTGTGTGTGTGTGTGTTGTTATTGTTTTTTTGGGGGAGGAAGGGGGGGTCTCATGAAAAATGAATGCTTCACAATCAAGACAGATAATCTAGCCAATAAAAGATTTCTTGAGACCTTAAAAACAATTTAAGGAGCTAAAATAAAAATGTCTTGGAAAAATTAATATTTCATAATTAAGACCTACTAGACCCAAGAAATATATCTGTGTATTTCTTGGAAAACAAATACTCAATACATAGATGTAAAAACAAATACCTGTGTGCGTGCATACATGCATGCGTGCAATCATGTGCGCATGCACATGAGCAAGCATGGATCATGTGTGTTTGGGTCACAATGTCATGGCAGGAGTGTATGTTTAAAAAGTTTTCACAAAGAACATCATGTTTGCAAAATCCCCTCTATATCCCACTCCTTTGCAACCAATTTCATCACACATCTATATTGTTATTCTTCTGCAGCCTGAAGGCAGCAGATTGAGTACACAAACGCTTGAGCCTTCACAAACTGATCATGCACAAACCCAGTTAATTAAAACGTACTCATACCTGCAAGGCCTTGAGGATTGGTTTGACCGTCTCCCATTTGGATCCTCGCATGTCCAGGATGACTGTGAAGCCTTTTTCCCGCACCTCATCACTGGCAACACACACAACACATTTCCTCACACTACATACCCATGATGTAAAACATTATCTATATTTCGGGAAGTCACCATCAGAAGCTGAGCAGAAAATACTACTGAAAATACTAAAACAAAAGTGAACGCTTCTTCACTTTCCCAATTCTGATCAGTGGAAATAGTAATTAGTATAGTCTCCAGCAGAGGCTCCCCTTGATTATATTATTTTCACAATCAATGTTATGTTCTTCATCTGGGAGTGTTTTAAGACAGTCTGAATCATGGAAGTAAGACCTCCTAATTGTTGCTTCTGTGGAAATGAGTAGGTTGTGTTTTTTCTTCTTTCATCACCACAAAACTTGTACATGTTTCACAAAATCTTAAAGTGCTGTTTCTTTTTTAGAGCAATTATGGAGACTGTTAGGACATGTCCAAACTAGAGAACCAAAGTACTGTTCTGCTTTTAGCAGATTTAAGCTGTCTTATGCAAGATAGTTCTCCATCACATGCATACAGCACTCCTCAGTTTGGTAATAGCCTCTCCTCTGCACCTTGAGAAATTCATCCCCAAATCAGTGCCAGTCCAAAGGGATAAAAAGATGTTTTTATGTACACAAAAAATGTCATTCATTTGTAAAGTTTCATAAAAATGAGGAATAATATCAAGTCTTATGTGATTTAAAAATAGAATCAACTACCCTTGGATTCATCAGGGAGTTTGTCCAAGTCTCTTGTTTGGCATGCTTACTTCTAATATCAATAAGTACAAGTTAAAACTAACATGCACAATATGTTTGGCTGTTTTTTTATAGCTAAAATATTAACTTCAGTCCATTCTTTTTAACCAGAAGGTAAAAGTGCTTTGGCACTGTCAGTTGCTGACACAGACAGGGGCAAAGACATCAAGACTACCAGCCTGTAATAGGCAGAAGTTTCCTACCATTTGTTTTGGTCTTTCACAGAGCTTCTTCAGGGAGCTTAAAAATATAGATTGTAAAATATCCTTAAAACTAAATAATGACTTCATATGGAGAAACAACAAACAACATCTCCCCCTCCCCACACACACACACACAAATTCTAGCTTTATAAACTCCAATTTCTACTGCCTCATCTTTTTTGTTGTTGTTACTCAGCTACAGGTGTGAGGTTCACCGATAATGAAATTTTTGTGTTGCATACAACCGTTTCCACCCCCACCCCCACCATTTAGGCAGCCGCATTCTGACTTTAAGGATAAATGCCTCATCTAAAATAGCTGAAGACTAACTTAGGTTAGCAGCCAAAGCAAGTGACAGATAGACTGACAATCAGTCATACACCCAGCAGGTAGACAAACAGACAGGCAGATAAAAAATTAAAAAACAACAAAAACAACAGCAACAGAATATTAATTTGATTTGGCCTACTCAGGAAGCTTTTTGTTATTTCTGAAAAACTTTATAACCAAAATACTACACAAATTTAGTCTTTTTTTAATTAAGATCCTATTATGCTGTGACAGGTATTATTTGTTGCGTCTTCACTTGCTCAAGGCCAGTGCACTGACTTTGCCCATTTTCTGCACTACACACAACTGATTATGAGCTGATCATTCTCACGTGTCTATTCTTGTCACTGTATTGAATAAATTGTACTGCACTGTGCTGAACTCTTTTGTTCTGTTTTGCATTGAGTTTTACTGCATTACACTCTACAACAATACACTGTACTGCCTCCTAGCGCAGTGGCTGTGCTGTACTGCAAAGTGCAGTTACAACAAATTTCTTTACATACCGGCTTTTCAGGCTTAAAAATCTCTTTTGCAGTGTCACCATCATAGTACAGAGAAAACTTTGCTTCTCTCTCCCTTCTCTCAATTCTGTTTTTTTAAAAATATGCATATTTGCTTACCTATGTGAGCAAGTATTGTATCAGAAATAGAGTGTTGCATGTTGCGGGTTCTCTTATATATACAAAAGAGAACATGCTGTGTATATGCTGCATATATGGGGCATTGTTCCCTCTTCCATAAAGCAGTTCAGCATTGCCTCGTGAAATGAGTAGAAAAGAAACTCTCAGAACAAAATTCAAACAATGGGCTTTCATTTCTAAGCTGGTGTATGATCTGAAAGTCAATGCTCATTCCTGTTGATACCAGGCGTTGCTTATTTTTTCCCCTTATCTTTGATGAAAGCCTTCCACCGCTCTTCTCTTGCATGCTTATGAACACAGCGCAGGGAATTGGTATTCACTCTTTGAATGTTGTACAACCAACAAAAATAAATACTTCTTTCAGCTATCAAACCACTCTGTCACTGAGTCTTCCCAGGAACTTTTAATTAAATGCTCTTCTTTCTGCACAAGATAATCAAGCAGACTTTCAGTAGAAGATTTTAAACACAAAATAAACCCTTTTTTCTTTGAGAAAATCATTTTTTACATGTTGTAAACAGTCAGAGCTGTGTGTCAGCCAACCAAAGGTCTGACAGGCTCCCACAGGCTAAAGCAGTGCTCTGCTATGTGGTTCTGTTGTAAACCTCTCCATTACAAGACCTGAAGTTAAGCTAAGAACTAAATGAAAAGTACATGATTTATAACTAGTAACACCAAGAACATAACATAACAGCTGATTTTTTTTTTTCAAACCTCAATTTCTGGCATTCGGAAGACTCAGTGATGGAGTTGATGGCTAAAGGGAGTAATCCAACAGTCTGCAAGGAAGCATTTTTAAAATATTTGTCCTGGCAGCCAGGTTATCCTGTAACTCTTATTTTTACTCAAAATGAAGCGCATACAACTTAAAAACTTGAATAAAACATTAAATGCAAAAGAGGACTGAGCTCACCTCCCCCTCACCACCACCACCCCCCCCCCAAAAAAAAACCACCCTCCTTTTTTAAAAAAAAAAAAAAAAAAAAAGACAATGACTCCATTACAGAAAAAGGCTTTCTGTCCATAGAAAGAAAAGATTCAACCATGTAATCATACAGCATGTTTCCTTAAACTGACCTTGGCACACTAGCGAGGTAGGTCATGAGTCTCCGTAGGTCATCATACTTGAGCCGTTCTGGATGAGTATGGGAAGGGAAAGTCAGGATGGGCCCACCCCTTTTGTCTCGACCACCTGCACAGTCCATTGTATCCATGCTGTATTCTTGTTTAACTAATATATTCCTTACACATAATCAAATCATAACATTTTGTTCTTGATCTACAGCAATCATAGAATCATATTGACCAAGGTCATTAAAATCTTTTAAAAACTGCTACTTGACACAGCTGACAAAACATTTTCGTGTTGTCTAACTCTAAGTGAAGATGTTAATTTTGACTAATTCATGTAATTTTAGATAGATTATAAAGCAACTATTTATGTCAAGTAGAAGTCCTTCTGATTGTAACATAGTGCCTTATAATATTCATTTCACATGGAGTTCAACAACCTGAGATCATAAATGCAACTTCACAGAACTATTTATTTCAGTTTCAGAAGTTCTTTCAGTTATAGTTTTTAACTCTTGTGATTAAATTACAAATTTGCAATTCAAAATATCATTAAAAAAAAATAAAAAAAACATTCTGTGCTACTGTCTGGAAAAATAGCATGCATCAGTTACTGAATAAGTATTAAAATTACAACTTACCAGAGAGGTATGCAACCCTCTCCCTCAACACAGGAACAATGTCTGCTGCTTTCAATCCATCGTTGCGTCTTCCACCTGAAAACAAAAGGATGGGACTCAATAGATGTATAAAAAAAAATATCATCAAGCGAATTCAAAACTGCTAATGCTTCATTGGAGAGAACAATGATCTGACAAAATACAATATTTTGCCACATATTTAGTTAACTGGTACTGCAAATTAATCATACTGTTGGTGAAAACTGATGCACAAGATAAAGTCGTTTAACATTACAAATTCAAAGGTATTGACTATTGTCTACCATTGTAAAAAAGTAAAAAATCCAAGAAAATGCATTTTAAGTTACTATGTAATATTGTAACTGATGTCAACAGAAGACATAAACCATGATACAGATCAAAACCTTGAATTAAGTTATTCACTGCACAACATTAAAACCATGACTCACTGGAGATGAGTTAAACTACATAATTTCTTCTTTTTTTTAATTTACTTGCAAGCAAATATAGTGGTTTAATTTATTTTTTCTTTCTTGATAGCCAAGACACAAGTAGAGTAAAGCAACACAGTGTTATTTTAAAGCAAGCAATCCCTCAAGAAAAGTGTGTTTCCCTTTTAGTTTTACTTTCAATTTCATGGTAATTTTTTCCCCTACTGAAACGGAT
>CM060318.1:16627421-16647608 GCA_030674155.1 Stramonita haemastoma
ACACAGTAACAATTTAAGTTTATTTTGATTTATTTACTGCAAAATTGTTCTCAGTACTTTTAGCACTGTGCATTTTACTTAAAAAGCTAGTAAACAAATATATAACATGGTAATAGTAAATATTCTATTTTACAACTCTTTTTAAAAAACTGTTTTGGTTAAGGTGTAACTGTGTTACGGTGTCGCAAAAATCTTCATTAGCTGAAAATGCACATAAACCTCCAATATCGTAAATCTTGCTTGTCAACACTACTAACATGTATTACTAACAGGTAAGCCCATGTATATTGTCATTTCATTAAAATCAGAGACATTATGGATAAATTGGTGTAGCAGTGTAACACAGTTACATTTTGACACCCATCACCTTCCATGAGAAATAACAGAAAAGCGGGTTATGCCATCAATTTTATTTCTTCTGCAGCTGATTCTCCTTTCCTTGATGTACTTAAACTGCCCACTTTAAAATCCATCCAATGATTTTGAAATTTGAGGTCCTAGGACCTCTTTTAGTGACCAAAAGCAAAGAATGACTCATATACACACATGTACACACACACACGTGTACACAAAAAAAACAAAAAAAACATACACACACACACAAACACACAGACACAGACAGTGAGACACACACAGACACACACACAAGCACACACATGCATGCACGCACGCATGCACACACACACACACACACACACACAGAACACACACACACACACACACACACACACACACACACACACACACACACACACACACACACACACACACACACAACACAAGTCCTTTGGATGAGACTAATAAACCGAGGCCCCTTGTGCGAACACACAGAACATCTTACGCACACATTCAATCCTATTCCGCTTTTCGTAAAAGTAGGGCATTTTGTGCCTGTGGGAACAGATGACAAGATTTACAAAACTGCATACACAGGGATTGTAGTGCTTATTCCATTATCCTTGATATTAAAGAATAATTATATAAAAAAAATAAAATAAACACACACACGCAGTGACACAACACACAAAACACACACACATACAATGATACATGCACACATGCACATATGCTCACATGTGATGGATGCACCATGTAGACTGTATACATGAACACATGTGTACACACACACTTGCATGCACGCACAAACGCACTCACACACACACACACACGTATGAATGGATACATTACATCATACATGTGTCAGTGTACACATGCACTCACAGACACACACAGTGACACACACAGTGACACACACACACACACACACACACACACACACACACACACACACACACACACACACACACACACACACACACACACACAGAAGCAAACACAACAGCAAAGAAAAAGGAAGTTAAAAGCACAATGGGGAAAAATTCTTTTTTTTAAACAAAGACAAAAGACCCATTATCAAAACAGATTTGCAAAATTGATAAATTATCAAAAAGATACAAAGTCATTATTCTTGTAAATTACTGTGAAATCTACTAGTAATTTATCTACCAACCAGAAAACAACAAATAACATCAAATGCAAATTTATTTACATCACTGTAAAGTTCTGTAACTTGTGTCACAGTATAGAGTGTGCCTATATTAATGTTACAAACATACAGTATATTTTTGCACAAGATCTAGAACTAACTCAACTGCTCAATCAATGAGTCAATCCCTGCACAGCAATCCCTGCGCAGTACTAGTTGTATGCATTTTTTAATTAGTGAAGTTGAGGAATGCCTGCATGTTCACTGATTTACTACATTTAGTCTTATTTCAAAGTTGAATCATCCAAAACTTACTAACTTAAGTAAATTTAAATACAAGTTTATAATTATACTGTGAAATAAATGGGTAGAAACAATCACAGTCCAGAACTCAGTAAATAAGTACTATGAAATAAATGGGTATTAATACTGTTTAAAAAAAGTGTTATAAGATATCCACTAACTCATTAACTGATTAGGCCTACTTGTCAGATGTCAAAGAAAAAATTCAGAAGTCAAATATTTCTTTCATTATTTTAGATCTTGAAGAAATCAGTCTCTCAATCTCTGACAACTTATGACAAGACAATCAGACTCAGAATCAGTGTACTTTTGTCAAGTAATATAAATTTATAAATTATAATCTCAGTTGAAAATCACAATGCAAGAATATTTCTTATGAAATGATCTTTCTCAAAGGTGAGGCTACTGTCAACAGCAAAGCAATAATAGTTGAATGTTGCCACCAAACAACACAGCCAACAGGTATAAATTTCTGACTGAAATTTAGCAACTGGGCTTCTACTAGTTCTAGAGTTGCTTTGTTGTTATCACGCGTGTCAATCTCAACATAACCACCTTTTTTTTTTAATTAAAAGGGGAGGGGCTGATAGACTCACCTGTAAAACTAGGGGGTTTTTTAGTTTGTATTTGTACAGGTTACAGACATTTGAGACATGTTAACATAGTACTTCTAACAACTGATCAACAGTATTAAATTCTTTGTGTCACATCCAAGTTCCTGGAATACTTTTCATCAACCTCTCTGTGTATCTGAGCGGAGATCAGATATCAAAGCACATTTTTTTCCCTGCCTAAGTGTCTGTGTGTCTAGCCCATCGGCCGTATTGATAAGAAAGAAATCCCCTTATCTTTAGCATGTCGGATAAGTCTAGAATCAGCAGCTCTGAAGCTTCAAAACAAAGAAAATTCAGCCTTTCTTTAATTTCAAAGTAGGTTATCAACTCTATTATGCTATTTCGACATAAAATAAGAAAATGATACGGGTTAAAAGAGGTTAATCTGATGGTAAACAACAGTCGATGCTGAATCCATGAAATCATTACACTACACTGTCTACAGTGCCACCGGTGGCGAAAGTCAGAAATGGTGATGCCAGACTGGACTTCCATTAAAAATTGTGAATCACACAAATGTCTTTACCTGGGCGATAATAATATTCCACGTCTTTTTCGGCCCCAACGTCTCCTCCTTGATCTCCGGTGCTCATTATCGACCAAACAAAGCATTCCACTTAACTGCAACCAAAATTTGAAAACCCATCCTCATCATCTACTCTTCTCAGTCGGCCATTGTAATAACAGAACTTCGGCAATGTTCGGAAATCTTCATCGGGACCGGATGTTCATGATTATCGTCTGCACTTGAGCGTCGATATTTTTTTCTCTAGCATTTTTTGGAGGGGTTGGTGAAAGTGCATTTTTTTAAAGCTTTAATTTGATTAAGATATTTATATATTGTTCGTTTTATTTGACATAAAAACAACACAAAGCAGAAACTGCATTTTATCGATCGAAGGATGACGAAGCGCGTGCTGGAGGATGCTGCCGCTAGGGGGCAGATGGGGGCGGAGGATAGCACTGAATCACTTGAAGAGCGAAGATGCATGCTTGGCTTATCGAAGAGTGACCACCTGGAACGCAGCATACTGCGAGGCCTATATATGTCTGAAATTTTTAACCTCCTGGACTAATAAACCAGAAAATTCATTTAACCCTGACTAAACTTTATGAGGAGAGCATATGCGTAATTTCCAGTATTCTCTAGAGGAGACTGAAGCCTCACAAAATTAGATCTGTGTTTGCTGAGGTGGCTGGCTGATCAACTAAGATCTAGGCTAGGGCCTACCAGATTATTTTACAAATAAAAAAGAAAACAACAACAACAAATATCAACACACGGAATATTCAAGTCAACTTCCTATTGTGTTTACCATGATTATTTGCTATTGATTTACTTAGTTATACCTCATCGTCAAACTTTTGACTGTCAAGAGTCCCAGCGGAGTTATCCGATTTAAGAGAATGTACACCAACCACCCATCACCGCATAGAAGAACGATTGGAAAATCGAGTTCAATGTCACCGCTAGATATTGTTTTTGGGGTGTTTTGTGTTGTTGTTGTTTTGGGGGATAAAAACTAAAAAGGCAAGGCAGGGGAGGGGGGGGGGGGGGGGAGATACACAAATATATCTCCTTCGTACCTTGCGAAAGGGTGTGATATATGCATGCACATAAATATACATTGATCGACGCGCGCGTGTGTGTCTCTCTGTGTGTGAGTGTGCGTGCGGGGGGAGCGGGGTATGTTTTGTTTTGGTTCTTTAGTATGCATACTCTGATCGAGAGAGAATGAATGAATTCCTTTTATTTTTCAAGATTTAAAGACAAGCATTCACATACTTTTTCATCCGTCCCTTTCCCTAAATAGGGATGTAGGGGCTTACAAGATTCAAGATGTAATTCGCCTATTTCAGTAAACAAAATCAACTGAACATATACAATTTGCCTTACACACACACACACACACACACACACACACACACACACACACACACACACACACACACACACACACACACACACACACACACACACACACACACAACATACATACATACATACATATATATATATATATATATATATATATATATATATATATATATATATATATATATATATGTGTGTGTGTCTGTCTGTCTGTCTGTCTGTCTGTCTGTCTGTCTGTCTGTCTGTCTGTGCGTCTGTGTGTATGTGTGTATGTATGTATGTCAATAGGGCCTATATGTATACAGAAGAGAGAGAGAGAGAGAGAGAGAGAGAGAGAGAGAGAGAGAGAGAGAGAGAGAGAGAGAGAGAGAGGAGAGAGAGAGAGAGAGAGAGAGAGAGAGAGAGAGAGAGAGAGTTCATTACCCATTTCATAGACAAGTTCTGACAGGTGCAGCACCACTGAAAAAAAGACAACAATTTCCCCGGAAACAAAAGTATCAATGAGTATTGATACCAACCGCCATGGAACAGTGGTTAGAGTCTCAGGTTACAGATTGGAAGGTAAGGGGGCTTGAATCCCATAAGAGTCATGGGGCTTTATTTTCGGCTCCTACCCAGACTGAGTGTGCTATGGCCTCATTGGAAAGACGGGGACCACACAGTCAAGCTTCATCCGCTTTACGGATGCGATTTTGAAGGCGTTGCTTAAATTACGTGACCGATACTGCAGGTGTCAGTGTCTCTCAAGCCTTGGTGACACCGGGATATGTTATGAGGGAAGCCTAGAGTACATACAGCTCTGACACGAAGTCTCAAAGCAAGGCACACTTCCATAGCAGTATCATTACACCATCCTCATTGATCCTGATGCAGTAAAAGAAAATTGCCTCTGATTCCTTGGTTCCCACCGCTCTGGTCTCACGCTGACATCAGTTGTGGTTTACCTATACACTTCTATGCCTGTGGTGAGTCTGTGTCCGAGCTTTTGGGGTTTGGGGTTCACGTGAAAAGGTCGTTGGAGGGACGTTGTGGTGGTCACCACCTCCGGTGGGCGTCTAGTTCAGTCTGGCTAGAGTGCATTTTATTACCTTATCATATATAGTGTCCTTTATTCTTGTGTGTTGTTTGGTACTGCGTAAAGTCTTATTGGGCGTCTAGTTCAGTCTGGCTAGAGTGCATTTTATTACCTTATCATATATAGTGTCCTTTATTCTTTATTCTTGTGTGTTGTTTGGTACTGCGTAAAGTCTTATTGGGCGTCTAAGTTCAGTCTGGCTAGAGTGCATTTTATTACCTTATCATATATAGTGTCCTTTATTCTTTATTCTTGTGTGTTGTTTGGTACTGCGTAAAGTCTTATTGTTTAGTATATTTTCAACTTGATGTATCCCTGAAAAGGGCGGGGACTGGATGTAAAAAAGCACACGAGTGCTTATCTATTATCTATTATCCTCGAATAAAAGACTTTGCCTTGCCTTGCCTTGCCTTACCTTGCCTTGGCTGTGCGACTGTCGGTGGTCTAGGTGGTTACGCGCCTTGTCTAGAAAGCAAAAAGTCCCGGTCAGAGTGTGCGGTGGTTCGTACCCCGTTTGGACCCGAAACTTTTTCCCCATCCATTAGACCCTGAGTGGTGGTCTGGGTGCTAGTCTTTCGGATGAGACGATAAACCGAGGTCCCGTGTGTTACACATCATTATTTAGCGCACGTAAAAGAACCCACGGCAACAAGGGGGGTGACTGGCAAAATTCTGTAGAAAAAAGCCACTCTGATAGGGAAACAAATACAGTTGCATGCAGGAAAAAGAAAAAAAATATGGGTAGGCGCTGCACATGTGACGACGCGCTCTCCCCGGGGAGAGCAGCCCGAATTTCACGCAGAGAAATCTGCTGTGACATAAAGTGGTACAAAATACAAAATACAAAAATATGTTTTAACTCAAAACGGGCACAACTGAACACCACTAAAGTGACCCAGCAGCGCCCCTCTGGCTAGTGGCTCCATGGCGGCCTGAGAGTGATGAATTCCCTATTAGTATGTGACGTTGCGCTCTCAATTTGACGACCCGGGTTCGATTCTCGTTCGAGGAGATTTTTTTCCTGGAGTTAACATCTTGCACACACGTTAAATCCTGTTCCGCTTTTCGTAAGAGCAGGCCATCGTGTGCCGGTGGGAACAGATGACATTTACAAAACTGCATACACACAGGGACTGGATGTAAAAAAGCACATGAGTCCTTATCCCATTATCCACGATAAAAAAAAAACAAAAAAAAAACATGACGAATCTGGCTGTGGCTGGGATAGAGATATTGGAATGAGGGGCGTGGGAACGGCAGGACCAGAACGTCAGAAAAGAAGAGGCAGCAAAACAAAAAAACCCCAACAACCCCCCCCCCCCCCCCCCCCCCACAAAAACCAACAACAAACGAACAAAAATAAAACAAAAACAAAAACAAATAAACAAAAACAAAATAGAGTATTGATCATGGTATCAAGTAATAGCATTCAACTTGCACGGATAGGTCTTGCAAAATTTCGCAAGACTTTCAAACACCAATCCACATAAAGCTTGCAATGAAGATTCAGTTAAAAGTACGAAAATCCAACACACTTAATTATGTCCATGCACATGTGTGCATACTTATACTTATACACCCCCCCCCCTCTCCCCACAGGCATGAACAAATGTAGATTCTAACTTTCTCACCAACCATCCCACCCCATTTTGCATCATCATGCGTACCTAAGTAGGAACCTATAGCTTTGGGGCACTCTCCCACTTGTATGTAAAACTCGAACTTGTACCTCATAGTGGTCAGGACATTGCGCTCGCAAATTGACGACCCGGGTTCGATTCCCGTTGGAGGGGATTTTCCCCCTGGAGTTAACATCAGTGCTGACTCCACTCTCCCCAAAAGTCCTTCGGATGAGACTTTAAACCGAGGCCCCGCGTGCAAACGCACGCAGAACAACTTGTGCACACGTCAAATCCTGTTCCGCTTTTTGTAAGAGTAGGCCATTGTGAGCCGGTGGGAACAGATGACAAGATTTACACAACTGCATGCATACGGGGACTGGATGTAAAAAAGCCCATGAGTGCTTATTCCATTATCCTCGATATAAAAGAATAAATAAATAAATAAATATGTAGCTTATACACGTGCGTGTTGGAACATTTCCCCGCATCATTTTCTGGCAGATAGACCTTAAAACGATGACACGCATTTCCCACACACAGAAATCCTCCATTCTCTTGTATCTAGAAATTAATGGATTGTCAACACGTCAACTTCAACAAAAATAGGCAAGACCAGTCAGGTTTAATAGAAGCCTAATTGATTTCGCTGGTAGAGGCATTCCTATCTTTAAAAAACAAACAACTTCGCTGCTGCTCTTTGTATAAACACAGTGGTGAGTCAGCTGCTGTATTTCAGAGGACAAATAGACACTCTGTATAGAGATTAGACAACCCCGAGGGTGGAGGATAAAAAGATTAGGACATGTGACTTGGCTTACGGAGCCGTAGTAGGGTCTACTGTGTGTGTTCGACAACAGACTTTAGAGTCACAAGTGAAAAATTAATTTGAAAAGGGGGCGGGGGATCTGGTTTAATGTGACATGACAACAGTCTCAAGATATGTTTTTGAAGATGAAATATCCGAAATAATGATTATAAGCGACTGACACTGTGAGCTCGGGGTGGGGTAGGGGAAGGAGGCGGGGTGGTGGTGGTTGGGTGGGAGGGGGGGGGAGGGGGCAGGGATCAGGATAGTCATACCAAATGCAGTAAACACTGATAAAAATCCATCTCACTGAATCTGATAAATTCGAACCAAGTCAGATTAAAAGTCCTTTATCTTGTATGAGTAATTAGCCAAGTGCATAGCCGCCACTATGGGAAACATAGCGCCGAATCTCAGATTTAAAACCAAACTAAACCATACCATCACAGGCAGCTGTGTGTTCACAAACAAATGTGCAAATGCGCACGTACGACCCCCCAACCCCCCAACACACACAAACACGCGCGCGCGCGGCCTAATGAAAGAAAAAGAAAAGAAATTGTGTTACTTATTCAATACACCATCTAAAAATGAAGATGTGACGTTGACTTCGAATATAAATTAAAATCGACCTTTCACACACACACACACACACACACACACACCATGTGCTCGCAGTTCCTTGCAACCCTCGAGGTGGGGGACAAAGAAGAATTATAAACTTACTAAAGATGAAACCCAGTCCAACAGTTTGCTCACAGAGTATTGTGAATGCCACATTAAAAACTAACACTATTTCAAGTTCGATGTCGAGAGAACAATAATGCTGAAGAAAGGGTTATATAATGGAACAAGGCAAAAGGCAGACTTTTCCTGTGGCTGCAATTTGAACAAAACTTCTGGATAAAAAATAAAGGTTCACGCGAATTCGGAATGCGGCTACCTTGGTGTGTAGAAACGATCGCACATACAAAATTTAACCATTGATGACTTCGGAGCCCTAGCTGAGAAACAAAACAAACAAACAAACAAAAAAAGTTTAGCAACTTAATTCCTTGAGAAGTAGGTTTCAAGAAATACTGGCTGGTCACAAACTCTGTCAGCAGCTGATAGAATACGGTTTGTTGTTGTTGTTGAATTTTTTTATAGTAGATTTGTAACTATCTTAACGGCTAACACAATTTATATATTGCCATAAGTTGAAATAAACAATGAGGGGAACAATTTTGTACTTTCATGTGAATGGGAATACTCCATAAAAAATGGAAATGATCTAGAACAGGCAACATTTTGAATATGTTCTTTCTCTAACGGGATCATCAACTATGAAAAATTCAACACTGTTCAAAAGGAAGAAATTGGTACCTGAAAAGATATTTAATAAGGGCGCGCAGGCATACACGTGCTTCTAGTTTACAGATTAGGTCTGAATATTTTATCATACCAAAAACAACATTCAGTTTGCTTTCGTAAAGATGTCAAATCACCAATTTGAGCTCCCTAGCCATTTATGATTTTAAAAAATCCATGATAAAAATGGATTTGTGAGCAGGTCGAATAAATAATTGAACATCGCTCCCCTTACAAGTTGTAGCCTATTCATTAAACCCACATGTCTGCAACCTCCTATCAAGCTGAACATATGTAGCCTAATAAAATTTGATCATTTATATTGTTTTAAGATTCTCAGTGACGAACATTCCTTTTATGATAATTTTTTGCAAGTCAGTCACCTTCATCCAAAAACTTACCAATCGAACAAATCTTTTCCGAAGTCGGAATGCAGCTACCTTTAGTTTGGGCACAGAACGGTGCACACACACAAAAAATCTCACCATCGGTATAAACTAAGGCCCCATGTGTACATGCACTTAGAACATCTTTCCCACACGTTAAAACCTGTTCTGCCCTTTGGAAGAGTAGTCCATTGTGTGCCGGTGGGAACATACGACATATTTGCAAAACCGCATGCACACAGGGATTAGACGTAAAAAAGCAAATGAGTGCTTATTCCATTATGCTCGAAATTAAAGAAGAAGGAAGTAAATGAGCTATTAAAAATGTCTGTAGTTTTTTTTTTCCATCATATTTTCACCTGCTGTACCCATATGGTTTTTGTTTTGACTGGATTTAGGTGAAACTTCCATTTATGACAGTATTATCGTGGACAGCATTTTGTTGTCATTTTCGTATATGAGCATAAAAATAGTCTAAACAGCATATAACGAAAACAATACTTTCACATTAATTTGTTAACAGATCCCCATCAAGAAGACGCTGACAATTTAACAATGTGCAACTTCCATCTTCTCAAAGGCTGATGCGATTTTAGTTTTTAAAAAAACAAAACAAAACAAAACAAAACAAAACCACACAAACAAAATGACATGAGGAACAATATGGGAGAAAAGTTGTTGCCTAATCGAAGCCAGAAAAAAAAATCAAACATAATAAAACAGAGGTAGACAGAGAAAACGATGGGAAGACAACACAAGAGAGTGGATTAGATTTGAGTGGAACGGTTTGCTACGGAAAGCTGAAAACCGCGAGGAGTGGAGGAAGCTGGTTGCAGAATCTTCATCGCTGTTCCAACGATACTAAATTATGAAATAGGCGAAGGTGACCGTGAAATCAAACAGGTTTTATTTTCATACTACTCCTAACGACTTTCAACCATTTTATTTTTATTTTATTTCTTTAAATTCATATAACAACCCTCCCCCCTCCCCCGAACTACAGAAAAACAAAAGCTATAAAGTGACTGTCAAAACAAAACCCTGTTTCTTGTTTTTACCAGGTCATATATCAAAAAGACACCTAAACGGCAACTGTTTGTGCCAGAACGATGCTGTCTGAAGCCATCACACTACACAACACACACACACGCACACACACACACACACACACACACACACACACACACACACACACACACACACACACACCACGTCTCCAAAAGTGCCCACCAAAGGGCAAGAAAAGTGGAAGAAGAGGGGTTTGGCCGTCTTTCACATGTCAACAATGATAACAACGAAATCATTTTCAAAATACACCGATGCTATTAGTAACTTTTGATACTGATAGAACAGATTTTGAATACCAGTCAATCTCTCACATGGCAACATCTCATGTTTGTCTGGTAAATGAACGGCTCTTCGTCAGTAATGGCCCAATCTCCAGCCAATTCATCGCACAGGACAGGACAGTAATATGAGACTGCTATATGCTGATAATACACTGATAATACGAGACCACTGCATGCATTTCACAGCAAACTTTTCCTCAGTTATCTAAAACATTGTATTAGCTTGTTAACTTCTATGCTGTAACTTATCACATGTCTTAATTTGACTTTATTACTGTTTTCATTTTTTTTTCTCAGATACTGTTTACTTTGCATGTGAATTTTCTACATCTGACGTTGTTAAATAAAAAGAAAAGAAATTTTGCCCACAAAAAAAAACATAAAAACACACGTTTGCATCTATGGAGTAAGCACGTTTGTTTGGTTCTGGGTTCGATTACAAGTCTCGCCCGTTCTTCCCAGTCTGACGAAAAAAATCGAACTGAAAATCGAAGTCCTTTGGATGAAATTATAAACCAAGGCCCCGTGTGCGAACGCATGCAAAGCATCTTGTGCACACGTTAAAAAACCATTCTACATTTCGGAAGAGTAGGTCATGGTGTGCCGGGAGGAACGATGACCCCCCCCCCCACACACACACAAACAGCATGCACACAGATATCATGTTTAGACACCAGCCCCACTGTCGGAATACAGCTACCTAAATGGTGTGTGTGTGTGTGTGTGTGTGTGTGTGTGTGTGTGTGTGTGTGTGTGTGTGTGTGTGTGTGTGTGTGTGTGTGGTGTGTGTGTGTGTGTGGCTAGGGGTGGGGGGTGGGGGTGGCATGTGCATACATATCACCATTGCTGAACCTGGGAGCTCTAGTGGAGAAACCACCTCCCCCCAAAAAAAAACAAAAATAAAAAGTTTCCCTATTTTTACCATTCTCTAATGATTTTTAGAGCTAGCTCATTCATAAAAAAAGGAAAACAATGTGTGGACTACACACATCACCCTGTTTTACTCCCTGGGCCCTGATTAAAACTTCTGATCAGTTTTCTCCTGATCTTATTCTTGCTTTCACTTCCTGGTACAGACTTTTCTAACAACCACATAATTCATCTATAATTCCACTGTTTAACAAAATAGGCCAAAACAGTTTTCTTTAAACCAAATGAAATGCTTTTTCAATATCAACAAAGGCTACAGTTTGTGATCTATGAACTTTTAAAAACTGTTTCTGGATTGCATCCAAGAAAGTAAGCATGTGATTTACTGTAGAACAGCCATTCTTCAACTGAGCTTGGTTTTCTCCAGTAATTCCATTATGATTTATTCATTCTTGTAATCTTTTTTTTAGTAACAAAATTGTCTACTTCTATTATGTAATGGTGTTCCTGTATAACAGTTTACATCTCTAACATACCCGTTTTTAATAATAGCAAGACTCCAACTTTCAGGATAAATACCAGTAGAGAATAGATAATAGAATAACGTAACTAAAAACTGAACAATGGCTTCTCTACAATTCTGTAGAAATTCTACAGTAAGACCACCTGGGCCAGTAAATTTTTATTTTTTCCATTTTTATGATGGGTAATAAGACTAGGCCTCCTCTTTTAAAATAAACCTATTTTATGCCTTCTCAACCGATTCTGTTAAATTGTCTTGTATAATGATTTCTTCATCATCATTTTCTTAAACACTTTAAAATATTCAGGCCACTGTTGCTCATGTACAGAACAGTTCATTATGTAAGGCATAAGTGTGGTCTTTTTCTTTAGATTCTAGTATTCTCGTCTTGAAATACAATAATATCCCTGTCACCATTCTGTCCAGTTTTTTCTTCTTCTAAATTTGAGAGAGAGAGAGAGAGAGAGAGAGAGAGAGAGAGAGAGAGAGAGAGAGAGAGAGAGAGAGAGAGAGAGAGAGAGAGAGAGAGAGAGAGAAGTGAACAAGCTTTATAATGATTAAAAACAAACACTTCAAAACAAAGTCAAAGAACAGATA
This sequence comes from Stramonita haemastoma, assembly GCA_030674155.1. Lineage (NCBI taxonomy): Eukaryota > Metazoa > Mollusca > Gastropoda > Neogastropoda > Muricidae > Stramonita > Stramonita haemastoma. Next base: position 16,640,278 of record CM060318.1, read on the forward strand.
ACAAGGAAGAACAACTGGGGGGAACTGAGTGTTATCAATTTCATGATTCCTTATCAGATGCGACAAAGATACTGTATTGACTGTTCTAAAAAATCTGGGTGTTGGGTCCATTAAAATGAAGATAGCTTTAATAACATTATCAGGAAAGTTGATGAACATTGGACATTATGAGTGATGCAGATGCATGCTGGGTCACGAGAGCAGATGCATGCTGGGTGACCAGCTCGGCTATATAAATGACTGCAGATCTGCTCTGTTACTTTGGATTTGATCTCCAACTCATCCTGATCAGTGGTTACTTGAGGCCCTTCTTCATTGGAGATTCTTCACACAGCACAGGTCAGTGACTGATTTCTTGCCTTTGATTTTTTTCAGTCACTACAGCACTGAACTTTTCTTCATTGAAACTTGAAGAGCTTGAAATGTAAAAAGAATATAAACTGTCAATTTTGAATGAGCTTTTGTGTATCAAAAGCTGTTGTAGGACTGTAACTGTGTAAGAAAAAGACAACCTCATTTGCCAACGATTTTTCTTCTTTGGAGAAAACAACAAGGGTATAATGAGAGGTCAAAGATTCATGAGTGACTCTTGTTAAATGCCATACAAAACTGAAAAGGTTCAGATGGCTCTATTATTTTTTTAAAATTTGTTTTTGTTTCTCGGCTAGAGAATGGCCTAATCTTTCAAAAGGTGAAATAGATTTTAAAGTGTGTGCATGGTGTTCTGCATGCATTTGCACTATGGGACCTAAAGTTATAGTCTCATCTGAAGGATTCTCACTGCAGGGGAGTTGGTACTGATGTTAACTTCAGGGGAAACATTCCCTCAAGGGGAGGCCTCCCTGATGGCCCCAGCTTGGGCTATCAGATCATGAGCTCGAAGCTCAAACCACCAGGCTATCATGTTCCCCAGATGTACTCTTTAAGAAGAGGTAGCCCTGTCATAGATCTACATCTTATGAGTTTCAGCCATTGAACAACTGCTGTGATCACATGTCATGTCGTGGATATTCTCTTTGTTGTGAATGTTTCTCTACTCATTTATGTTGGGTTTGTTTTTCATTGTTTTTGTTTCTTTGGTTTTGTTGAGATTGACCAGCCTAGATATTTAAGGTAGTGAATGTGTTTGATTTTTTGTTTATTTTTTTGCTGCTACAATGGTAATGGTAATGGATTTGATTTGATGGTTCTGTTAGAATTAATCAGTGAATGCATGTTGATGCGCACGTGTGTTGTTTTTGGCTGTAAAGAGAAAAAAGTGAATGTAGAATTTTGAATGAACTAGTACAATTTTGCTTTAGGATCTTTTAGTAAATAGGCTGGTGGATAAGTAGGAGGGCTGCAATTGACAATGCTTTTTGCTTGAGCGATTCAGCATGCAGTTCATTCTTGTTGGTGTTGCTGTTAATATTGTTGTTGCTGTTATCATCAAAACTATATCTTCGAGCATGAAATCAACCCAAACGCTTATTATACTGAAAACACTCCATAAATGTTATGACCACAGCACTGTTATAAGTGAAAATGATATGAAGGTCGTTGTGGCAGGGGATAGGGGATGGAGAAGAGACAGAGATGTGTGTGTGTGTGTGTGTGTGTGTGTGTGTGTGTGTGTGTGTGTGTGTGAGAGAGAGAGAGAGAGAGAGAGAGAGAGAGAGAGAGAGAGAGAGAGAGAGAGAGAGAGAGAGAGAGAGAGAGCAGTGACCAGGTCCAGGAGTGACTAAAAATCAAATATCTGAAAACAAAATCAAAGTGTAAATAGCAAGGAAGAACAGATGGGGAAAATAGGTGTTATCAATATTTCATGATTGCTTATCAGGTACCACAAGGTATTGGAATGATTGTTTTAAGGATTAAGGGGTCCAGGAAATTAAAAAGAAGATAACATCAATCACAACATTATTAGGAATGTTGTTGATCATTGGACATCACTAGTGATGCAAATGCATGCTGGGTGATCAGTCAGAGCAGATGCATGCTGGGTGATCAATTCAGTGATATAAACGACACTACTACAGCTCTGTCACTCTGTCTCTCTGGTTTTGATCTCGGACTCATCCTGCTCAGTGATTACTTGAGGCTCTTGTTCATGTGAGATTCTCCTTACAGTACAGGTCAGTGACTTGGATTTCTTGTCTTTGATTTTTCTTCCCATAACTACACCACTGAACTTTTCTTCACTGAAATTTGAAGGGCTTGGAGTCGGAAAGAACATAGCTTTTGTTTAAAAGCTGTTGCACAAATGTAGCAAACTGGGTACAAAGACACATTTTTCAATGATTTCATTTCTTTGGAGAAAACAGCATGCATAGAATGAAAGATGAATTCATCTGTGTTCTTCGTTCCCGGAGTCGGAATGCAGCTGCCTTCATGGTGGGCATTAACAGGTGCATATGCTAAATTTCACCATTGTGAACTTCGAAGTTCTATCTGAGGAACAAGATAAATTCACATGCCATATCTCCTATAGTCATCTTCGACATGAGTGTTTCTCTGCTCCTTTGTGGTGGGTTTGCTTTCGGGTTTGGTTGATTTTGGTCTTGTTGAAGCTAACCAGCCCAAATATTTGAAGCTATGAATATGTTTGATTAAAAAAATGGCTTTTAGTATAGTATGGGAAATGGGCAACTCATTTGAAATTAATCAGTAAATGCATAAGGTGGTGCACACGTGTGTTGTTTTTGGTTCTAGAGAAAAACATGAATGTGGATTTTTAACTTGACTGACACAACCTCACTGGAGTATGTTTTAGTAAAGAATCTGCAGGACAAGTGGGAGGGGTGAGAAGGTAGTGGTAGCTGGAAGGTAGTCAGTAACTGTTATCCAATTCCCTTTTTTCCCTTAAAAATGATAAAAAAGGTAATTACTTTCCTGGCAATGCAGTGTCAGGGTGATTGTCAATTTCTAGATCATGTTGACATGGTGATTACTGGTGTCTTATATTTTTTAATGCGAATAAGCAGCAAGCAAGCAAAGTGCAAAGACAGGTAGGAGAGTACAGAAAGAAAAGAAATTAGAGGAAGAAGAGAGAGATAGAGACAGAGAAGTTTGGAGGGACAGAAGATGGTGCTGGGGGGAGAGAGAGAGAGAGAGAGAGAGAGAGAGAGAGAGAGAGAGAGAGAGAGAGAGAGAGAGAGAGAGAGAGAGCTATAATTTGTTTCGGAGATGTACAGTTTTAATATAAAGTGTATGTACTACACCAGAACGATCTGGGAAAAAATGGACCGAATGGGCACAGAAAATATGTAGCCAGAGGAAAGGACATTATTTATTTATTTGTTTATTTATTTATATATTATGTTATATCGAGGATGAAGGAATAAGCACGCATGTGCTTTTATTATTATTTTTTTTTACATCCAGTCCACGTGTGTATGCAGTTTTGTAATCATTGTCATCTGTTCGCACCGGCACACAATGGAAAAGTGGAACAGGATTTAACGTGTGCGCAAGATGTTCTGCATGTGTTTGCCACACGGGTCCAAAGGACGTTCATAGGTTTAAGGCGCTCGGGGGGTGGTATTTGACCAGATGAATTTATTGACAAATCTTGTCATCCCATTCTGTTCAAAAGTCGAACAAGGCGTTCAGTTCAACATCAGTGACATGGAGGCAATGCAAGACATAATCCGATATTACGTTCCAATCAGCAATGGATATCGAACACCATGTTGTCATGAGAGAAACAAAGAGTGATACCAAAAGCAAACAGTAGCCTATCTCATTTTTGCGCCTTAGCAAAGTGCTTGTTATCAGTACTCCTCTTACGGCCAGTACCGCGGCGATAACACAATCTTGGATTGGTTCCCTGTGTGTACTAATCCATTACCTTATCTTCACTGCGGGGTCGGTTCGCGCAGCGTCCAAAAGTCATTCGAATTTCTGTGATGTGAGACAAAGTAAAAAAAAAAGAAATTGTATTATTTTGTCATTATGTAAAACAACAACGAAAGTTGCTGTGCTACTTGTATATTGTGATCTATATGAGTTTATGTTTGTCAGTTTTGACATTGCTGAAGTTGCTAGTTGGACATGGGATATTGATCATTGAGTTTAAGTCACTGTTCATCGTCGAGTTGTTCTTGAGTCTGACCATAAAAATAGGATCAGTAGTATTTTTTCATATATTAAAGATAATTGTTAAAATGATGTATAATGGAGCGACCAAAGAAGAGAAGAACAGGAGAAGCCGTGAGAACTGAGGGCAAAGACCGCAGTGAGGAGAGATAATTAGTGATGCCGAATACATTATCTCCCTTCCTGTGGCCTGATGCAGTTTAGTTGGGTCGTCGTCGGCATTTATGCTTTGATGTTGTAGCGGCTGCTGTTGTTGTTTTCGCGCTCGCGTGATGTGTGTGTTACAACAGCAAATGTATACAAGTAGTCAGGGTGACACGATTTATTACATAGGCAAGAAGGAAGATGACAGGGTGGTTTAGACGTTCGCCTACTAACAAGTAAACTGTGAGGTTCTGGGTTCGATTCCCGGCCTTGCCTTTTCTTCCCAGTTTGAAGGGAACATTGAACTGAATGTCAAGTATTTCGGAGGAGACTTTAAACCAGTCGGACCCGTATATTTTCCGACTTGTGCACGTCGGAAGAATCCAAGACAGTTGGAAAATCGAAAAAAGCAGGGAGGTATTCCCCGACTGTCCTGGCAAAATTAGTAGATCCACTTCCCAACTCCATTGTGGTTACCTTAATCGTGGGGGAAAAGTGGGCACGTACGCAATAAATTTCACTAATGGTAAACCTTGGAGCTCTAGCCGAGGAACAAAAACAACCCCCCCAAAAAACAACAACACACACACACACAAAAACAACCCAAAGTAAGCAAACATCAAATAGAGCTACAGCAAACATTATCTACTGACAACTCTAAGGACGTTCTCTCTTTAAAGCTGACTGATACGACTAAAATAGATATTTAATCCAGCCACAAAGGAGTCTAGAATTTTAATGTGTGGTCTCTTGGACAGACAAAGAAGATTCTTTATGACGAATGCCTAATATCGTGACAACCCTTGGTCGTTATAAAAATGACATCAGCACATCTGTAACAAGGCGTCGTTTACCATTTGTGTACTTTTACGTTTTCGATAATTTTCAGTTTTTAGTTTGCCCTACACTGAATGGATTTGTGTTGTTCGTTTATTCGTGCTCAATGTAATATACTTTTCACACACACACACACACACACACACACACACACACACACACAGAGAGAGAGAGAGAGAGAGAGAGAGAGAGAGAGAGAGAGAGAGAGAGAGAGAGAGAGCAGTGTTCTACATCACTTTAGATGTATATAGTATCACAAAAGTTATTTTTGCGGTCCCCACCTAGATCCATCACTTGAATTTTGAACACATTGTTAGATTTTACAACAAAATACTCATAAAATTTAGGATTATGTATGATGCCTCCACATCATTGTTCTAAAGGAAACACGAGAAGAAGGGTAACAAAGAGTATGATGTGGAAAAATAAGGCTCTGTGGCAATGGCCACAGTGAGGGTAGATTATCAGTGATATGTATCCATTATCTCCCTTCCTGTGGCTCACTGTCCTGGAATCGGGTCGTCTGTGACGGTAACAAGCAACACACATACATACGCACACACACACGCACGCACGCACGCACGCACGCACGCACACATTTTGTCTAAAATCACAGACAGAGAGAGAGAGAAGAGAGAGAGAGAGAGAGAGAGAGAGAGAGAGAGAGAGAGAGAGAGAGAGAGAGAGAGAGAGAGAGAGAGAGAGATTTGATTTGATTTGATTCGTTTTCATTTGATTTATTTTTTTACATCGAGGATAATGGGATAAGCACTCTTGTGCTTTTTTACATCCAGTCCCCGTGTGTATGCAGTAGTGTAAATGTCATCTGTTCCCACCAGCACACAATGGCCTACTCTTACGAAAAGCGAAACGGGATGTAGCGTGTGCGCAAGATGTTCTGCGTGCGTTCGCACACGGGGCCTCGGTTTAAAGTCTCATCCGAAAGACGAAAAGAGAGGGAGGGAGAGAGAAGGGGGGGGGGATCTCAAAACGATTTTTTTTGTCATCCCCACGGATCCCTAGAATTTTGAACCACATTTTCCGGTTCTAATAGCAAAGCACCGGGAGGAATTTATGAATCCTTTATGGTGTCTCCCTTACACCGTACCATAGGGAACAGTTAATGAAGAGAGACAAAGTGGCTGCCAGAAGAAAATAATACCCCCCTCCCCTTCTACACCCCCCTCCAACCCCCCCTCCCCCCCCCCCCAAAAAAAAAGGAAATATACTTTAAAGAACAAAATTGAAGAAGAGAGAAAGAAACGAAAAAAAAACAAAAAAACCATGGAATTTTTAACATTGCATTTTAATGGGCAAAAAAAAAACAGTTTGCCAAAACCAAAGGTTTTCTTTAGCACACACCCAGCACAAATTGAAGAAACTGGTGAAAAAACTTTTTAAACACGGCGAACCAACGACTCACCAAATAGGTCGGGGGAGAGAAATTTAAACAGTCCTTGTGTCACCATTACTTTTTCTATTTTATTGCAATTCTTTTGTGAAAAGGAAATTTTGGCCCAGGAATATATTCTCATGATGAAAAAATGAAGGGGGGGAAAGAATTTAACCCAAAATGAGGATCCAAAGGGGGATGATCTGGTGAGGGTAGATAATTTAGGGAGTACGTATCTATTTTTTCCCCTTGCTTTTGGTCTGCCTGCTCTTGAATTAATTAATCAATTTATATATTCCCTTTATTTATTCAAATCTTTTTTTACGAGGATAATGGAATGGCACTCATGTGCTTTTTTTTATCCCCGTTCCCCCTGTGTATGCCGTTGTGTAAATAAATTTTCATTTTGTTTTTCCCCCCGGTTTCGCAATGGCCTACACCTTCTAACGCGGAAAAAGGATTTAAAAAGGTGCCCCAAAATGTTTGCGTGCGTTCGTACACCGGGCCTCAGTTTTTAGTCTCATCCGAAGGACTTTTGGGGAGAATGGAGTCAAACACTGATTTTTAACTCCAGGAAAAAATCCCCTCCGACGGGAAAGAACCTGGGTGTCAAATTTTGGGCGCAAAAGTTTTTTGACCACTTGGCCTATTCCCGCCCCCCCCCTCCCCCCGCCCGCGCGCGCCGGGGCGCGGCGCGTGTGTGTGTGTGTGTTTTTGTTTTGGGGGGTGTGTTGTGCGCGAGCGCGCTCAAAAATCTTTTCTCTCATATGTAAGTTCATTTTTTTTTTTGTTTAAGTTTAAAAGTACTGAAATTAACAGTTGGGCACAAAGCTTACCCCAGCACATGATACACCGTTGTTAGAATAAAATTTTCCCTAGT
>CM060318.1:16657708-16690208 GCA_030674155.1 Stramonita haemastoma
TCTTGCAAAATTTCGCAAGACTTTCAAACACCAATCCACATAAAGCTTGCAATGAAGATTCAGTTAAAGTACGAAAATCCAAACACTTAATTATGTCCATGCACATGTGTGCATACTTATACTTATACCCCCCCCCCCCCCCCTCTCCCCACAGGCATGAACAAATGTAGATTCTGACTTTCTCACCAACCATCCCCACCCCATTTTGCATCATCATGCGTACCTAAGTAGGAACCTATAGCTTTGGGGCACTCTCCCACTTGTATGTAAAACTCGAACTTGTACCTCATAGTGGTCAGGACATTGCGCTCGCAAATTGACGACCCGGGTTCGATTCCCGTTGGAGGGGATTTTCCCCCTGGAGTTAACATCAGTGCTGACTCTACTCTCCCCAAAAGTCTTTCGGATAAGACTACAAACCGAGGCCCCGCGTGCAAACGCCCTCAGAACAACTTGCGCACACGTCAAATCCTGTTCCGCTTTTTGTAAGAGTAGGCCATTGTGAGCCGGTGGGAACAGATGACAAGATTTACACAACTGCATGCATACGGGGACTGGATGTAAAAAAGCCCATGAGTGCTTATTCCATTATCCTCGATATAAAAGAATAAATAAATAAATAAATATGTAGCTTATACACGTGCGTGTTGGAACATTTCCCCCGCATCATTTTCTGGCAGATAGACCTTAAAACGATGACACGCATTTCCCACACACAGAAATCCTCCATTCTCTTGTATCTAGAAATTAATGGATTGTCAACACATCAACTTCAACAAAAATAGGCAAGACCAGTCAGGTTTAATAGAAGCCTAATTGATTTCGCTGGTAGAAGCATTCCTATCTTTAAAAAAAAACTTCGCTGCTGCTCTTTGTATAAACACAGTGGTGAGTCAGCTGCTGTATTTCAGAGGACAAATAGACACTCTGTATAGAGATTAGACAACCCGAGGGTGGAGGATAAAAAGATTAGGACATGTGACTTGGCTTACGGAGCCGTAGTAGGGTCTACTGTGTGTGTTCGACAACAGACTTTAGAGTCACAAGTGAAAAATTAATTTGAAAAGGGGGCGGGGGATCTGGTTTAATGTGACATGACAACAGTCTCAAGATATGTTTTTGAAGATGAAATATCCGAAATCATGATTATAAGCGACTGACACTGTGAGCTCGGGGTGGGGTAGGGGAAGGAGGCGGGGTGGTGGTGGTTGGGTGGGGGGGGGGGGGGAGGGGGGCAGGGATCAGGATAGTCATACCAAATGCAGTAAACACTGATAAAAATCCATCTCACTGAATCTGATAAATTCGAACCAAGTCAGATTAAAAGTCCTTTATCTTGTATGAGTAATTAGCCAAGTGCATAGCCGCCACTATGGGAAACATAGCGGCGAATCTCAGATTTAAAACCAAACTAAACCATACCATCACAGGCAGCTGTGTGTTCACAAACAAATGTGCAAATGCGCACGTACGACCCCCCAACCCCCCAACACACACAAACACGCGCGCGCGCGGCCTAATGAAAGAAAAAGAAAAGAAATTGTGTTACTTATTCAATACACCATCTAAAAATGAAGATGTGACGTTGACTTCGAATATAAATTAAAATCGACCTTTCACACACACACACACACACACACACACACACACACACACACACCATGTGCTCGCAGTTCCTTGCAACCCTCGAGGTGGGGGACAAAGAAGAATTATAAACTTACTAAAGATGAAACCCAGTCCAACAGTTTGCTCACAGAGTATTGTGAATGCCACATTAAAAACTAACACTATTTCAAGTTCGATGTCGAGAGAACAATAATGCTGAAGAAAGGGTTATATAATGGAACAAGGCAAAAGGCAGACTTTTCCTGTGGCTGCAATTTGAACAAAACTTCTGGATAAAAAATAAAGGTTCACGCGAATTCGGAATGCGGCTACCTTGGTGTGTAGAAACGATCGCACATACAAAATTTAACCATTGATGACTTCGGAGCCCTAGCTGAGAAACAAAACAAACAAACAAACAAAAAAGTTTAGCAACTTAATTCCTTGAGAAGTAGGTTTCAAGAAATACTGGCTGGTCACAAACTCTGTCAGCAGCTGATAGAATACGGTTTGTTGTTGTTGTTGAATTTTTTTTATAGTAGATTTGTAACTATCTTAACGGCTAACACAATTTATATATTGCCATAAGTTGAAATAAACAATGAGGGGAACAATTTTGTACTTTCATGTGAATGGGAATACTCCATAAAAAATGGAAATGATCTAGAACAGGCAACATTTTGAATATGTTCTTTCTCTAACGGGATCATCAACTATGAAAAATTCAACACTGTTCAAAAGGAAGAAATTGGTACCTGAAAAGATATTTAATAAGGGCGCGCAGGCATACACGTGCTTCTAGTTTACAGATTAGGTCTGAATATTTTATCATACCAAAAACAACATTCAGTTTGCTTTCGTAAAGATGTCAAATCACCAATTTGAGCTCCCTAGCCATTTATGATTTTAAAAAATCCATGATAAAAATGGATTTGTGAGCAGGTCGAATAAATAATTAAACAACATCGCTCCCCTCACAAGTTGCATTCACTAGACCCAAATGTCTGCAACCTCCTATGAAGCTGAACAGATGTAGCCTAATAAACTTTGATCATTTATATTTGTTTTAAGATTCCCAGTGACGAACATTTCTTTTATGATGATTTTTTTGCAAGTCAGTCACCTTCATCCAAAAACTTACCAATCGAACAAATCTTTTCCGAAGTCGGAATGCAGCCCCCTTTAGATTGGGCACAGAACGGTCGCACACACAAAAAATCTCACCATCGGTATAAACCGAGGCCCCGTGTGTAATGCACTTAGAACATCTTTCCCACACGTTAAAACCTGTTCTGCCGTTTGGAAGAGTAGTCCATTATGTGCCGGTGGGAACAGATGACATATTTGCAAAGCCGCATGCACACAGGGATTAAACGTAAAAAAGCAAATGAGTGCTTATTCCATTATGCTCGAAATAAAAGAACAAGGAAATAAATGAGCTATTAAAAATGTCCTAAGTTTTTTTCCCCATCATATTTTCACCTGCTGTACCCGTATGGTTTTTGTTTTAACTGGATTTAGGTGAAACTTCCATTTATGACAGTATTATCGTGGACAGCATTTTGTCGTCATTTTTGTACATCAGTAGGCTATAAAATAGTCTAAACAGCATATAATGAAAACAATAGTTTCACATTAATTTGATAACAGAAGAAGATGCTGACAATTTTAACAATGTGCAATTTCCATCTTCTCAAAGGCTGATGCGATTTTAGTTTTTAAAAAAACAAAACAAAACAAAACAAAACCACACAAACAAAATAACATGAGGAACAATATGGGAGAAAAGTTGTTGCCTAATCGAAGCCAGAACAAAAATCAAACATAATAAAACAGAGGAAGACAGAGAAAACATGGGAAGACAACACAAGAGAGTGGATTAGTTTTGAGTGGAACGATTTGCTACGGGAAGCTGAAAACCGCGAGGAGTGAAGGAGGCTTGTTGCAAAATCTTCATCGCTGTTCCAACGATCTACTAGATTATGGAATAGGCGAAGGTGAGTGTGAAATCAAACAGGTTTTATTTTCATACTACTCCTAACGACTTTCAACCATTTTATTTTTATTTTATTTCTTTAAATTCATATAACAACCCTCCCCCCTCCCCCGAACTACAGAAAAACAAAAGCTATAAAGTGACTGTCAAAACAAAACCCTGTTTCTTGTTTTTACCAGGTGATATATCAAAAAGACACCTAAACGGCAACTGTTTGTGCCAGAACGATGCTGTCTGAAGCCATCACACTACACAACACACACACACACACACACACACACACACACCACGTCCCCAAAAGTGCCCACCAAAGAGCAAGAAAAGTGGAAGAAGAGGGGTTTGGCCGTCTTTCACATGTCAACAATGATAACAACGAAATCATTTTCAAAATACACCGATGCTATTAGTAGCTTTTGATACTGATAGAACAGATTTTGAATACCAGTCAATCTCTCACATGGCAACATCTCATGTTTGTCTGGTAAATGAACCGCTCTTCGTCAGTAATGGCCCAATCTCCAGCCAATTCATCGCACAGGACAGGACAATGATATGAGACTGCTATATGCTGATAATACACTGATAATACGAGACCACTGCATGCATTTCACAGCACACTTTTCCTCAGTTATCTAAAACATTGTATTAGCTTGTTAACTTCTATGCTGTAACTTATCACATGTCTTAATTTCACTTTGTTACTGTTTTCTTTCTTTTTCTCAGATACTGTTTACTTTGCATGTGAATTTTCTACATCTGATGTTGTTAAATAAAAAGAAAAGAAATTTTGCCCACAAAAAAAACATAAAAACACACGTTTGCATCTATGGAGTAAGCACGTTTGTTTGGTTCTGGGTTCGATTACAAGTCTCGCCCGTTCTTCCCAGTCTGACGAAAAAAATCGAACTGAAAATCGAAGTCCTTTGGATGAAATTATAAACCAAGGCCCCGTGTGCGAACGCATGCAAAGCATCTTGTGCACACGTTAAAAAACCATTCTACATTTCGGAAGAGTAGGTCATGGTGTGCCGGGAGGAACGATGACCCCCCCCCCCCCCCCCCACACACACACACACACAAACAGCATGCACACAGATATCATGTTTAGACACCAGCCCCACTGTCGGAATACAGCTACCTAAATGGTGTGTGTGTGTGTGTGTGTGTGTGTGTGTGTGTGTGTGTGTGTGTGTGTGTGTGTGTGTGTGTGTGTGTGTGTGTGTGTGTGTGTGTGCTGGGGGTGGGGGGTGGGGGGTGGGGGTGGCATGTGCATACATATCACCATTGCTGAACCTGGGAGCTCTAGTGGAGAAACCACCTCCCCCCAAAAAAAACAAAAATAAAAAGTCTCCCTATTTTTACCATTCTCTAATGATTTTCAGAGCTAGCTCATTCATAAAAAAAGGAAAACAATAGTGGACTACACACATCACCCTGTTTTACTCCCTGGGCTCTGATGAAAACTTCTGATCAGTTTTCTCCTGATCTTATTCTTGCTTTCATTTCCTGGTACAGACTTTTCTAACAACCACATAATTCATCTATAATTCCACTGTTTAACAAAATAGGCCAAAACAGTTTTCTTTAAACCAAATGAAATGCTTTTTCAATATCAAAAAAGGGTACAGTTTGTGATCTATGAACTTTTAAAAACTGTTTCTGGATTGCATCCAAGAAAGTAAGCATGTGATTTACTGTAGAACAGCCATTCTTCAACTGAGCTTGGTTTTCTCCAGTAATTCCATTATGATTTATTCATTCTTGTAATCTTTTTTTTAGTAACAAAATTGTCTACTTCTATTATGTAATGGTGTTCCTGTATAACAGTTTACATCTCTAACATACCCGTTTTTTATAATAGCAAGACTCCAACTTTCAGGATAAATACCAGTAGAGAATAGATAATAGAATAACGTAACTAAAACTGAACAATGGCTTCTCTACAATTCTGTAGAAATTCTACAGTAAGACCACCTGGGCCAGTAAATTTTTTATTTTTCCATTTTTATGATGGGTAATAAGACTAGGCCTCCTCTTTTAAAATAAACCTATTTTATGCCTTCTCAACCGATTCTGTTAAATTGTCTTGTATAATGATTTCTTCATCATCATTTTCTTAAACACTTTAAAATATTCAGGCCACTGTTGCTCATGTACAGAACAGTTCATTATGTAAGGCACTAGTGTGGTCTTTTTCTTTAGATTCTTGTATTCTCGTCTTGAAATACAATAATATCCCTGTCACCATTCTGTCCAGTTTTTTCTTCTTCTAAATTTGAGAGAGAGAGAGAGAGAGAGAGAGAGAGAGAGAGGAGAGAGAGAGAGAGAGAGAGAGAGAGAGGAGAGAGAGAAGAGAGAGAGAGAGAGAGAAGTGAACAAGCTTTATAATGATTAAAAACAAACACTTCAAAACAAAGTCAAAGAACAGATAACAAGGAAGAACAACTGGGGGGAACTGAGTGTTATCAATTTCATGATTCCTTATCAGATGCGACAAAGATACTGTATTGACTGTTCTAAAAAATCTGGGTGTTGGGTCCATTAAAATGAAGATAGCTTTAATAACATTATCAGGAAAGTTGATGAACATTGGACATTATGAGTGATGCAAATGCATGCTGGGTCACGAGAGCAGATGCATGCTGGGTGATCAGCTCGGCTACATAAATGACTGCAGATCTGCTCTGTTACTTTGGATTTGATCTCCAACTCATCCTGATCAGTGGTTACTTGAGGCCCTTCTTCATTGGAGATTCTTCACACAGCACAGGTCAGTGACTGATTTCTTGCCTTTGATTTTTTTCAGTCACTACAGCACTGAACTTTTCTTCATTGAAACTTGAAGAGCTTGAAATGTAAAAAGAATATAAACTGTCAATTTTGAATGAGCTTTTGTGTATCAAAAGCTGTTGTAGGACTGTGACTGTGTAAGAAAAAGACAACCTCATTTGCCAACGATTTTTCTTCTTTGGAGAAAACAACAAGGGTATAATGAGAGGTCAAAGATTCATGAGTGACCTTTGTTAAATTCCATAAAAATTGAAAAGGTTCAGATGGCTCTATTATTTTTTTTAAATTTGTTTTTGTTTCTCGGCTAGAGAATGGCCTAATCTTTCAAAATGTGAAATAGATTTTAAAGTGTGTGCATGGTGTTCTGCATGCATTTGCACTATGGGACCTAAAGTTATAGTCTCATCTGAAGGATTCTCACTGCAGGGGAGTTGGTACTGATGTTAACTTCAGGGGAAACATTCCCTCAAGGGGAGGCCTCCCTGACGGCCCCAGCTTGGGCTATCAGATCATGAGCTCGAAGCTCAAACCACCAGGCTATCATGTTCCCCAGATGTACTCTTTAAGAAGAGGTAGCCCTGTCATAGATCTACATCTTATGAGTTTCAGCCATTGAACAACTGCTGTGATCACATGTCATGTCATGGATATTCTCTTTGTTGTGAATGTTTCTCTACTCATTTATGTTGGGTTTGTTTTTCGTTGTTTTTGTTTCTTTGGTTTTGTTGAGATTGACCAGCCTAGATATTTAAGGTAGTGAATGTGTTTGATTTTTTGTTTATTTTTTTGCTGTTACAATGGTAATGGTAATGGCTTTGATTTGATGGCTCTGTTAGAATTAATCAGTGAATGCATGTTGATGCGCACGTGTGTTGTTTTTGGCTGTAAAGAGAAAAAAGTGAATGTAGAATTTTGAATGAACTAGTACAATTTTGCTTTAGGATCTTTTAGTAAATAGGCTGGTGGATAAGTAGGAGGGCTGTAATTGACAATGCTTTTTGCTTGAGCGATTCAGCATGCAGTTCATTCTTTTTGGTGTTGCTGTTAATATTGTTGTTGCTGTTATCATCAAAACTATATCTTCGAGCATGAAATCAACCCAAACGCTTATTATACTGAAAACACTCCATAAATGTTATGACCACAGCACTGTTATAAGTGAAAATGATATGAAGGCCGTTGTGGCAGGGGATAGGGGGTGGAGAAGAGACAGAGATGTGTGTATGTGTGTGTGTGTGTGTGTGTGTGTGTGTGTGTTGAGAGAGAGAGAGAGAGAGAGAGAGAGAGAGAGAGAGAGAGAGAGATGAGAGAGAGAGAGAGAGAGGAGAGAGAGAGAGAGAGAGAGCAGTGACCAGGTCCAGGAGTGACTAAAAATCAAATATCTGAAAACAAAATCAAAGTGTAAATAGCAAGGAAGAACAGATGGGGAAAATAGGTGTTATCAATATTTCATGATTGCTTATCAGGTACCACAAGGTATTGGAATGATTGTTTTAAGGATTAAGGGGTCCAGGAAATTAAAAAGAAGATAACATCAATCACAACATTATTAGGAATGTTGTTGATCATTGGACATCACTAGTGATGCAAATGCATGCTGGGTGATCAGTCAGAGCAGATGCATGCTGGGTGATCAATTCAGTGATATAAACGACACTACTACAGCTCTGTCACTCTGTCTCTCTGGTTTTGATCTCGGACTCATCCTGCTCAGTGATTACTTGAGGCTCTTGTTCATGTGAGATTCTCCTTACAGTACAGGTCAGTGACTTGGATTTCTTGTCTTTGATTTTTCTTCCCATAACTACACCACTGAACTTTTCTTCACTGAAATTTGAAGGGCTTGGAGTCGGAAACAACATAGCTTTTGTTTAAAAGCTGTTGCACAAATGTAGCAAACTGGGTACAAAGACACATTTTTGAATGATTTTATTTCTTTGGAGAAAACAGCATGCATAGAATGAAAGATGAATTCATCTGTGTTCTTCGTTCCCGGAGTCGGAATGCAGCTGCCTTCATGGTGGGCATTAACAGGTGCATATGCTAAATCTCACCATTGTGAACTTCGAAGTTCTATCTGAGGAACAAGATAAATTCACATGCCATATCTCCTATAGTCATCTTCGACATGAGTGTTTCTCTGCTCCTTTGTGGTGGGTTTGCTTTCGGGTTTGGTTGATTTTGGTCTTGTTGAAGCTAACCAGCCCAAATATTTGAAGCTATGAATATGTTTGATTAAAAAAATGGCTTTTAGTATAGTATGGGAAATGGGCAACTCATTTGAAATTAATCAGTAAATGCATAAGGTGGTGCACACGTGTGTTGTTTTTGGTTCTAGAGAAAAACATGAATGTGGATTTTTAACTTGACTGACACAACCTCACTGGAGTATGTTTTAGTAAAGAATCTGCAGGACAAGTGGGAGGGGTGAGAAGGTAGTGGTAGCTGGAAGGCAGTCAGTAACTGTTATCCAAGACTAGGGGGGGGGGGGGGGGAGACCCACTGCATGGGCAATAGATAGTTATAGATGTGGATGTTGCCTTGTTTTCAGATCAAATCACAGCTCATTCCTTTTTCCCGTGATCAATAGATTAGTTGTTACAGTGGCCATGCACGTTTCCCTTTTTTCCCTTAAAAATGAGAAAAAAGGTAATTACTTTCCTGGCAATGCAGTGTCAGGGTGATTGTCAATTTCTAGATCATGTTGACATGGTGATTACTGGTGTCTTATATTTTTTTAATGCGAATAAGCAGCAAGCAAGCAAAGTGCAAAGACAGGTAGGAGAGTACAGAAAGAAAAGAAATTAGAGGAAGAAGAGAGAGATAGAGACAGAGAAGTTTGGAGGGACAGAAGATGGTGCTGGGGAGAGAGAGAGAGAGAGAGAGAGAGAGAGAGAGAGAGAGAGAGAGAGAGAGAGAGAGAGAGAGAGAGAGAGAGAGCTATAATTTGTTTCGGAGATGTACAGTTTTAATATAAAGTGTATGTACTACACCAGAACGATCTGGGAAAAAATGGACCGAATGGGCACAGAAAATATGTAGCCAGAGGAAAGGACATTATTTATTTATTTGTTTATTTATTTATTTATATATTATGTTATATCGAGGATGAAGGAATAAGCACGCATGTGTTTTTTATTATTTTTTTTTTTTTACATCCAGTCCACGTGTGTATGCAGTTTTGTAATCATTGTCATCTGTTGTCATCGGCACACAATGGAAAAGTGGAACAGGATTTAACGTGTGCGCAAGATGTTCTGCATGTGTTCGCCACACGGGTCCAAAGGACGTTCATAGGTTTAAGGCGCTCGGGGGGTGGTATTTGACCAGATGAATTTATTGACAAATCTTGTCATCCCATTCCGTTCAAAAGTCGAACAAGGCGTTCAGTTCAACATCAGTGACATGGAGGCAATGCAAGACATAATCCGATATTACGTTCCAATCAGCAATGGATATCGAACACCATGTTGTCATGAGAGAAACAAAGAGTGATACCAAAAGCAAACAGTAGCCTATCTCATTTTTGCGCCTTAGCAAAGTGCTTGTTATCAGTACTCCTCTTACGGCCAGTACCGCGGCGATAACACAATCTTGGATTGGTTCCCTGTGTGTACTAATCCATTACCTTATCTTGACTGTGGGGTCGGTTCGCGCAGCGTCCAAAAGTCATTCGAATTTCTGTGATGTGAGACAAAGTAAAAAAAAAATTATTGTATTATTTTGTCATTATGTAAAACAACAACGAAAGTTGCTGTGCTACTTGTATATTGTGATCTATATGAGTTTATGTTTGTCAGTTTTGACATTGCTGAAGTTGCTAGTTGGACATGGGATATTGATCATTGAGTTTAAGTCGCTGTTCATCGTCGAGTTGTTCTTGAGTCTGACCATAAAAATAGGATCAGTAGTATTTTTTCATATATTAAAGATAATTGTTAAAATGATGTATAATGGAGCGACCAAAGAAGAGAAGAACAGGAGAAGCCGTGAGAACTGAGGGCAAAGACCGCAGTGAGGAGAGATAATTAGTGATGCCGAATACATTATCTCCCTTCCTGTGGCCTGATGCAGTTTAGTTGGGTCGTCGTCGGCATTTATGCTTTGATGTTGTAGCGGCTGCTGTTGTTGTTTTCGCGCTCGCGTGATGTGTGTGTTACAACAGCAAATGTATACAAGTGGTCAGGGTGACACGATTTATTACATAGGCAAGAAGGAAGATGACAGGGTGGTTTAGACGTTCGCCTACTAACAAGTAAACTGTGAGGTTCTGGGTTCGATTCTCGGCCTTGCCTTTTCTTCCCAGTTTGAAGGGAACATTGAACTGAATGTCAAGTGTTTCGGAGGAGACTTTAAACCAGTCGGACCCGTATATTTTCCGACTTGTGCACGTCGGAAGAATCCAAGACAGTTGGAAAATCGAAAAAAGCAGGGAGGTATTCCCCGACTGTCCTGGCAAAATTAGTAGATCCACTTCCCAACTCCATTGTGGTTACCTTAATCGTGGGGGAAAAGTGGGCACGTACGCAATAAATTTCACTAATGGTAAACCTTGGAGCTCTAGCCGAGGAACAAAAACAACCCCCCCCCCGAAAACACACACACACAAAAAAACAACCCACAGTAAGCAAACATCAAATAGAGCTACAGCAAACATTATCTACTGACAACTCTAAGGACGTTCTCTCTTTAAAACTGACTGATACGACTAAAATAGATATTTAATCCAGCCACAAAGGAGTCTAGAATTTTAAAGTGTGGTCTCTTGGACAGACAAAGAAGATTCTTTATGACGAATGCCTAATATCGTGACAACCCTTGGCCGTTGTAAAAATGACACCAGCATATCTGTAACAAGGCGTCGTTTACCATTTGTGTACTTTTACGTCTTCGATAATTTTCAGTTTTTAGTTTGCCCTACACTGAATGGATTTGTGTTGTTCGTTTATTCGTGTTCAATGTAATATACGTTTCAAAGAGAAGAGAGAGAGAGAGAGAGAGAGAGAGAGAGAGAGAGAGAGAGAGAGAGAGAGAGAGAGAGAGAGGTGTTCTACATTACTTTAGACGTATATAGTATTTCAAAAGCTATATTTACCATCCCCACCATCACTTGAATATTGAACACATTGTTAGATTTTACAACAAAATACTCATAAGAATTTAGGATTATGTATGGTGCCTTCACATCACTGTTGTGAAGGAAACACGTGAAGAAGGGTAACAAAGAGTATGATGTGGAAAAATAAGGCTCTGTGGCAATGGCCACAGTGAGGGTAGATAATTAGTGATATGTATCCATTATCTCCCTTCCTGTGGCTCACTGTCCTGGAATCGGGTCGTCTGTGACGGTAACAAGCAACACACATACATACGCACACACGCACGCACGCACGCACGCACGCACACACACACATTTTGTCTAAAATCACAGAGAGAGAGAGAGAGAGAGAGAGAGAGAGAGAGAGAGAGAGAGAGAGGAGAGAAGAGAGAGAGAGAGAGAGAGATTTGATTTGATTTGATTCGTTTTCATTTGATTTATTTTTTTACATCGAGGATAATGGGATAAGCACTCTTGTGCTTTTTTACATCCAGTCCCCGTGTGTATGCAGTAGTGTAAATGTCATCTGTTCCCACCGGCACACAATGGCCTACTCTTACGAAAAGCGAAACAGGATGTAGCGTGTGCGCAAGATGTTCTGCGTGCGTTCGCACACGGGGCCTCGGTTTAAAGTCTCATCCGAAAGACGAAAGAGAGGGAGGGAGAGAGAAGGGGGGGGGGGGGATCTCAAAACGATTTTTTTTGTCATCCCCACGGATCCCTAGAATTTTGAACCACATTTTCCGGTTCTAATAGCACAGCACCGGGAAGAGTTTATGAATCCTTTATGGTGTCTCCCTTACACCGTACCACAGGGAACAGTTAATGAAGAGAGACAAAGTGGCTGCCAGAAGAAAATAATACACCCCCCTCCAACCCCCACTCCCCCCCCCCCCCCCCAAAAAAAAAAAGGAAATATACTTTAAAGAACAAAATTGAAGAAGAGAGAAAGAAACGAAACAAAACAAAAAACCATGGAATTGTAACATTGCAGTATGGGCAAAGAAAACAGTTTGCCAAAATCCAAGGTTTCTTTAGCACACACCCAGCACAAATTGAAGAAACTGGTGAATAACTCTTCAGCACGGCGAACCAACGACTCCAGTAGAGTCGGGGGAGAGAAATAAGCAGTCCTTATGTCACCATTACATTATCTATTTTGATTGCAATTCTTTTGTGAAAGGAGTTCTTGCCTAGGAATATATTCTCATGATGAAAAAACTGAAGGGGAGAAAGACTTTTACCAAAGTGAGGATCAAGGGCGATGATCTGGTGAGGGTAGATAATCAGTAGTACAGTATCTATTATCTCCCTTGCTCTGGTCTGCCTGCTCTTGAATTAATTAATCAATTTATATATTCGTTTATTTATTCAATCTTTTATATCGAGGATAATGGAATGAGCGCTCATGTGCTTTTTTCATCCAGTCCCCGTGCGTATGCAGTTGTGTAAATATTGTCATCTGTTCCCACCGGTACGCAATGGCCTACACCTACTAACAGCGGAACAGGATTTAACGTGTGCCCAAGATGTTCTGCGTGCGTTCGTACACCGGGCCTCAGTTTTTAGTCTCATCCGAAGGACTTTTGGGGAGAATGGAGTCAGCACTGATGTTAACTCCAGGAAAAAATCCCCTCAGACGGGAATCGAACCTGGGTGTCAAATTGTGGGCACAATGTTTTGACCACTAGGCTATCCCGCCCCCCCCCCCCTCCCCCCGCCCGCGCGCGTGTGTGTGTGTGTGTGTGTGTGTGTGTGTGTGTGTGCGCGCGCGCGCCTCACTCTCTCTCTCATATGTAAGTTCATGTTTTTTTTGTTTATGTTTAAAAGTACTGACTTAACAGTTGGAGCACATGCTTACACAGCACATGCATACACTCGTTGTTAGAATAAAATGTGCCATAGTATGTAAACACCAGTGTACCTGAAGAGTTGTTATTATTAAGGTGTAGATTTTAGTTTTATAATAGCATGTACCTTTTCTTAGAGGGGAGAGCAAGAACAAAGACAGCAATAATAATAAAAAGTATCAGCCGCCATGCTGCAGTGGTTAGTGCCTTGTGTTATGGACTGGAAGTTTGTGTATTTGAGTCCCAAAGAGATGGGGATTTTTATAACTCCGGCCGGCTCCTGCCCAAAATGAGTTTGCTAGGGGTTTGGGAAGAATGGGACCACACAGTCGAGCTTCATCCACTTTACAGATACGATTTTAAGATGTTGCGCAAAACTACCAACAATGCAGGTGTCTGTATCTCTAAGGCCTTGTTGACACCGAGATACGTTATGACAGGAAGTGCAGTATAGGCTACAGTCCTGTCAACAGTCTCAAAGGACATGCGATTTCATAGTAGCATCCTTATAGCACCATCCTCATCATTCATCATCATGAAACAAACAATTGTCTGTGATACCATATCCCCAGAGCTCAGGTTTTATGATAACTTCAGCCTTGGTTTTCCATACACTTCTGTTCCTGTGGTGAGTTTGTGTTTAAGCCTTCAGGTTTGGAGATTCGTGGGAGAAGGTTGTTGGGGGGACGTTGTGGTGGTCACCACCTTGGGGAGAGTCGCACTTGGTTTGGCTTCGCAATTAAGTTATGATTGTTGTCAGTTGGTTGTTTAGTAGCTGTCTTGCACATGTGAGCTCAGATCAGGCACATCTGAACACCGCCAAAATGACCCAGCAGCAGCACAGGGCCACTCTGGCTGGTGGCCATAATTATGGTGTGGACTTGTGACCTTAAGGAATCGACATAAAGACACGGTATAGCTGGGCCAGAGAGACTCGCCTGGGAACAGCAGGACAAGAACGTCACAGATAAGACAGAACTAAAAACTCACAAGTCAGTCTGTCCCATCAGGGAAATTCAACTGAGAAGAGAACCAGTGATGGAGGACAGTGACCACAGTAAGGGCAGATAATACAGTGTGTATTGGTCATTATCTCCCTTTTCTGTGGATCACTGTCTTTGAGTCAAGAACTGCTTCAATAAAATCACAAATTCTGTTACACATAGTAGGCCTACTGTTCCATGCACACTAAACGACCGAAAAGAGTTTGCGTGCACACCTGTGTGCGTGCGCGTGCGCGCGTGTGTGTGTATGTGTGTGATTCTTTTGAAAGGAATGTTTACAACTATTGTTAAACCAAAGCCACAAGGCAGCAGGACAAACACTGAGAACTGGAGAGGAGGGGACATGTCATGATTGAGGACAGTGACCCCAGTGAGGGCAGATAATTAGTGGTACAGTATCTATTATCTCCCTTTCTGGAGTCGGCTGTCCTAAAGTCTGTATCCTCTTTGACAGCTTCTGTATATTGCTGTGTGTGTGTGTGTGTGTGTGTGTGTGTGTGTGTGTGTGTGTGTGTGCGCGCGCGCGCGCTCGTGTGTGTGTGTGTGTGTGTGTGTGTGTGTGTGTGTGTGTGTGTGTGTGTGTGTGTTATTCTTTCGTATCGAGGATAATGGAATAAGCATTCATGTGCTTTTTTTTTACACCTAGTCCCCGTGTGTATGCAGTTTTGTAAATGTCATCTTTCCACCAGCACACAATGGCCTACTCTTATGAGAAGCGGAACAGGATTTAACATGTGAACAAGATATTATTCATGTGTTCGCACACAGGCTTCGGTTTATAGTCTCAATGGAAGGACTTTTTTGGGAGAGTAGGCATATGCATGCATGCATGCATGGGGTTGTGCATGCCTGTGTATAGGTGTGTGTATATGTGTGTATCCTTGTGTGTTTGTGTGTGTATATGTGTGTATGTGTCTGTATTTGTGTGTATTTGTGTTGAGAATTTCTTTTCCTCGAAAACGTCAATTCTTCTTTTTCTTCTTTTTCTCATTATTATGATTATTACTTTAACTACTGCTGCTACTATTTCTACTATTTTTACTGCTACTGCTACTGCTGCTGCTGCTGCTGCTGCTGCTGCTGCTGCTGCTACCACTATTACTACTACTACAACATCAACTACTACTACTACTACTACTACTACTACTACTACTGCTGCTGCTGCTGCTGCTGCTACTGCTGCTCCTTTTATCATCATTATTATGATTATCTCTGATTATCTCTATTACTAGTTTTATCATCACTATTATCACTGCTATTTGATAATGTATTGCATCATTATTATCATTATTATTATTATCATAACCATCAGTACTATTTGTATTGTTGAATCAATGCTGCAAAGCTGCACAATGAACACTGAGAACTGGACAGGAGAGGACAAGACTTGATTGAGGATGGTGACTCCAGTGAGGGCAGATGATTAGTGGTACTGAATCTATTATCTCCCTTTCTTGAGCCGACTCTCCTGAAGTCTGAATCATGCTTGACAACTGCTGCAGTTTGCTGTCCTTTGTTGTTGTGTTGTGTTGTGTTTGTTGAGTATACGTGTAAGCGTGTATGAGGGCACACATACGTGCATACGTGCGTGCGTGCGTGCGTGCATGCGTGTGTGTGTGTGTATGTGTGTGTGTGTGTGTGTGTGTGTGTGTGTGTGATTACAACAGCTCATACTAGAATTCCATGATGGCTCGATGTAAAACAAAAGTAGAGAGGACAGGATGTACTTCCCTGATAAAGCACACTGACTGCAGTGAGGGTAGATAATTAGTGGAAGAGTATCTATTATCTCCCGTTCTTCAGTCTACTGTCCTGAAGTCTGTATCATCTGTGACAACGTCTGTAGCCCCTCCGCGCGTGCGTGTGTGTGTGTGTGTGTGTGTGTGTGTGTGTGTGTGTGTGTGTGTGTGTGTGTGTGTGTGTGTGTGTGTGATGGTTGTGTGGTGGTGGTTGGGGGGGGGGTACCTGTCTTCATTTCATAGATCTGTTCAGTAAAGGAGTTTGAAGGATATGGAAGGCAACAAATATTTTACTCAGCATAATTTGTTTTCTTGAAATGTTAGGCCACTCT
Source organism: Stramonita haemastoma (assembly GCA_030674155.1). Classification (NCBI taxonomy): domain Eukaryota; kingdom Metazoa; phylum Mollusca; class Gastropoda; order Neogastropoda; family Muricidae; genus Stramonita; species Stramonita haemastoma. The sequence goes on from CM060318.1 coordinate 16,674,123, forward strand.
TATTAACACTCCAGTATTGTGTAGTGCAAACAGAAAATTGAGAGGATGAGACATTACGCTATGATCAAGGTCAGTGACTCCATTGAGGGTAGATAATTAGTGGTACAGAATCTATTATCTCCCTTCCTGGTGTCCACTATTCAGGAGTGTGTGTCATCTGTGGGAACTTCTTGTCCTGTGTGTCTGTGTTTGTTGCGAGGGGGGGGGGGGGGGGGGAGTCACCAGATATCTGGTATTGCACATTAGATTTGCTGTTTAGATCAATAAAGAAGCATTTGCAAAAGGGAAGACAATAATCATAGTTATGATTTAAAATTGTAAAATACAATTTTAAAGAACAACTCCTACTAAAGCTTTGGTGTGGTGTAGTTAAAACCTAAAGTAGAGAGGAGAGAATGCGATGCCATGATCAAGTACAGTGACTCCAGCAAGGGTAGATAATTAGTAGTACAGAATCTATTATCTCCCTTCTTGGTGTCCACTGTCCTGTAGTCTGTGTCATCTGTGACAACTTCTAGGTGGGCACATGCGCATGCGCGCACGCACGTGTGTGCGTTGTAAGTGTATTGCTCGTCCTCTTTGCATGCACTCACATGTATGACTGTACATGTCTTTGATTCTCTATTTGTCAGCACTTTCAGAACAAGTAGTACTCATGTATATATACTTTGTCAGTAGGAAATGTGCTATAGCCTATCAACATTAGTGTACCTAAAGCGTAGTTAATAACTCAAGTGAAATTTACTCTGACTGTTTTTCATACATAGTTGTAGTGTATTTGCCTATATAAGAAAACAAGAACAGGGAAAAAGTAATTACAAGAAATGAAATCTAAGTCATCAGCAAAAATTCAATTGAGGAGAGACCCAGTGATGAAGGACAGTGACCACAGCAAGGGCAGATAATACAGTGTGCATTGGTCATTATCTCCTTTTCTGTGGATCACTGTCTTTGAGTCAAGAACTGCTTGAATGAAGCCAGAAATTATGTTACACACAGTGCTGTTTCACTCACACTAAAATGACTAAAAAGAGACTGCAAGCATTTGCGCATGGGTGTGTGCAGACCTGAAGATTCTTTCACTTGAAAACAATATTTTTGTCATCATCATTCTTCTTCTTCTTCTCCTTCAAGCAATGTTACAAGACACCATGACCAACATCGAGGAATGGAGAGGACAGGACATGTCATGGTGAAGGGCAACGCCTCAGTGAGGGCAGATAATTAGTGTTACGGAATCTATTATCTCCCTTGCTGGGGTTCACTGTTTTGGGCTGAGAAGCGTCTTGGATAATTACTAGAGTTGTCTGTGCTTTGTTTTTGTGTTGTGCTGTGCTGTAGCAGAGAACTGCAGAAGACAGGACATGTCATGATCAAGGACAATGGCTTCAGGAGGGCAGATAATTAGTGGTAGAAAGTCTATTATCTCCCTTCCTTAAGTTGACTGTCTTGGAGTCAGAATCGTGTTTGACAACTGCTGCAGTTTGCTATACTTTGTTGTGGTGTTGTGTTGTGCTTTGTTGTGTTATGTTGTGTTGAGTATGGACACGTGTAGGTGTGTGGATTGGCATGCACACATGCGTGAACACGTGTGCGTATATGCGTGTGTGTATGCATGAATGCATGCTTGCATGCGTGTGTGCGTACCTGCGATGTGGTGTGTGTGTGTGTGTGTGTGTGTGTGTGTGTGTGTGTGTGTGTGTGTGTGTGTGTGTGTGTGTGTGTGATTACAACAGCTCGTACTAGCCTTCCATGATGGCTCAATGTAAACCAAATGCAGAGAGGACATGATGTAATTCCATGATGAAGGTCACTGACTGCAGTGAGGGTAGATAATTAGTGGAACGGTATCTATTATCTCCCTTTCTTCAGTCTAGTGTCCTGAAGTCTGTATCATCTGTGACAACTTCTGTACACCCCTCTGAGTGTGTGATGGTTGTTGTTGTTGTTGTGGTGGTGGGGGAGTATCTGTCTTCATTTCATAGATCTGTTCAGTAAAGGAGTTTCAAGGATATAGAAAAAGATAATAATTTTTTTCTTAAAATTTTAGACAACTCATATTAACACTCCAGTGTTGTATAGTGAAAACAAAAAGCTGAGAGGATGAGACATTACGTTATGATCAAGGTCAGTGACTCCATTGAGGGTAGATAATTAGTGATACAGAATCTATTATCTCCCTTCCTGGTGTCCACTATCCAGGAGTCTGTGTCATCTGTGGGAACTTCTTGTTGTCCTGTGTATCTGTGTTTGTTGGGGTGTGGGGGGGGGGGGGGATGGTCACCACAAATCTGGTATTACACATTCATAGATTTATTGTTTAAATCAATAAAGAAGCATTAGCAAAGGGAAAGACAATAATCATAGTTATGAAAAGGTATTTTACAATTTTAATGAACAACTCCTACTAAAGCTTTATTGTGGTGTAGTTAAAACCTTAAGTAGAGAGGAGAGAATGCAATGCTATGATCAAGGACAGTGACTCCAGCGAGGGTAGATAATTAGCTGTACAGAATCGAAAACAGTGATGACAGGACAGCATGCCAGGATGAAGTACGGTGACTCCAGCAAGGGTAGGTAATTAGTAGTACGGAATCTATTATCTCCCTTCCTGGTGTCCACTGTACTGAAGTCTGATTCATCTGTTACAACTTCTAGGTGCACACACGCTTGTGAGGGCGTGTGTGTGTTGAAAGTGTATTTGTGCTCCTCCTCTTTGCATGTACTCACATGTGTGACTACATGTCTTTGATTCTCTATTTTGTCAGCACTTTCAGAACAAGTAGTACTCATGTATATATACTTTGTCAGTAGGAAATGTGCTACAGCCTATCAACATTAGTGTATCTAAAGCTTAGTTAATAACTTAAGTGAAATTTACTCTGATCGTTTTTCATACATAGTTGTAGTGTATTTGCCTATATAGGAGAACAAGAACAGGGAGAAATAATGACAAGAAATTAAATATTAGTCGTCAGCAAAAAATCAATTGAGAAGAGATGCAGTGATGAAGGTCACTGACCACAGCAAGGGGAGATAATACAGTGTGCATTGGTCATAATCTCCTTTTCTGCGGACCACTGTCTTTCAGTCAAGAACTGCCTGAATGAAGCCAGAAATTCTGTAAGACATAGTGCTGTTTCACTCACACTAAAATGACTAAAAAGAGAGTGCAAGGATTTGCGCATGGGTGTGTGCAGACCTGAAGATATTTTTGTCATCATTCTTCTTCGTCTTCTTCTCCTTCAATTAATGTCAAAAGACACCATGACCAACATCGAGGAATGGAGAGGACAGGGCATGCCATGGTCAAGGGTAACGGCCTCAGTGAGGGCAGATAATTCGTTTTACAGAATCTATTATCTCCCCTCCTGGGGTTCACTGTTCTGGGCTGAGAAGCGTCTTGGATAATTACTAGAGTTGTCTGTGCTTTGTTTTTGTGTTGTGCTGTGTTGTAGCACGAGAACTGCAGAAGACAGGAATGTCATGATCAAGGACAATGGTTTCAGGAGGGCAGATAATTAGTGGTAGAATGTCTATTATCTCCCTTCCTTAAGCTGAGTGTCTTGGAGTCAGAATCGTGTTTGCCAACTGCTGCAGTTTGCTATACTTTGTTTTCCATGCACACATGCGTGAACACATGTGCCTATATACATGTGTGCATGCATGCATGCGTGCTTGCGTGCATGTATGCGTGCCTGTGATGTGAGTTGTTTGTTTGTTTGTTTGTTTGTTTGTTTGTGTGTGTGTGTGTGTGTGTGTGTGTGTGTGTGTGTGTGTGTGTGTGTGTGTGTGTGTGATTACAACAGCTCATACTAGCATTCCATGATGGCTCATGTAAAACAAAAGTAGAGAGGACATGATGTAATTCCATGATGAAGGACACTGACTGCAGTGGGGGTAGATAATTAGTGGAAGAGCATCTATTATCTCCCTTTCTTCAGTCTACTGTCCTGAAGTCTGTATCATCTGTAACAACTTCTGTACATCCCTACGTGTGTGTGTGTGTGTGTGTGTGTGTGTGTGTGTGTGTGTGTGTGTGTGTGTGTGTGTGACTGTGTGTGTCTGTGTGTCTCTGTGTGTGTCTCTCTGTGTGTGTGTGTGTCTCTGTGTGTGTGTGTGTGTGTGTGTCTCTGTGTGTGTGTGTGATTGCAACAGCTCAAACTAGCCTTCCATGATGGCTCGATGTAAACCAAAAACAGAGAGGACATGATCTAATTCCATGATGAAGGACACTGACAGCAGTGAGGGTAGATAATTAGTGGAAGAGTATCTATTATCTCTCTTTCTTCAGTCTAGTGTCCTGAAGTCTGTATCATCTGTGAGAACTTCTGTACACCCATTTGTGTGTGATGGTTGTCGTGGTGGTTAGGGGTGGGGTATCTATCTTCATTTCAGAGATCTGTTCAGTACAGGAGTATCAAGGATATGGAAGACAATGATTATGTTACTTAGATATTTGTTGTCTTAAAATTTTAGACCACTATTATTGACACTCCAGTATCGTGTAGTGAGAATGGAAAAATGAGAGGATGAGACATTATGCTATGATCAAGGTTAGTGCTCCATTGAAGGTAGATAATTAGTGGTACAGAATCTATTATCTCCCTTCCTGGTGTCCACTCTCCAGGAGTCTGTGTCATCTGTGGGAACTTCTTGTTGTGTGTCTGTGTTTGTTGGGGGAGGAGGGAATAGCCATATATCTGGTATACACATTCATAGATTTACTGTTTAGATCAATAAAGAAGCATTAGCAAAAAGGGAGACAATAATCATAGTTATGAAAGGATATTGTGCCATTTTAAGCAACAACTCCTACTAAAGCTTGGGTGTGGTGTTGTGAAAACTTAAAGTAGAGAGGAGAGTATGCATTGCCATGATCAAGAACAGTGACGCCAGGAAGGGTAGATAATTAGTTGTACAGAATCTATCATCTCCCTTTGTGGTGTCTGCTGTCTTGAAGTCTGTATCCTCTGTAAAACTTCTGCATTTTTTTTTTTATTGCTTTTGTGTGTGTGTGTGTGTGTGTGTGTGTGTGTGTGTGTGTGTGTGTGTGTGTGTGTGTGTGTGTTTTGTGAGTGCAGGCATGCAGGCATGCAGGCATACATGTATGCATGGGTATATGTGTACATTTGTGAGTATATGTTTTGTGTGTATTTGTGGGCGTGTATGTGTGTATGTGTCTGCATTTGTGTGCATTTGTGTTATGAATTTTATTTTCTGGAAAACGTAAATTCTTCTTTTACTTCTCCTTTTTTTTTTCTTCTTCTTCATCTTCTTCTTCTTGTTCTTCTTTTTTCTTCTTCTTCTTTTCCTTCTCCTTCTTGTTCTTCTTTTTTCTTCTTCTTCTTTTCCTTCTCACTTTTGTTATTATTATTACTACTACTTCTTTAAGCTGCTACTACTACTACTAGTACTTATGCTATTGCTACTGTTACTGCTGCTGCTGCTGCTGCTGCTGCTACTATTACTACTTCTACTAGAACTTTATCAACAACATTTTCTACTAGTACTACTAGTACTAGTACTAGTACTAGTACTACTACTACTACTACTACTACTACTACTACTACTACTACTACTACCACTATGATATCATTATTATTATCATCATTATGATTATCTCTGTTACTAGTTTTATCATTATTATCACTGCTATTTGATACTGGCATTATGTCATTATAAAAGGAAATGGGAATGGATCGGCCATACCTCCGCAAACCTGCTTCAGATGTCACCAGGCAGGCCCTTGACTGGTACCCACAAGGGAAGCCGAAAGTAGGTCGACCAAAACAGACTCGGTGCAGAAGCACTGAAGCAGAGATGAAGGCAGCCGGAATGACGTGGGCCGAGCTGAAGAGGATCTCCCAGAACCAAGTCCGTTGGATTAGTGTTGTTGCGGCCCTTTGTTCCCACGGGAATCCACAGGCATAAGTCAAGTAAGTCATTACATCATTATTATCATTATCCTTGTTATCATAACCATCAGTACTATTTGTATTGTTGAATCAATGCTGCAAAGCTGCACAATGAACACTGAGAACTGGACAGGAGAGGACAAGACGTGATTGAGGACGGTGACTCCAGTGAGGGCAGATGATTACTGGTACTGAATCTATTCTCTCCCGTCCTTGAGATCACTCTCCTGAAGTCTGAATCATGCTTGACAACTGCTGCAGTTTGCTGTCCTTTGATGTTGTGTTGTGTTGTGTTGTGTTGTGATGTGTTGCGTTGTGTTGTGTTCTGATGTGTTGTGTTGTGTTGTGTTCTGATGTGTTGAGTATGGATACGTGTAGGTGTGTATGCAGGCACACGTACGTGTGTGTGTGTGTGTGCGTGCGTGCGTGCGTGCGTGCGTGCGTGCGTGCGTGTGTGTGCGCGCGCGCGGGCGCGCGCGTGTGTGTGTGTGTGATTACAACAGCTCAAGCTAGCCTTCCATGATGGCTCGATGTAAACCAAAAACAGAGAGGACAGGATGTAATTCCATGAAGAAGGACACTGACTGCAGTGAGGGTAGATAATTAGTGGATCAAGATCTATTATCTCTTTTTCTTCAGTCTAGTGTCCTGAAGTCTGTATCATCTGTGACAACTTCTTTACACCCCTGTATGTGTGTCTGATGGCTGTCATGGTGGTTAGGGGGAGGGGGTATCTGTCTTCCTTTCAAAAAACTGTTCAGTAAAGGAGTTTCAAAGATATTGAAGACAATTATTTTAGTGAGGATAATTTGTTTTCTTAAAATTTTAGACTGCTCTTTTTAACACTCCAGTATTGTGTAGTGAAAGCAGAAAATTAAGAAGATGAGACATTATGCTATGATCAAGGTCAATGGCTCCATTGAGGGTAGATAATTAGTGGTACAGAATCTATTATCTCCCTTCCTGGTGTCCACTGTCCAGGAGTCTGTGTCATCTGTGGGATCTTCTTGTCAAGTGTGTCTATGTTTGGGGAGGGGGATAGGGAGGGATTCACCACATATCAGGTATTCCACATTCACAGATCTACTGCTTAGATCAATAAAGAAGCACCAGCAAAAGGGAAGACAATAATCATAGTTATGAATGATATTTTACAATTTTAAAGAACAACTCCTACTAAAGCTTAAGTGTGGTGTAGTTAAAACCTAAAGTAGAGAGAAGAGAATGCCATGCCATGTTCAAGGACAGTGACGCCAGCGAGGGTAGATAATTAGTAGTATAGAATCTATTATCTCCCTTCTTGGTGTCTACTGTCCTGTAGTCTGTGTCATCTGTGACAACTTCTAGGTGCGCATGCGCCCACAGGTGTGTGTGTGTTGTAAGAATATTGCCCATGCTCTTTACATGCACTCACATGTATGACTGTAAATGTCTTTGATTCTCTATTTGTCAGCACTTTCAGAACAAGTAGTACTCATGTATATATACTTTGTCAGTAGGAAATGTGCTAGAGCCTATCAACATTAGTGTACCTAAAGCGTAGTTAATAGCTTCAGTGAAATTTGATTATTTTTCATACATAATTGTAATGTATTTGCCTATATACGAGAACAAGAACAGGAAAAAGTAATGACAAGAAATTAAATATGTAATCAGCAAAAAATCAACTGAGAAGAGACCCAGTGATGAAGGACAGTGACCACAGCAAGGGCAGATAATACAGTGTGCATTGGTCATTATCTCCTTTTCTGCGGACCACTGTCTTTGAGTCAAGAACTGCTTGAATGAAGCCAGAAATTCTGTTACACATAGTGCTGTTTCACTTACACTAAAATGACTAAAAAGAGACTGCTATCATTTGCGCATGGGTGTCTGCAGGCCTGAAGATTCTTTCACTTGAAGACAATATTTTTGTTGTTCATCATTCTTCTTCTTCTTCTTCTTCTTCTTCTTCTTCTTCTTCTTCTTCTTCTTCTTCAAGCAATGTCATGAGACACCATGACCAACATCGAGGAATGGAGAGGACAGGATATGTCATGGTCAAGGGCAACGGCCTCAGTGAGGGCAGATAAGTAGTTTTACAGAATCTATTATCTCCCTTCCTGGGGCTCACTGTTCTGGGCTGAGAAGCGTCTTGGATAATTACTAGAGTTGTCTGTGCTTTGTTTTTGTGTTGTGCTGTGCTGTAGCACGAGAATTGCAGAAGACAGGACATGTCATAATCAAGGACAATGGCTTCAGGAGGGCAGATAATAAGTGGTAGAATGTCTATTATCTCCCTTCCTTAAGCTGACTGTCTTGGAGTCAGAATCGTGTTTGACAACTGCTGCAGTTTGCTATACTTTGTTGTGGTGTTGTGTTGTGCTGTGTTGTGTTGTGTTGTGTTGTGTTGTGTTGAGTATGGATACTTGTAGGCATGCATGCGTGTTTACGTGTGTGTGTATGCATGTGTGCATTTGCATGCACACATGTGTGAACACATGTATGTGTGTGTATGTCTGTGTGTGTGTGTGTGTGTGTGTGTGTGTGTGCGTGTTTGTGAATACAACAGCTCATACTAGCATTCCATGATGTAAACCAAAAGTAGAGAGGACAGGATGTAATTCCATGATGAAGGACACTGACTGCAGTCAGGGTAGATAATTAGTCAATCGATATCTATTATCTCTTTTTCTTCAGTCTAGTGTCCTGAAGTCTGTATCATCTGTGACAACTTCTGTACATCCCTGTATGTGTGTGATGGCTGTTATGGTGGTTAGGGAGAGGGGGTATCTTTCTTCCTTCCATAAATCTGATTAGTAAAGGAGTTTCAAGGATATGGAAGACAATTATTTTAGTCAGGATAATTGTTTTTAAATTAAAATTTAAGACTGCTCTTTTTAACACTCCAGTATTGTGTAGTGAAAACAGATTATTAAGAGGATGAGACATTATGCTATGATCAAGGTCAATAGCTCCAGGTAGATAATTAGTGGTACAGAATCATTTCCCTTTCTGGTGTCTACTATCCAAGAGTCTGTGTCATCTGTGGGAACTTCTTGTGGTGTGTGTCTGTGTTTGTTGGGGGGAGGGGGGGGAGAGTCACCACATATCTGAAATCGCACATTTATAGATATGCTGTTTAGATCAATAAAGAAGCACAAGCAAAAGGGAAGACAATAATCATAGCTTTGAATGGGTATTTTACAATTTTAAAGAACAACTCCTACTAAAGCTTTAGTGTGGTGAAGTGAAAACCTAGAGAGGAGAGAATGTGATGCCATGATCAAGGACAGTGACTCCAGCCAGGGTAGATAATTAGTTGTACAGAATCTATTATCTCCCTTTCTGGTGTCAGCTGTCCTGAAGTCTGTATCATCCTGGCAACTTCTATATATTGGTGTGTGTGTGTGTGTGTGTGTGTGTGTGTGTGTGGCGCGCGTATGCAGGCATGCATGTATGCAGACACATATACGTGCGTATGTGTGTGTGCGTGTGCGTGCGTATTTGTATTTGTATATATTCTTCTATATCAAGGATAACAGAATAAGCAATTATGTGCTTTTTTTTTATCCGGTCCCCGTGTGTATGCATTTTTTGTACATATTGTCCTCTGTTCCCACTGGCACACGATGGCCTACTCTTACTAAAAGATAAACAGGATTTAACGTGTGCGCAAGATGTTCTTCGTGCATGTTTGTGTATGTATGTATGTATGTATGTATGTGTGTGTGTGTGTGTGTGTGTGCGTGTGTGTGTGTGTGTGCGTGTGTGCGTGATTACAACAGCTCATACTAGCGTGCCATGATGGCTTGATGTAAACCAAAAGTAGAGAGGACAGGATGTAATTCCCTGATGAAGGACACTGACTGCAGTGAGGGTAGATAATTAGCGGAACAGTATCTATTATCTCCCTTTCTTCACTCTAGTGTCCTGAAGTTTGTATTATCTGTGACAACTTCTGTACACCCCTCTATGCTTGTATTTGTAGTGGTGGTGGATGGGGGGGGGGGAATCTATCTTCATTTCATAGATCTGTTCAGTAAAGGAGTGTGAAGTATAAGGAAGACAATGATAATTTTACTCGATAGTTTGTTTTCTTAAAATTTTAGATGGCTCTGAACAACACTCCAGTATTGTGTAGTGAGAACAGAAAAATGAGAGGATGAAACATTATGCTATGATCAAGGCTAGTGGCTCCATTGAGGGTAGTTAATTAGTGGTACAGAATCTATTATCTCCCTTCCTGGTGTCCACTATCCAGGAGTCTGTGTTATCTGTGGGAACTTCATGTCATGTGTGTCTGTGTTTGTTGGGTGGTGGGGGTGGGGGTGGGGGTGGGGGTGGGGGGGTAGTGGGGAGGGGGGAGAGTCACCACATATCTGGTATCACACATTTGTAGATCTACTGTTAAGATCACTAAAGAAGCTTTAGCAAAAGGGAAAACAAAAATCATAGTTATAAATGTTTTTTTTTAAATATAATTTCAAAGGACAATTCCTACTAAAGCTTTGGTGTGGTGTAGTGAAAACCTAAAGTAGAGAGGAGAGAATGCGATACCATGATCAAGGACAGTGACTCCAGCGAGGGTAGATAATTAGTAGTATGGAATCTATTATCTTCCTTCTTGGTGTCCACTGTCCTGAAGTCTGATTCATCTGTTACCGCTTCTAGGTGCACACACGCTTGTGCACGCATGTGTGTGTTGTAAGTGTAATGTGCTCATCCTCTTCGCATGCACTCACATGTATGACTGTAAATGTCTTTGATTCTCTATTTGTCAGCGCTTTCAGAACTATGTCAGTAGGAAATGTGTTACAGCCTATCAACATTAGTGTACCTAAAGCATAGTTAATAACTCAAGTGAAATTTACTCTTATTATTTTTCATACATAGTTGTAATATATTTGCCGATATAGGATAGTTTTACAGAATCTATTATCTCCCTTCCTGGGGTTCACTGTTCTGGGCTGAGAATGGTCTTGGATAATTGCTAGAGTTGTCTGTGCTTTGTTTTTGTGTTGTGCTGTGCTGTAGCACGAGAACTGTAGAAGACAGGACATGTCATGATCAGGGACAATGGCTTCAGGAGGGCAGATAATTAGTGGTAGAATGTCTATTATCTCCCTTCCTTAAGTTTAATGTCTCAGCGTCAGAATCCTGTTTGACAACTGCTGCAGTTCCATACTTTGTTGTGATGTTGTGCTGTGCTGTGTTGTGTTGTGTCATATTGAGTACATGCGTAGGGGTACATGCGTGTTTATATGTATCTTAATCTAAAGCATAGTTAATGCATAGCTATGCATACCTAAAGCATAGTTTCACTCAAGTGAAATTTACTCTTATTATTTTTCATACATAGTTGTAATATATTTGCTGATATAGGACAACAAAACAGGAAAACGTAATGACAAGAAGTTAAATCTAAGTCATCAGCAAAAACTCAACTGAGAAGAGACCCAGTGATGAAGGACAGTGACCACAGCAAGGGCAGATAATACAGTGTGCATTGGTCATAATCTCCTTTTCTGTGGACCACTGTCTTTGTGTCAAAAACTGTTTGAATGAAGCCAGATATTTTGTTATGCATAGTGCTGTTTCACTCACACTAAAATGACTACAAAGAAAGCGCAAGCATTTGTGCATGGGTGTGTGCAGACCTGAAGATTCTTTCACTTGAAAACAATATTTTTGTTATCATCATCATCATTCTTCTTCTTCTTGTTCTCCTTCAACCAATGTCACAAGACACCATGACCAAAATTGAGGAATGGAGAAGACAGGGCATGTCATAGTCAAGGGCACCGGCCTCAGTGAGGGCAGATAATTAGTGTTACAGAATCTATTATCTCCCTTCCTGGGGTTCACTGTTCTAGGCTGAGAAGCATCTTGGATAATTACTAGAGTTGTCTGTGCCTTGTTTTTGTGTTGTGCTGTGCTGTAGCACGAGAACTGCAGAAGACAGGACATGTCATGATCAAGGACAATGGCTTCAGGAGGGCAGATAATTAGTGGTCGAATGTCTATTATCTCCCTTCCTTAAGCTCAGTGTCTTGGAGTCAGAATCGTGTTTGACAACTGCTGCAGTTTGCTGTACTTTTTTGTGGTGTTATGCTATGTTGAATCATGTGTTGTGCTGGTTGTAGTTAGGGAGGATGGAGGGGGGGATGAGGGGCAGAGGAGGGGGAGAGATATAGCACCAATGTGGTATCTGTCTTCATTCATAGGTCTGTAGTTATGACCAGTAAAGGAGTAAGAGTACCAAAGTAGATGATAACAATGATGATGCTGCTAATATTTTCATTAATTTTAAAAAAACAGCTTTTACTAGGTCTGCAGTCTTGTGCAGGGAAAAGAAAAAATGGAGATGACAGAACATCATACCACGATTAAGGACAGGAATTCCAATGAGGGTAGATAATTAGTTGTAAAGATTCTATTGTCTCCCTTTCTTATGTCTACTGTCCTGAAATCTACATCAACTGTAACAATTTCAAAACATTCGTTCAAGCGCACCAACGTGTGTGTGTGTGTGTGTGTGTGTGTGTGTGTGTGTGTGTGTGTGTGTGTGTGTGTGTGTGTGTGTGTGTGTGTGTGTACGTGTACGTGTACGTGTGTGCGTGCGTACATCGTTCAACCAGTTTGCACATACTCACAGATGTCTATGATTCTATGTATTTGATTTAGCATTTGGCAGAATCAGTGTACACATACATCATGTTTTGTTGGTAGAAAATGTGTGATAGTGCGTCAACATCAGTGAACCTGAAAGGTAGTTAATATAATCTAAGTGTATTTGCTATTTCAGTCTCAATGTTTATCATAGCTATGGTGTGTTTTTCTAGATAGCAGAACAAGGACAGCAGCAACAATGACAAGAAGTTAAATCTGAGTCATTGGTGAAAATAAACTGAGAAGAGACCCAGTGATGAAGGACAGTGACCCCAGTAAGGGCAGATAATACAGTGTGCATTGGTCATTATCTCCTTTTCTGTGGACTACTGTCTTTGAGTCAAGAACTGCTTGAATGAAGCCAGAAATTCTGTTGTACATAGTGCTGTTTCACTCACACTAAAATGACTATAAAAAAAAGTGCAAGCATTTGGGCATGGGTGTGTGCAGACCTGAAGATTCTTTCACTTGAAAACAATAGTTTTGTCATCATCATCATTCTTCTTCTCTTTCTCCTTCAAGCAATGTCACAAGACACCATGCCCCACATGGAGGAATGGAGAGGACAGGATATGTCATGGTCAAGAGCAACGGCCTCAGTGAGTGTAGATAATTAGTGTTACAGAATCTATTATCTCCCTTCCTGGGGTTCACTGTTCTGGGCTGAGAAGCGTCTTGGATAATTACTAGAGTTGTCTGTGCTTTGTTTTTGTGTTGTGCTGTGCTGTAGCACGGGAACTGCAGAAGACAGGACCTGTCATGATCAAGGACAATGGCTTCAGGAGGGCAGATAATTAGTGGTAGAATGTCTATTATCTCCTTTCCTTAAGTTGACTGTCTTGGAGTCCGAATCGTGTTTGACAACTGCTGCAGTTTGCTATACTTTGTTTTGCATGCACACATGCGTGAACACGTGTGCCTATATGCATGTGTGTATGCATGCATGCGTGCTTGCGTGCATGTATACGTGCCTGTGATGTGAGTTGTTTGTTTGTTTGTTTGTTTGTGTGTGTGTGTGTGTGTGTGTGTGTGTGTGTGTGTGTGTGTGTGTGTGTGTGTGCGTGCGTGTGTGTGTGTGTGTGTGTGTGTGTGTGATTACAACAGCTCATACTAGCATTCCATGATGGCTCATGTGAAACAAAAGTAGAGAGGACATGATGTAATTCCATGATGAAGGACACTGACTGCAGTGGGGGTAGATAATTAGTGGAAGAGCATCTATTATCTCCCTTTCTTCAGTCTACAGTCCTGAAGTCTGTACCATCTGTGACAACTTCTGTACATCCCTGTGTGTGTGTGTGTGTGTGTGTGTGTGTGTGTGTGTGTGTGTGTGTGTGTGTGTGTGTGTGTTGTGTGTGTGTGTGTGTGTGTGTTGTGTGTGTGTGTGTGTGTGTGTGTGTGTGTGTGTGTGTGTGTGTGTGTGTGTGTGTGTGTGTGTGTGTGTGATTGCAACAGCTCAAACTAGCCTGCCATGATGGCTCGATGGAAACCAAAAACAGAGAGGACATAATTTAATTCCATGAGGAAGGACACTGACTGCAGTGAGGGTAGATAATTAGTGGAAGAGATCTATTATCTCCCTTTCTTCAGCCCACTGTCCTGAAGTCTGTATCATCTGTGAGAACTTCTGTACACCCATTTGTGTGTGATGGTTGTCGTGGTGGTTAGGGGTGGGGTATCTATCTTCATTTCAGAGATCTGTTCAGTACAGGAGTATCAAGGATATGGAAGACAATGATTATTTTACTTGGATATTTGTTGTCTTAAAATTTTAGACCACTCTTATTGACACTTCAGTATCATGTAGTGAGAATGGAAAAATGAGAGGATGAGACATTATGCTATGATCAAGGTTAGTGCTCCATTGAAGGTAGATAATTAGTGGTACAGAATCTATTATCTCCCTTCCTGGTGTCCACTCTCCAGGAGTCTGTGTCATCTGTGGGAACTTCTTGTTGTGTGTGTCTGTGTTTGTTGGGGGAGGGGGAATAGCCACACATCTGGTATGCACATTCATAGATTTACTGTTTAGATCAATAAAGAAGCATTAGCAAAAAGGGAGAAAATAATCGTAGTTATGAAAGGATATTGTACCATTTTAAGCAACAACTCCTACTAAAGCTCCGGTGTGGTGTTGTGAAAACTTAAAGTAGAGAGGAGAGTATGCATTGCCATGATCAAGAACAGTGACACCAGGAAGGGTAGATAATTAGTTGTACAGAATCTATCATCTCCCTTTGTGGTGTCTGCTGTCTTGAAGTCTGTATCCTCTGTAAAACTTCTATATATTGCTGTGTGTGTGTGTGTGTGTGTGTGTGTGTGTGTGTGTGTGTGTGTGTGTGTGCAGGCATAAAGGCATGCAGGCATACATGTATGCATACATGTATGCATGTGCATATGTGTGCATTTGTGAGTATATGTTGTGTGTGTATTTGTGGGCATGTATGTGTGCATTTGTGTGTATTTGTGTTATGAATTTCATTTTCTGGAAAAAGTAAATTCTTCTTTTACTTCTTCTCCTTTTTCTTTTTTTTTTCTTCTTCTTCTTCATCATCTTCTTCTTCTGCTTCTTTTTACTTCTTCTTCTTTTCCTTCTCACTTTGTTATTATTATTACTACTACTTCTTTAAGCTGCTACTACTACTACTAGTACTTATGCTACTGCTACTATTACTGCTGCTGCTGCTGCTGCTGCTGCTACTACTACTACTTCTACTAGAACTTTATCAACAACATTTTCTACAAGTACTACTAGTACTAGTACTAGTACTAGTAGTACTACTAGTACTACTGGTACTACTACTACTACTACTACTACTACTACTACTACTACTACTACTACTACTACTACTACTACTACCACCACGATGATATCATTATTATCATCATCATTATGATTAACTCTGTTACTAGTTTTATCATTATTATCACTGCTATTTGATATTGGCATTACGTCATTATAAAAGGAAATGGGAATGGATTGGCCATACCTCCGCAAGCCTGCTTCAGATGTCACCAGGCAGGCCCTTGACTGGTACCCACAAGGGAAGCCGAAAGTAGGTCGACCAAAACAGACCTGGTGCAGAAGCACTGAAGCAGAGACGAAGGCAGCCGGAATGACGTGGGCAGAGCTGAAGAGGATCTCCCAGAACCCAGTCTGTTGGAGGAGTGTTGTTTCGGCCATTTGTTCCCACGGGAATCCACAGGCATAAGTCAAGTAAGTCATTACATCATTATTATCATTATCACTGTTATCATAACCATCAGTACTATTTGTATTGTTTAACCAATGCTGCAAAGCTGCACAATGAACACTGAGAACTGGACAGAAGAGGACAAGACGTGATTGAGGACGGTGACTCACAGAGTATCTATTATCTCCCTTTCTTCAGTCTAGTGTCCTGAAGTCTGTATCATCTGTGACAACTTCTGTACACCCCTCTATGCTTGTATTTGTAGTGGTGGTGGATGGGGGAGAATCTATCTTCATTTCATAGATCTGTTCAGTAAAGGAGTG
>CM060318.1:16695208-16707687 GCA_030674155.1 Stramonita haemastoma
TGTGTGTTCTTGCTTGTCCTCTTTGCATGCACTCTCAGGTTTGTCTATCTTAAATAATTGATTCTGTGTTTGGCAGCACTTTCGGAACAAGTTGAACATATGTAGAATACTTTGTCAGTAGAAAACGTGCCATAGTGTGTCAACATCAGTGTGCCTTTGGGGTGGTTTTAATCTAAGTATAGTTTCTAATTTAGTCAAAATATTGTACTATATCTGTGGTATGTTTGGTTTCATAGAAGAAAAAGGACAGGAAAAATAATGACTAGAACTTAAATCTAAGTCATCAGCAAAAAATCAACTGAGAAGAGAACCAGTGATGAAGGACAGTGACCACAGCAAGGGCAGATAATACAGTGTGCATTGGTCATTATCTCCTTTTCTATGGATCACTGTCTTTCAGTCAAGAACTGCTTCAACAACTAGATATTCTGTTACACATAGCGCTGTTTCACTCACATTAAAATGACTAAAAAGAGAGTGCAAGCATTTGGGCATGGGTGTGTGCAGGCCTGAAGATCCTTTCCCTTGAAAACAATATTTTTGTCATCATCATCATCATCATCATCATCTCATCATTCTTCTTCTTCTTCTTCTTCTTCTTCTTCTTCTTCTTCTTCTTCTTCTTCTTCATCTCCTTCATCTTCTCTTCTTCTCCTTCAAGCAATGTCACAAGACACCATGACCAACATCGAGGAATGGAGAGGACAGGATATGTCATGGTCAAGGGCAACGGCCTCAGTGAGGGTAGATAATTAGTGTTACAGAATCTATTATCTCCCTTCCTGGGGTTCACTGTTCTGGGCTGAGAAGCCTCTTGGATAATTACTAGAGTTGTCTGTGCTTTGTTTTTGTGTTGTGGTGTGCTGTAGCACGAGAACTGCAGAAGACAGGACATGTCATGATCAAGGACAATGGCTTCAGGAGGGCAGATAATTAGTGGTAGAATGTCTATTATCTCCCTTCCTTAAGTTGAGTGTCTTGGAGTCAGAATCGTGTTGACAACTGCTGCAGTTTGCTGTGCTTTGTTGTGGTGTTATGCTATGTTGTATCATGTGTTGTGCTGTGTTGTAGTTTGGGAGATGGGGGGGGGGGGGGGGGGGGGAGGGAGGTGAAGGGCAGAGGAGGGGAAGAGGTATAGTACCAATCTGGTATCTGTCTTCATTCATAGATCTGTAGTTATGACCAGTAAAGGAGTAAGAGTGATAAAGTAGATGATGACAATGATGTTGAATATTTTCATTATATTTTTTAAACAGCTTTTAATAACTCTCTAGTGTTGTGCAGTGAAAATCAAAAATGGAGATGACAGGACATCAAGACATGATCAAAGACAGGGATTCCAGTGAGGGTAGATAATTAGTTGTAAAGAATCTATTATCTCCCTTCCTGGTGTCTCCTGTCTTGAAATCTACATCAACTGTAACAATTTCCATATGTGCCTTCATGCGTATGCATGTGTGTGAGTGTGAGTGAGTGAGTGAGTGTGTGTGTGGTGTGTGTGTGTGGTGTGTTGTGTGTGTGTGTGTGGTGTGTGTGTGTGTCCATGGGTACGTGCGTGCATGCGTAAGTACGCGTGCGTGTACATGTGTGTGTGTGTGAGTGTGTGTGTTTTCTTTCAGCCAGTTTGCACATGCTCACAGACATGTCTATGATTAAATGTATTTGATTTAGAGTTTTGCAGAGCAATACACATATTCATACATGATTTGTGGGCGGAAAATGTGTGATAGTGTGTTAACATCAGTCTACTTAAAGGGTATTTATAATTTCAGTGTAACTGTTAATCTAGTCGAACTGTTATCATAGCCTTGATGTATTTGCCATATAGGAAAAGGACAGCAACAACAATGACAAGAAGTTAAATCTAAGTCATCAGTGAAAATCAGCTGAGAAGAGAACCAGTGATGAAGGACAGTGACCACAGCAAGGGCAAATAATACAGTGTGCATTGGTCATTATCTCCTTTTCTGTGGACCACTGTCTTTGAGTCAAGAAATGCTTGAATGAAGCCAGAAATTCTGTTACACATAGTGCTGTTTCACTCACACTAAAATGACTACAAAGAAAGTGCATGGGTGTGTGCAGACCTGAAGATTCTTTCACTTGAAAACAATATTTTTGTCATCATCATCATCATTCTTCTTCTTCTTCTCTTCTCCTTCAACCAATGTCACAAGACACCATGACCAACATCGAGGAATGGAGAGGACAGGGCATGTCATGGTCAAGGACAACGGCCTCAGTGATGGCAGATAATTAGTGTTACAGAATCTATTATCTCCCTTCCCGGGGTTCACTGTTCTGGGCTGAGAAGCGTCTTGGATAATTACTAGAGTTGTCTGTGCTTTGTTTTTGTGTTGTGCTGTGCTGTAGCACGAGAACTGCAGAAGACAGGACATGTCATGATCAAGGACAATGGCTTCAGGAGGGCAGATAATTAGTGGAAGAATGTCTATTATCTCCCTTCCTTAAGCTGACTGTCTTGGAGTCAGAATCGTGTTTGACAACTGTTGCAGTTTGCTGTGCTTTGTTGTGGTGTTATGCTATATTGTATTATGTGTTGTGCTGTGTTGTAGTTTGGGAGGATTGGGAGAGGGAGGGGCAGAGGAGGGGAAGAGGTAAAGCACCAATGTGGTATCTGTCTTCTTTCATAGATCTGTAGTTATGACCAGTAAAGGAGTAAGAGTAATAAAGTAGATGATAACAATGATGTTGATGCTAATATTTTGATTAATTTAAAAAATGGCTTTTCATAACTCTAGTATTTTGGAGGGAAAATCAGAAATAGTGATGATGGGACATCAAGTCATGCTCAAAGACAGGGATTCCAGTGAAGGTAGATAATTAGTTGTAAAGAATCTATTAACTCCCCCCTGGTGTCTACTGTCCTGAAATCTACATCAACTGTAACAACTTCCAAACATTCCTTCAAGCACCTGCACGTGTGTGTGTGCGTGTGCGCGCGTGTGTGTGCATGTGTGTGTGCATGTGCGTGCGTGCGTGCGTGTGTGCGTGCGTGCGTGCGTGTGTGCGTGCGTGCGTGCGTGTGTGTGTTCTCATTAGTCAAGTTTGCCTCACGCTCACAGATATGTCTATGATTCTATATATTTGATTTAGAGTTTTGCAGAACAAGTGTACATATATTTACATGCTTTGTGGGCGGAAAATGTGTGATAGTGTGTTAACATCAGTGAATATGAAAGGTAGTTATAATCTGTGTATTTGCTATTTCAGTCCTAATGTTTATCATAACTGTGGTGTATTTGTCTAGATAGGAGAACAAGGACAGCAGCAACAATGACAAGAAGTGAAATCTGAGTCATCGGTGAAAATCAACTGAGAAGAGAACCAGTGATGAAGGACAGTGACCACAGCAAGGGCAGATAATACAGTGTGCATTGGTCATAATCTCCTTTTCTGTGGACCACTGTCTTTGAGTCAAGAACTGCTTCAATAAAACTAGAAATTCTAGAACATGTAATGCAGTTTAATGGACACTATGTGACTAAACAGAGAGCGTGTGTTCAAGTGTGTGCGTGTGTCTGATAATTCTTTCATGGGAAAAGTGTTTCTTGTTGTTGTTGTTGTTGTTGTTGTCCTCCTCCTCCTACTTCTTTGTCTTCAACCAATGTCACAAATCATCATGACGAACACTGAGAACTGGAAAGGATAGGACATGTTATGATCAAGGGCAACGGCTTCAGTGAGGGCAGATAATTAGTGTTACAGTATCTATTATCTTCCTTTCTGGGGTACACTGTCCTGGAGTCAGCATCGTTATTGACAAATGCTACATTTTTCTGTTCTTTGTTGTGTTTTGTTTTTGTGGGGGGGGGGGGGGGGGGGGGGGGGGGGGGAGGGGGGGGAAGGGGGGGAGAGGGGGGGAAGAGGGATAGGGAGAGTATCCAGAGAGTTGGTATCTGTCTTCATTCATAGATCTGTTGCTATGTTCAGTGAAGTAGTATCAGTGGTAAAGAAGATGACAGTGACGATATTGATGATATATGTATTTTTTCATCATCTCTAGAAACAGGTGTTACGAACCCTCTAGTATGGTGTCACGGAATTCTGAAACAGAGAGGACAGGAGATCATGCTGTGATCAGAGACAGTGACTTCAGTGAGGGTAAGTAATCTGTGGTACAGTATCTATTATCTCCCTTCCTGTGGTCTACTGTTCTCAAGTCTATATTATTTGAGATAACTGTGTGTGTGTGTGTGTGTGTGTGTGTGTGTGTGTGTGTGTGTGTATGTGTGTGTGCGCGTGCGTGCGTGTGTGCGTGCGTGCGTGCGTGTGTGTGTGAGTGTGTGTGTGTGAGTGTGTGTGTGTTTGCGTGCGTGCGTACGTGCGAGCACGCGTGTTATGTGTGTTTCTGTGTGTGTTTACGTGTGCGTGTGTGTTCTTTCCCTTGAAAGCTATGACAATATTGATGATAGTGATTATCATTATCATTTTCATAATTTTTATTATCTTTAGTGTGTTTTATTCATTGATATCAGTATTCTATTCTCAATGATAATAATAAAAATCTTAATCATAGTCACAGCAATAAGAACAATGAAAATAGTAACAATAGCATACCAATAATGATGATGATGATGATGATGATGATGATGATAATTATTATCATCATCATATTTACTATGTTGTTGGTGTAATATTTAACTGATGTCAAAATACAGCAGTATGTACACAGGAGAGGACGGGGCATGGGTTGATCAGGGATAGTGACCTAAGCGAGGGCAGATAATTATGTTACAGTATCTATTATCTCCCTTCCTTCCGTTTACTGTCATTGATTCAGAATCATCATTGACAACTGCTACAGTTTTTTTGATTTTGTTGTGGTGTTGTGTTGTGATGTGTTATGTTGTTGTTTATGTTGTTGTTTATGTTGTTGTTGTTGTTGTTGTTGTTGTTGTTGTTGTTGTGTGTGTGTGTGTGTGTGTGTGTGTGTGTGTGTGTGTGTGTGTGTGTGTGTGTGTGTGTGTGTGTGTGTGAGGGTTGGGGGGATGTCTACCACAGATCTGGAATCTGTCTTCATTCATAGATCTGTTGTCATGCTCAGTAAAGAAGAATCAGCTATGAAGAAGACGCCAATGATAATACTAATGCTATTCTAAAAAAAAAAAAAGTAATTGGGAAAGAGCTCCTACAAGCTCTCCAGTATGGTACACTGAAAATCGAAACTAGTGATGACAGGACCTTATGCCAGGATGAAGTACAGTGACTCCAGTGAGGGTAGATAATTAGTAGTAGGAATCTATTATCTCCCTTCCTAGTGTCCACTGTCCTGAAGTCTGTGTCATCTGTGACAACTTCTTTGGAAGGGCCTGTGTATGTGTGTGTGTATGTGTGTGTGTGTGTGTGTGTGTGTCTCTGTGTGTGTGTGTGTGTGTGTGTGTGTGTGTGTGTGTTTGTGTGTGTGTGTGTGTGTGTGTGTGTTGTGTGAGGACGTGCATGTGTGTGTGTGTATGTGTGTGTGTGTGTGTGTGTGTGGTGTGTGTGTGTGTGTGTGTGTGTGTGTGTGTTTCTTGCTTGTCCTCTTTGCATGCACTCTCAGGCTTGTCTATCTTAAATAATTGTTTCTGTGTTTGGCAGCACTTTCTGAAGAAGTTGAACATATGTAGAATACTTTGTCAGTAGAAAACGTGCCATAGTGTGTCAACATCAGTGTGCCTTCGGGGTGGTTTTAATCTAAGTGTAGTTTCTAATTTAGTCAAAATATTGTACTATATCTGTGGTATGTTTAGTTTCATAGAGAAAAAGGACAGAAAAAATAATGACTAGAACTTAAATCCAAGTCATCAGCAAAAAATCAACTGAGAAGAGAACCAGTGATGAAGGACAGTGACCACAGCAAGGGCAGATAATACAGTGTGCATTGGTCATTATCTCCTTTTCTCTGGACCACTGTCTTTGAGTCAAGAACTGCTTCAAAAGCTAGATGTTCTGTTACACACAGTGCTGTTTCACTCACATTAAAATGACTAAAAAGAGAATGCAAGCATTTGGGCATGGGTGTGTGCAGGCCTGAAGATTCTTTCACTTGAAAACAATATTTTTTTCATCATCATCATTCTTCTTCTCCTTCAACCAATGTCACAAGACACCATGACCAGCATTAAGGAATGGAGAGGACAGGATATGTCATGGTCAAGGGCACCGGCCTCAGTGAGGGCAGATAATTAGTGTTACAGAATCTATTATCTCCCTTCCTGGGGTTCTCTGTTCTGGGCTGAGAAGCGTCTTGGATAATTACTAGAGTTGTCCGTGCTTTGTTTTTGTGTTGTGTTGTGCTGTAGCACGAGAACTGCAGAGAACAGGACATGTCATGATCAAGGACAATGGCTTCAGGAAGGCAGATAATTAGTGGTAGAATGTCTATTATCTCCCTTCCTTAAGCTGAGTGTCTTGGAGTCAGAATTGTGTTTGACAACTGCTGCAGTTTGCTGTACTTTGTTGTGGTGTTATGCTTTGTTGTATCATGTGTTGTGCTGTGTTGGGAGGATAGGTGGGGGCAGGGGGGAGGTGCAGAGGAGTGGGAAACGTATAGCACCAATGTGGTATCTGTCTTCATTCATAGATCTGTAGTTATGACCAGTAAAGGAGTAAGAGTACTAAAGTAGATGATAGCAATGATGTTGCTGCTAATATTTTCATTAATTTCGAAAACAACTTTTTACTAGGTCTCTTGTGCAGTGAAAATAAAAAATAGAGATGACAGGACATCATGCCATGATCAAAGACAGGGATTCCAGTGAGGGTAGATAATTAGTTGTAAAGATTCTATTATCTCCCTTCCTGGTGTCTCCTGTCCTGAACTCTACATCAACTGTAACAATTTCCATATGTGCATTGAAGTGCGCGCATGTGTGTGTGCGTGTGTGTGTGTGTGTGTGTGTGTGTGTGTGTGTGTGTGTGTGTGTGTGTGCGTGTTGTGTGTGTGTATGTGTGTGTGCATGTGTGTGTGTGTGTTTGTATGTGTAGTGTGTGTAGTGTGTGTGTTGTGTGTGTGTGTGTGTGTGTGTGTGTGATCATTTACTTTCTCACCCTGTCTGCATGTGCTTACAAGTATGTAAAGGTGAATTGGGGGACTGTTCTGAAGCCAAGGCGAACAAAGGGTCACCCATTTTTTTGGTAACAACGCTGGATATTGCTTCACCTTTGCTTGGGAAATGAGTACTCTAACCACTGAACTATGCTGTCATGTCCCTGGTACCTGTCATACAGGTATGTATATGGATTAAACTTTGTTTGGCAGCAGGTTCCGGAGAAGATTTATGTACACATACTTTCCCTGAAGATAATGTATCATAGTATGTCAACATCAGAATAGCTAAACAGTAGTTATAACTTACGTGTAGTTTCTAGTCTAGTCATAATGTCAACTACAGTTGGGGTATCTGTTTTATGTAGTAGAATAAGGACAATAATAATAACCACAAGAAGTTGAATCAAATCCATCAGAAAAAAATTACCTGAGAAGAGAACCAGTGATGAAGGACAGTGACCACAGCAAGGGCAGATAATACAGTGTGCATTGGTCATTATCTCCTTTTCTGTGGGCCACTGTCTTTGAGTCAAGAACTGCTTGAACAAAACTAAAAAATTATGTTACATATAGTGCTGTTTCACTCACACTAAAATGACTAAAAAGAGAGTGCAAGCATTGCACTTGGGTGTGTGCAGACCTGAAGATTCTCTCACTTGAAAACAATATTTTTGTCATCAGCATTCTTTTTCTTCTTCTTCCTCTTCTCCTTCACCCAATGTCACAAGAAGCCATGACCAACATTGAGGAATAGAGAAGACAGGACATGTCATGGTGAAGGGCAATGGCCTCATTGGGGGCAGATAATTAGTTTTACAGAATCTATTATCTCCCTTCCTGGGGTTCAATGTTCTGGGCTGAGAAGCATCTTGGATAATTACTAGAGTTGTCTGTGCTTTGTTTTTGTGAAGTGCTGTGCTGTAGCACGAGAACTGCAGAAGACAGGACATGTCATGATCAAGGACAATGGCTTCAGGAGGGCAGATAATTAGTGGTAGAATGTCTATTATCTCCCTTCCTTAAGTTGACTGTCTTGGAGTCAGAATCGTGTTTGACAATTGTTGCAGTTTGCTGTGCTTTGTTGTGGTGTTATGCTATGTTGTATCATGTGTTGTGCTGTGTTGTAGTTTGGGAGGATTGGGAGAGGGAGGGGCAGAGGAGGGGACGAGGTATAGCACCAATGTGGTATCTGTCTTCATTCATAGATCTGTAGTTATGACCAGTAAAGGAGTAAGAGTAATAAAGTAGATGATAACAATGATGTTGATGCTAATATTTTGATTAATTTAAAAAATGGCTTTTCATAACTCTAGTATTTTGGAGGGAAAATCAGAAATAGTGATGATGGGACATCAAATCATGCTCAAAGACAGGGATTCCAGTGAAGGTAGATAATTAGTTGTAAAGAATCTATTAACTCCCCTCCTGGTGTCTACTGTCCTGAAATCTACATCAACTATAACAACTTCCAAACATTCCTTCAAGCACCTGCACGTGTGTGTGGTGCGTGTGCGCGCGTGTGTGTGCATGTGTGTGTGCATGTGCGTGCGTGCGTGCGTGTGTGCGTGCGTGCGTGCGTGCGTGCATGTGTGTGCGTGTGTGTGTTCTCATTAGTCAAGTTTGCCTCACGCTCACAGATATGTCTATGATTCTATATATTTGATTTAGAGTTTTGCAGAACAAGTGTACATATACTTACATGCTTTGTGGGCGGAAAATGTGTGATAGTGTGTTAACATCAGTGAATATGAAAGGTAGTTATAATCTGTGTATTTGCTATTTCAGTCCCAATGTTTATCATAACTGTGGTGTATTTGTCTAGATAGGAGAACAAGGACAGCAGCAACAATGACAAGAAGTGAAATCTGAGTCATCGGTGAAAATCAACTGAGAAGAGAACCAGTGATGAAGGACAGTGACCACAGCAAGGGCAGATAATACAGTGTGCATTGGTCATTATCTCCTTTTCTCTGGACCACTGTCTTTGAGTCAAGAACTGCTTCAATAAAACTAGAAATTCTAGAACATGTAATGCAGTTTTATGGGCACTATGTGACTAAACAGAGAGCGTGTGTTCAAGTGTGTGCGTGTGTCTGATAATTCTTTCATGGGAAAAGTGTTTCTTTGTTGTTGTTGTTGTTGTTGTCCTCCTCCTCCTTCTACTTCTTTGTCTTCAACCAATGTCACAAATCATCATGACGAACACTGAGAACTGGAAAGGACAGGACATGTTTATGATCAAGGGCAACGGCTTCAGTGAGGGAAGATAATTAGTGTTACAGTATCTATTATCTTCCTTTCTGGGGTACACTGTCCTGGAGTCAGCATCGTTATTGACAAATGCTACATTTTTCTGTTCTTTGTTGTTGTGTTTTGTTTTGTGGGGGGGGGGGGGGGGGGGGGGGAGGGGGGAGAGGGGGGAAGACGGATAGGGGAGAGTATCCAGAGAGTGGTATCTGTCTTCATTCATAGATCTGTTGCTATGTTCAGTGAAGTAGTATCAGTAGTAAAGAAGATGGCAGTGACGATATTGATGATATACGTATTTTTTCATCATCTCTAGAAACAGGTGTTACAAACACTCTCGTATGGTGTCACGGAATTCTGAAACAGAGAGGACAGGAGATCATACTGTGATCAGAGACAGTGACTTCAGTGAGGGTAGGTAATTTGTGGTACTGTATCTATTATCTCCTTTCTTGTGGTTTACTGTTCTAGTCATATTATTTTAGATAACTTTCTCTGTGTGTGTGTGTGTGTGTGTGTGTGTGTGTGTGTGTGTGTGTGTGTGTGTGTGTGTGTGTGTGTGTGAGTATGCGTGTGTGCATGCAGTGTGTGTGCATTTGTGTGTGTGTTTTTGCATGTGCATGTGTGTTCTTTCCCTTGAAAACTATGACAATATTGATGACAGTGATTATCATTATTATCATTTTTATAATTATTATTATGTTTAGTGGTTTTTTCTATTGATATCAGTATTCTCTTTTCAATGACAATAAAAATCATAATCATAGTCACAGCAACAACAACAATAACAATAATAACAATAGCATACCAATAATAATGATGATGATGATGATGATGATGATGATGATGATGATGATGATGATAATGGTAATTATTATCATCATCATGTTTACTATGTTGTTGTAATATTACACTGATGTCAAAATACAGCAGTATGTACACAGGAGAGGACGAGGCATGGGTTGATCAGGGATAGTGACCTAAGTGAGGGCAGATAATTATGTTACAGTATCTATTATCTCCCTTCCTTCCGTTTACTGTCATTGATTCAGAATCATCATTGACAACTGCTACAGTTTTTTTGTATTTTGTTGTGGTGTTGTGTTGTGATGTTGTTATGTTGTTGGTTTTTTTGTTGTTGTTGTTCTTGTTGTGTGTGTGTGTGTGTGTGTGTGTGTGTGTGTGGGGTTGTGTGTGTGTGTGTTGTGTGTGTGTTGTGTGTGTGTGTGTGTGTGTGTGTGTGTGTGTGTGTGTGTGTGTGTGTGTGTGTGTGTGAGGGTTGGGGGGATGTCTACCACAGATCTGGAATCTGTCTTCATTCATAGATCTGTTGTCATGCTCAGTAAAGAAGTATCAGCTATGAAGAAGACACCAATGATAATACTAATCATAATCTAAAAAAAAGTAATTCAGAAAGAGCTCCTATTAGCTCTCCAGTATGGTACACTGAAAATCGAAACTAGTGATGACAGGACCTTATGCCAGGATGAAGTACAATGACTCCAGCCAGGGTAGATAATTAGTAGTACGGAATCTATTATCTCCCTAGTGTCCACTGTCCTGAAGTCTGTGTCATCTGTGACAACTTCTTCGGAAGGGCCTGTGTATGTGTGTGTGTATGTATGTGTGTGTGTGTGTGTGTGTGTGTGTGTGTGTGTGGTGTGTGTGTGTGTGTGTGTGTGTGTGTGTGTGTGTGTGTGTTGTGTGTGTGTGTGTGTGTGTGTGTGTGTGTGTGTGAGGACGTGCATGTGTGTGTGTGTGTGTGTGTGTGTGTGTGTGTGTGTTCTTGCTTGTCCTCTTTGCATGCACTCTCAGGTTTGTCTATCTTAAATAATTGATTCTGTGTTTGGCAGCACTTTCTGAAGAAGTTGAACATATGTAGAATACTTTGTCAGTAGAAAACGTGCCATAGTGTGTCAACATCAGTGTGCCTTCGGGGTGGTTTTAATCTAAGTATAGTTTCTAATTTAGTCAAAATATTGTACTATATCTGTGGTATGTTTGGTTTCATAGAAGAAAAAAGGACAGGAAAAATAATGACTAGAACTTAAATCTAAGTCATCAGCAAAAAATCAACTGAGAAGAGAACCAGTGATGAAGGACAGTGACCACAGCAAGGGCAGATAATACAGTGTGCATTGGTCATTATCTCCTTTTCTATGGATCACTGTCTTTCAGTCAAGAACTGCTTCAACAACTAGATATTCTGTTACACATAGCGCTGTTTCACTCACATTAAAATGACTAAAAAGAGAGTGCAAGCATTTGGGCATGGGTGTGTGCAGGCCTGAAGATCCTTTCCCTTGAAAACAATATTTTTGTCATCATCATCATCATCATTCTTCTTCTTCTTCTTCTTCTTCTCCTTCAAGCAATGTCACAAGACACCATGACCAACATGTAGGAATGGAGAGAACAGGATATGTCATGGTCAAGAGCAACGGCCTCAGTGAGGGTAGATAATTAGTGTTACAGAATCTATTATCTCCCTTCCTGGGGTTCACTGTTCTGGGCTGAGAAGCATCTTGGATAATTACTAGAGTTGTCTGTGCTTTGTTTTTGTGTTGTGCTGTGCTGTAGCACGAGAACGCAGAGGACAGGACATGTCATGATCAAGGACAATGGCTTCAGGAGGGCAGATAATTAGTGGTAGAATGTCTATTATCTCCCTTCCTTAAGCTGACTGTCTTGGAGTCAGAATTGTGTTTGACAACTGCTGCAGTTTGCTGTGCTTTGTTTGTGGTGTTATGCTATGTTGTATCATGTGTTGTGCTGTGTTGGGAGGATAGGTGGGGGGGGGGGGGGGGGGGTAGGGACAGAGGAAGGGGAGAGGTATAGCACCAATGTGGTATCTGTCTTCATTCATAGATCTGTAGTTATGACCAGTAAAGGAGTAAGAGTAATAAAGTAGATGATGACAATGATGTTGAATATTTTCATTATATTTTTTAAACAGCTTTTAATAACTCTGTAGTATTGTGCAGGGAAAATAGAAATTAGTGATGACAGGACATCATGCCATGATCAAGGACAGGGATTCCAGTGAGGGTAGATAATTATTTGTAAAGAATCTATTATCTCCCTTCCTGGTGTTCTCCTGTCCTGAACTCTACATCAACTGTAACAATTCCCATATGTGCCTTCATGCGCGTGCATGTGTGTGAGTGTGAGTGTGAGT
>CM060318.1:16707787-16715287 GCA_030674155.1 Stramonita haemastoma
AGGTTTTGGGGGTGTTTTTTTTGGTGGTTTTTGCCCCAAGTGCAAAGTGGTTTTTGCCATTTTTGGGGCGCAAACGGCTGGCCCGGGGGTGGGGGGCCCCTTTGTTTTGTTTTGGGTTGGGGGGTGTGTTGGGTTGTTTTGTGTGTGTGGTTTTTTTTTGTTGTTTGAAATTTAAAACACTTTGGGGTTCTTTGTTAAAATGTGCGTTTTGGGGGGGGAAAAAGTGTTGGGTTTTTTTTCTTCTGGTTTTCATTTGGGCCGTTGTAAATTTTGGGTCTTTTTTTTTCTTTTTTGTTTTTTTTGGGGGGGGGGAAAAAACTTGGGACACATTTAGATTTTTTGTTAAAGGAAAAAACAAAAAGGGAAAATAAATGTTTGAAAAAATTTAAAAAAAAACAACTTTTTGTGTTTTTGGTGGGGTTTGTTTTTGGGGGGTTTTCTTTAAAAAAAGGGGTTGTAAAAAATTTGGGGGGGTAGAAATTTTTTGCGTTTTCTCCCGTGGGGTTTTTGGTTTCCCTTTTGTTCCCCCGTTTTAACTCTTTTTGGGGGTTTTGGGGGGGGGGGTTTTTTTTTTTGGGGGTTTGGGGGGGTTTTTTTTGGTGGGGGGTTTTGGGTGGTTTTTGGTTTTTTTTGGTGTTTTGGGGGTTTTTTTGTACCTACTAAAACTTTAAATTTTGGGGTGTGTTTTAAAAAACCAAAGTAGAGAGGAGAGAAGATTGATGTTTGGACAGTGACCCACCGGGGGGGAAAAATTTTGCTTAAGTCGGGGAAAAGTTGAGGTTTGTTTTCGTGTTGGGAAATTTCGTGTATGTGCTTTTGGGGCCCCCCCCGTGTGGGTTGTGTGTGTGTTGGTGGTGTGTTTTTGTTGGTTTTGGGTTAAAACAGCCCATCTAAAATTTAAAAAAACTTGATGTAAACAAAAGAGAGAGGAAGGATGTAATTCCCTGATAAGGACCGATGCAGTGAGGGGAGATAATTTGGAAAGTATTATTTTTTCCCTTTCTTCGTTTTCTGTCCCGAGTTGTATCATCTGTACAACTTTGTACCCCTCTGGGGGTTGTTGGGGGGGTTGTTGTTGTGGGGTTTTTGGTGGTTGTGGGTGGGGGGGGACTGCTTTTTCATAGATCTGTTCAGTAAAGGGGTTTAAAGGGTATGGAAAACATAAAATTTTTTTTTTTAAAAAATTTTAGCACTCTTATAAAACTCAGTGTTTAAGTGAAAAAAAAAAAATGAGGGTGAGAATTTCCCTATGATCAAGGGCAGGACTCCATTGAGGGTAGATAATTTGGTACCCAAAAATTATCTCCCTTCCTGGGTCCACTATCCCGGGGTTTGTGTCTCTGTGGGAACTTTTTTGTCCTTGTTTGTGTTTTTGGGGGGGGGGGGGGGGGGGGGGGGGGGGGGGGGGGGGGGGGGGGGGGGGGGTCACCAAAAATTGGTTTCACTTAGATTTTTTGTTTAAATCAATAAAGAAGCCATTGCAAAAGGGAAGACAATAAACATAGTTAAATTTTTAAAATTTTCAATTTTAAAGAACAAATTTTAACTAAAACTTTTTTGTGGGAGTTTTAAAACCTAAAGTAGAGAGGAGAGAAGATTGCCATTTTAAAAACATGACTCCACCAAGGTAATTTTTAAAAAAAAAAGGTACAGGAAAATCTAATTTTCTCCCTTTTTTTTTTGGGTTTTCCCACTTTGGGGCCCTGTTAAATCTGTTCATCTGTTTACAACTTCTGGTGCCAGCGTTGGAGGGCGTGTGTGGTTGTAAAGTGTAAATTTTCTTCCTTTTTGTTTGACTCCACAAGTTGACTACAGTCTTTTATTTCTATTTTTTCAGCACTTTCAAAACAAGTGTTCTCATGTATATATACTTTTTTCAGTAGGAAATGTGCTATGCATATCAACATTTTGTACCCAAAGGTTTGTTAATAACTTAAGTTAAATTTATCTGATGTTTTTCATACATAGTTGTAGTGTATTTGCCTATGAAGAAACAGAACGGGAAAAAATAATACAAGAAAAAAATTAATCATTAGCAAAAAAATTAAAAATTTAGGATAGCCCCGTGATGAAGGAAGTGACCAAGCAAGGGCAGATATTTCAGTGTGCATTGGTTTTTTATCTCCCTTTTTTGTGGACCCCTGTCTTTGAGTCAAGAACTGCTTGAATGAAGCCCAAAAAAAATTTGTTTAAAAAGTGTGTTTTCCTCAACTAAATGCTAAAAAGAGATGCAAGGAATTTTTTCGCCCTGGGTGTGTGCAGGGCCTGAAATTCTTTCACTTTAAAACAATATTTTTTTTCATCTTTTTTCTTCTTTTCCCCTTTTTTTCCCCCTCAACAATGTACAAGACACCATGACCAACATCGAGGATGGAGGACAGGGCTATGTATGGTTCAAGGGGGGGTTTAACGGCCTCATTTTTGAGGGAGGATAATTAGTGTTTTCGGGTCTATTATCTCCTTCTGGGGTTCTTTCTGTTTTTGGGGCCGAGAATGGTCTTGGATAATTAGGCTGTGTTGGTTTTGGGTGTTGTCTGTGCTGGTAAAGGTGCTGGTTTTTGTGGGGGGGTTTGGGTGCCCCCTTAGTGGCTTGCGTTGGGGAAATTGGTGAAGGGTGGGGGTTGCTTGATTCAGGCAATTGTTTGGTAGGAGCAGGATACTGTGGGGTGATTTTTACATTTTTTTTTTCCCCTTTTTTTTTTTTTTTTTATGTTTTTGGGGGGGTTTTTTTTTTTTTTTTTTTGAGTGGGGGGTGTTTGGGGTGGAAAAAAGGGGGGGTTGTTTTTTTTTTGAAATTTGGGGGGGGAAAAAATTTTTTTTTTTTTTTTTTTTTTAGGGGTTTTTTTTAAAAATTGTGGGGGGTTTTTTTTTTTTTTTTTTTTTTGGGATTTGGGGATGCGTGTTTTTTTGGGGCCCATTTTTTTTTTGGTTTGGGGGGGGCCCCTTGGAGTGGGGGGTTGTTGTTGTTTTGTTTGTATTGTTGGGTTGTGTTGTTTTGTGGGGGGTTTGGTTTTTTTGGTTTTTGTTGTTTTTTTTTGGTTTTTTTTTGTGTTTTTTTTGTGGTGTGTTTTTTGGTGGGGGGGTGTGGGTGTGTGTTTTTTTGTGTGTTTTTTGTGTTTTGGTGATTAAATTTTTCTTTTTTTTTAAATTTTTTTTTATGGTTTTTTGGTTTTTTGTATTTTTTTTTTTTTGTTTGGGGGGGGTTTGGGTTTTTATTTTTTTTGTTTTAAGGACAAATTTGGGTTTTGGGGTGGTAATTAATTTTTAAGGGGTGGTTGGGGGGGGGGATGGTTTTGGTAAATGTTTTTTTTATTTTTTTTTGTTATGTTTGTGTTTTATATTGTTTTGGAATTTGTTTAAATTTGTTTGTGTGTTGGTTTTTGTCGTGGTGGTTAGGGGGGGGGGGTTTTTGTTTTTTTATTTGTTTTGGGGTTTAGTTTTGGAGTTAAGGGGGGGGGGGGTTTTGGGGGGGGACAATGGGGTTTATTGGATATTTTTTTGTTTTTTTTTTTTTTGGGGTTTTTTTGGGGTTGTATTGGGGGTGTGGGTGGGATTGGGGCTTATTTGGGGTTGTGGGGGGTTTGGGGGGATTTGTTGTAAGGAATCTTTTTTTCCCTTTGGTGTAATTAGGAGTTGTGTTTGGGGGGTTTTTTTTTTGTTGTGTTGTGTTTTTTTGGGGGGGGGGGGGGGGGGGGGGGGGGGGGGGGGGTTTGGGGGGGGGGGGGGGGGGGGGGGGGGGGGGGGGGGGGGAAACAATGATTATTTTTACTCAGGGTGATTTGTATTCTTTAAAGTTTTAGACCACTCTTTTTAATACTCCAGTATTGTGTAGTAAAAGCAGAAAATTGAGAGGAATGAGACATTATGCTATAATCAAGGTCAATGGCTCCATTGAGGGTAGATAATTAGTGATACAGAATCTATTATCTCCCTTCCTGGGGGTCAACTATTCAGGTGTCTGTGTCATCTGTGGGAACTTCTTGTGTGTGTCTGTGTTTGTTGGGGGAGGGGGGAGAGTCACCACATATCTGGTATCACACATTCATTAGATCTACTGTTTACACCAATAGAAAGCATCAGCAAAATGGAAGACAATAATCATAGTTATGAATGGGTATCTTACAATTTTAAAGAAACACAAGTGAAATTTACTCTGATTATTTTTCATACATAGGTGTAGTGTATTTGCCTATATAGGAGAACAGGAAAAGGAAAAAAGTAATGACAAGTAAGTAAATCTAAGTCATCAGTCAAAATCAACTGAGAAGAGAACCAGTGATGAAGGACAGTGACCACAGCAAGGGCAGATAATACAGTGTGCATTGGTCATAATCTCCTTTTCTGTGGACCACTGTCTTTGAGTCGAGAACTGCTTGAATGAAGCTAGAAATTCTGTTACACATACTGCTGTTTCACTCACACTAAATGACTAAAAAGAGAGAGTGCAAGCATTTGCACATGGGTGTGTGCAGACCTGAAGATTCTTTCACTTGAAAACAATATTTTTGTCATCATTCTTCTTCTTCTTCTCCTTCAACCATAGTCACAGGACACCATGACCAACATCGAGGAATGGAGAGGACAGGATATGTGTGATCAAGGGCAACGGCCTCAGTGAGGGCAGATAATTAGTGTTACAGAATCTATTATCTCCCTTTCTGGTGTTCACTGTTTCTGGGCTGAGAAGCATCTTGGATAATTACCAGAGTTGCCTGTGCTTTGTTTTTGTGTTGTGCTGTGTTGTGCATGAGAACTGCAGAAGACAGGACATGTCATGATCAAGGACAATGGCTTCAGGAGGGCAGTATAATTAGTGGTAGAATGTCTATTATCTCCCTTCCTTAAGTCTACTGCCTTGGAGTCAGAATCGTGTTTGAGAACTGCTGCAGTTTGCTATACTTTGTCGTGGTGTTGTGCTGTGTTGTGTTGTGTTGAGTATGGATACGTGTAGGAGTGCATGCGTGTTTACGTGTGTGTGTATGCATGTGTGCGTTTGCTCCCACACATGCTTGAATACAGATGTGCGCATATGCGTGTGTGCATGCATGCGTGCGTGCTTGCGTTCATGTGTGTGTTCCTGTGATGTGGTGTGTGTGTGTGTGTGTGTGTGTGTGTGTGTGTGTGTGTGTGTGTGTGTGTGTGTGTGTGTGTGTGTGTGTGGTGTGTGTGTGTGTGTTATTACAACAGCTCATTCTAGCATTCCATGATGGCTCGATGTAAGCCAAAAGCAGAGAGGACAGGATGTAATTCCATGATGAAGGACACTGACTGCAGTGAGGGTAGATAATAAGTGGAACAGTATCTATTATCTCCCTTTCTTCAGTCTACAGTCCTGAAGTCTGTATCATCTGTGACAACTTCTGTACACCCCTGTGTGTGTGTGTATGTGTGTGTGTGTGTGTGTGTGTGTGTGTGTGCATGCATGCATGCATGCGGGTTATCATCATCCTTGTTACCATAACCATCAGTACTATTTGTATTGTTTAATTAATGCTGCAAAGCTGCACAATGAATACTGAAAACTGGACAGGAGAGGACAAGACGTGATTTAGAACGGTGATTCCAGTGAAGGAAAGAATTAGTGGTACTGAATCTATTATCTCCCTTCCTTGAGATCACTGTCTTGAAGTCTGAATCGTGCTTGACAACTGCTGCAGTCTGCTGTCCTTTGTTGTTGTGTTGTGTTGTGTTGTGTTGTGCTGTGATGTATTGTGTTGTAATGTGTTGTGTTGTGTTCAGTATGGGTATTGTAGGTGTGCATGCGGGCAGACATACGTGTGTGCATGTGCGTGCACGCGCGCGTATGTGTGTGTGTGTTTGTCTGTGTGTGTGTGTGTGTGTGTGTGTGTGTGTGTGTGTGTGATTACAACAGCTCATACTAGCATTCCATGATGGCTGGATGTAAACCAAAAGCAGAGAGGTCAGGATGTAATTCCATGATGAAGGACACTGACTGCAGTGAGGGTAGATAATTAGTGGATCAATATCTATTATCTCCCTTTCTTCAGTCTACTGTCCTGAAGTCTGTATCATCTGTGACAACTTCTGAACACCCCTCTGTGTGTGTGATGGTTGTTGTGTGGTGGAGGTGGTGTGGAGGGGAGTATCTGTCTTCATTTCATAGCTCTGTTCAATAAAGGAGTTTCAAGGATATAGAAAACGATTATAATTTTTTTCTTAAAATTTTAGATAACTCTTATTAACACTCCAGTGTTGCATAGTGAAAACAAAAAGCTGAGAGGATGAGATATTACGTTATGATCAAGGTCAGTGACTCCATTGAGGGTAGATAATTAGTGGTACCAAATCTATTATCTCCCTTCCTGGTGTCCACTATCCAGGAGTCTGTGTCATCTGTGGGAACTTCTTGTTGTCCTGTGTATCTGTGTTTTTTTTTGAGGGGTGGGGGGATAGTCACCACAAATCTGGTATTACACATTCATAGATTTACTGTTTAAATCAATAAAGAAGCATTAGCAAAAGGGAAGACAATAATCATAGTTATGAAAAGGTATTTTACAATTTTAATGAACAACTCCTACTAAAGCTTTATTGTGGTGTAGTTAAAACCTAAAGTAGAGAGGAGAGAATGCAATGCCATGATCAAGGACAGTGACTCCAGCGAGGGTAGATAATTAGCTGTACAGAATCGAAAATAGTGATGACAGGACAGTATGCCAGGATGAAGTACGGTGACTCCAGCAAGGGTAGATAATTAGTAGTACGGAATCTATCATCTCCCTTCCTGGTGTCCACTGTACTGAAGTCTGATTCATCTGTTACAACTTCTAGGTGCACATGCGCCTGTGAGGGCGTGTGTGTTGTAAGTGTATTTGTGCTCCTCCTCTTTGCATGTACTCACATGTGTGACTACATGTCTTTGATTCTCTATTTGTCAGTACTTTCAGAACAAGTAGTACTCATGTATATATACTTTGTCAGTAGGAAATGTGCTATAGCCTATCAACATTAGTGTATCTAAAGCTTAGTTAATAACTTAAGTTAAATTTACTCTGATCGTTTTTCATACATAGTTGTGGTGTATTTGCCTATATAAGAGAACAAGAACAGGGAGAAATAATGACAAGAAATTAAATATAAGTCATCAGCAAAAAATCAATTGAGAAGAGATGCAGTGATGAAGGTCAGTGACCACAGCAAGGGCAGATAATACAGTGTGCATTGGTCATTATCTCCCTTTCTGTGGACCACTGTCTTTCAGTCAAGAACTGCCTGAATGAAGCCAGAAATTGTGTTGTACATAGTGCTGTTTCACTCACACTAAAATGACTAAAAAGAGAGTGCAAGGATTTGCGCATGGGTGTGTGCAGACCTGAAGATTCTTTCACTTGAAAACAATATTTTTGTCATCATTCTTCTTCTTCTTCTTCTTCTCCTTCAATCAATGTCACAAGACACCATGACCAACATCGAGGAATGGAGAGGACAGGGCATGCCATGGTCAAGGGTAATGGCCTCAGTGAGGGTAGATAATTAGTG
>CM060318.1:16717787-16722787 GCA_030674155.1 Stramonita haemastoma
TACTACTACTACTACTATCATTATATCATTATTATTATCATTATTATGATTATCTCCGTTACTAGCTTAATCATTATTATCACTGCTATTTGATATTGGCATTACGTCATTATAAAACGAAATGGGGATGGATTGGCCATACCTCCGCAAGCCTGCTTCAGATGTCACCAGGCAGGCCCTTGACTGGTACCCACAAGGGAAGCGGAAAGTAGGTCGACCAAAACAGACCTGGTGCAGAAGCACTGAAGCAGAGACGAAGGCAGCCGGAATGACGTGAGCCGAGCTGAAGAGGATCTCCCAGAACCCAGTCTGTTGGAGGAGTGTTGTTGCGGCCCTTTGTTCCCAGGGGAATCCACAGGCATAAGTCAAGTAAGTCATTACATGATTATTATCATTATCCTTGTTATCATAACCATCAGTACTATTTGTATTGTTGAATCAATGCTGCAAAGCTGCACAATGAACACTGAGAACTGGACAGGAGAAGACAAGACGTGATTGAGGAAGGTGACTCCAGTGAGGGCAGATGATTAGTGGTACTGAATCTATTCTCTCCCTTCCTTGAGATCACTCTCCTGAAGTCTGAATCATGCTTGACAACTGCTGCCGTTTGCTGTCCTTTGATGTTGTGTTGTGTTGTGTTGTGTTGTGATGTGTTGCGTTGTGTTGTGTTCTGATGTGTTGTGTTGTGTTGTGTTCTGATGTGTTGAGTATGGATATATGTAGGTGTGTATGCAGGCACACATACGTGTGTGTGTGTGTGTGTGCGTACGTGTGTGCATGCGTGCGTGTGTGCGTGCGCGCGCGCGCGCGCGTGCGTGTGTGTGTGATTACAACAGCTCAAACTAGCCTTCCATGATGTCTCGATGTAAACCAAAAGCAGAGAGGACAGGATGTAATTCCATGATGGACACTGACTGAAGTGAGGGTAGATAATTAGTGGATCAATATCTATTATCTCTTTTTCTTCAGTCTAGTGTCTTGAAGTCTGTATCATCTGTGACAACTTCTGTACATCCCTGTATGTGTGTGTGATGGCTGTCATGGTGGTTAGGGAGAGGGGGTATCTATCTTCCTTTCATAAATCTGTTCAGTAAAGGAGTTTCAAAGGTATTGAACACAATTATTTTAATCAGGATAATTTGTTTTCTTAAAATTTTAGACTGCTCTTATTAACACTCCAGTGCTGTATATTGAAAACAAAAAGCTAAGAGGATGAGACATTACGTTATGACGGTCAGTGACTCCATTGAGGGTAGATAATTAGTGATACAGAATCTATTATCTCCCTTCCTGGTGTCCACTATCCAGGAGTCTGTTTCATCTGTGGGAACTTCTTGTTGTGTGTATCTGTGTTTGTTGGGGGGTGGATACTCACCACATATCTGGTATTACACATTGATAGATTTACTGTTTAAATCAATAAAGAAGCATTAGCAAAAGGGAAGACAATAATCATAGTTATGAAAGGGTATTTTACAATTTTAAAGAACAACTCCTACTAAAGCTTTAGTGTGGTGTAGTGAAAATCTTAAGTAGAGAGGAGAGAATGCGATGCCAGGATCAAGGACAGTGATGCCAGCAAGGGTAGATAATTAGTTGTACAGAATCGGAAAAAGTGATGACAGGACACTGTGCCAGGATGAAGTACGGTGACTCCAGCGAGGGTAGATAATTAGTAGTACGGAATCTATTATCTCCCTTCTTGGTGTCCCCTGTCCTGAAGTCCGATTCATCTGTGACAACTTCTAGGTGCGCACACGCTTGTGAGGGCGTGTGTGTGTTTGTAAGTGTATTTGTGCTCCTCCTCTTTGCATGTACTCACATGTGTGACTGTACATGTCGTTAATTCTCTATTTGTCAGCACTTTCAGTACAAGTAGTACTCATGTATATATACTTTGTCAGTAGGAGATGTGCTATAGCCTATCAAAATTAGTGTACCTAAAGTGTAGTTGATAACTCAAGTGAATTTACTCTGATTGTTTTTCATACATAGTTGTAATGCATTTGCCTATATAAGAGAACAAGAACAGGGAAAAGTCATGACAAGAAACTAAATCTAAGTCATCAGCAAAAAATCAATTGTCAAGAAAACCAGTGATGAAGGACAGTGACCATAGCAAGGGCAGATAATACAGTGTGAATTGGTCATAATCTCCTTTCTTTGAGTCAAGAACTGTTTGAATGAAGCCAGAACTTATGTTGCACATAATGCTGTTTTACTCACACTAAAATGACTAAAAAGAGAGTGCAAGCATTTGCACATAGGTGTGTGCAGACCTGAAGATTCTTTCACTTGAAAACAGTATCTTTGTCATCATCATCATTCTTCTTCTTGGTCAGCCAATGTCACAAGATACCATGACCAACATCGAGGAATGGAGAGGACAGGGCATGTCATGGTCAAGGGCAACGGCCTCAGTGAGGGCAGATAATTAGTGTTACAGAATCTATTATCTCCCTTCCTGTGGTTCTCTGTTCTGGGCTGAGAAGCGTCTTGGATAATTACTAGAGTTGTCTGTGCTTTGTTTTTGTGTTGTGCTGTGCTGTAGCACGAGAACTGCAGAAGACAGGACCTGTCATGATCAAGGACAATGGCTTCAGGAGGGCAGATAATTAGTAGTAGAATGTCTATTATCTCCCTTCCTTAAGTCAACTTGTCTTGGAGTCCCAATCGTGTTTGACAACTGCTGCAGTTTGGTATACTTTGTTGTGGTGTTGCGTTATGCTGTGTTGTGTTGTGTTGTGGTGAGTATGGATACGTGTAGGCGTGCATGCGTGTTTACATGTGTGTGTATGCATGTGAGTATTTGCAGCACATGTGCGTATATGCATGTGTGCATGCATGCGTGCATGCTTGCGTGCGTGTGTCCGTGCCTATGACGTTGTGTGTGTGTGTGTGTGTGTGTGTGTGTGTGTGCGTGTGTGTGTGTGTGTGTGTGTGTGTGTGTGTGTGTGTGTGTGTGTGTGTGTGTGTGTGTGATTACAACAGCCCATACTAGCATTCTATGATGGCTCAATGTAAACCAAAAGCAGAGAGGACAGGATGTAATTCCATGATGAAGGACACTGACTGAAGTGAGGATAGATAATTAGTGGAAGAGTATCTATTATCTCTCTTTCTTTAGTCTACTGTCCTGAAGTCTGTATCATCTGTGACAACTTCTGTACACCCCTGTGTGTGTGTGTGTGTGTGTGTGTGTGTGTGTGTGTGGTGTGTGTGTGTGTGTGTGTGTGTGTGTGTGTGTTTGTGTGTGTGATGGTTGTCGTGGTGGTGGTTGGGGGAGTGTACCTGTCTTCATTTCATAGATCTGTTCAGTAATAGAGTTTCAAGGATATGGAAGGCAACGATTATTTTACTCAGGATGATTTTTTTTCTTAAAATTTTAGACTGCTCTTTTTAACACTTCAGTATTGTGTAGTGAAAGCAGAAAAATGAGAAGATGAGACATTATGCTATGATCGAGGTCAATGGCTCCATTGAGGGTAGATAATTAGTGGTACAAAATCTATTATCTCCCTGCCTGGTGTCCACTATCCAGGAGTGTGTGTTATATGTGGGAACTTTTTGTTGCTGTGCCTGTGTTTGTTTTTTGAGGGGGGAGTCACCACATATCTGGTATTACACATTCATAGATTTACTGTTTAGATCAATAAAGAAGCATTAGCAAAAGGGAAGACAATAATCATAGTTATGAAAGGGTATTTTACAATTTTTAAGAACAACTCCTACTAAAGCTTCAGTGTGGTGTAGTGAAAACCTAAAGTAGAGAGAAGAGAATGCGATGCTATGATCAAGGACAGTGATGCCAACAAGGGTAGATAATTAGCTGTACAGAATCGAAAATAGTGATGACAGGACAGTATGCCAGGATGAAGTACAGTGACTCCAGCAAGGGTAGATAATTAGTAGTACGGAATCAATTATCTCCCTTCTTGGTGTCCACTGTCCTGTAGTCTGTGTCATCTGTGACAACTTCTAGGTGTGCACGCGCGCAGGCATGCATGCCTGCACTGGCCTGTGTGTGTTGAAAGAATATTGCTTGACAGCTTTGTATGCACTCACATGTATGACTGTAAATGTCTCTGATTCTCTATTTCTCAGCACTTTCAGAACAAGTAGTACTCATGTATATATACTTTGTCAGTAGGAAATGTGCTATAACCTATCAACTTTAGTGTACCTAAAGCGTGGTTAATAACTCAAGTGAATTTACTCTGTTTTTCATAAATAGTTGTAGTGTATTTGCCTATATAGAACAAGAACAGGAAAAAGTAATGACAAGAAACTAAATCTAAGTCATCAGCAAAAAATCAACTGAGGAGAGACCCAGTGATGAAGGACAGTGACCACAGCAAGGGCAGATAATACAGTGTGCATTGGTCATTATCTCCTTTTCTGTGGACTACTGTCTTTGGTCAAGAACTGCTTGAATGAAGCCAGAAATTCTGTTACACATAGTGCTGTTTCACTCACACTAAAATGACTAAAAAAAAAAAAGTGCAAGCATTTGGGCATGGGTGTGTGCAGACCTGAAGATTCTTTCACTTGAAAACAATAGTTTTGTCATCATGATCATTCTTCTTCTCTTTCTCCTTCAAGCAATGTCACAAGACACCATGACCCACATGGAGGAATGGAGAGGACAGGATATGTCGTGGTCAAGAGCAACGGCCTCAGTGAGTGTAGATAATTAGTGTTACAGAATCTATTATCTCCCTTCCTGGGGTTCACTGTTCTGGGCTGAGAAGCGTCTTGGATAATTACTAGAGTTGTCTGTGCTTTGCTTTTGTGTTGTGCTGTGCTGTAGCACGAGAACTGCAGAAGACAGGACCTGTCATGATCAAGGACAATGGCTTCAGGAGGGCAGATAATTAGTGGTAGAATGTCTATTATCTCCCTTCCTTAAGTTGACTGTCTTGGAGTCCGAATCGTGTTTGACAACTGCTGCAGTTTGCTATACTTTGTTTTGCATGCACACATGCGTGAACACGTGT
>CM060318.1:16725287-16730287 GCA_030674155.1 Stramonita haemastoma
GGACAGGAGAGGACAAGACGTGATTGAGGACGGTGACTCCAGTGAGGGCAGATAATTAGTGGTACTGAATCTATTATCTCCCTTTCTTGAGCCGACTCTCCTGAAGTCTGAATCATGCTTGACAACTGCTGCAGTTTGCTGTTTTTTGTTGTTGTGTTGTGTTGTGTTGTGTTGAGTTGTGAAGTGTTGAGTTGTGATGTGTTGAGTATGGATACGTGTAGGTGTGCATGTGGGCACACACACACACACACGTGTGTGTATGTGTATGTGTGTGGTGTGTGTGTGTGTGTGTGTGTGTGTGTGTGTTGTGTGTGTGTGTGTGTGTGTGTGTGTGTGTGTGATTACAACAGCCCATACTAGCATATCATGATGGCTTGATGTAAACTAAAAGCAGAGAGGACATGATGTAATTCCTTAATGGACACTGACTGCAGTGAGGGTAGATAATTAGTGTAACAGTATCTATTATCTCCCTTTCTTCAGTCTACTGTCCTGAAGTCTGTATCATCTGTGACAACTTCTGTACACTCCTCTGAGTGTGTGACGGTTGTTGTTGTGGTGGTGGTGGTGTTGGGGAGTATCTGTCTTCATTTCATAGCTCTGTTCAGTAAAGGAGTTTCAAGGATATAGAAAACGATAATAATTTTTTTCTTCAAATTTTAGACAACTCTTATTAACACTCCAGTGTTGTATAGTGAAAACAAAAAGCTGAGAGGATGAGATATTACGTTATGATCAAGGTCAGTGACTCCATTGAGGGTAGATAATTAATGATACAGAATCTATTATCTCCCTTCCTGGTGTCCACTATCCAGGAGTCTGTGTCATCTGTGGGAACTTCTTGTTGTCCTGTGTATCTGTGTTTGTTGGGGGGGGGGGGGGGGGGGATAGTCACCAAAAATCTGGTATTACACATTCATAGATTTACTGTTTAAATCAATAAAGAAGTATTAGCAAAAGGGAAGACAATAATCATAGTTATGGAAAGGTATTTTACAATTTTAATGAACAACTCCTACTAAAGCTTTATTGTGGTGTAGTTAAAACCTAAAGTAGAGAGGAGAGAATGCAATGCCATGATCAAGGACAGTGACTCCAGCGAGGGTAGATGATTAGCTGTACAGAATCAAAAACAGTGATGACAGGACAGTATGCCAGGATGAAGTACGGTGACTCCAGCAAGGGTAGATAATTAGTAGTAAGGAATCTATTATCTCCCTTCCTGGTGTCCACTGTACTGAAGTCTGATTCATCTGTTACAACTTCTAGGTGCACACACGCTTGTGAGGGCGTGTGTGTTGTAAGTGTATTTGTGCTCCTCCTCTTTGCATGCACTCACATGTGTGACTACATGTCTTTGATTCTCTATTTGTCAGCACTTTCAGTACAAGTAGTACTCATGTATATATACTTTGTCAGTAGGAAATGTGCTATAGCCTATCAACATTAGTGTATCTAAAGCCTAGTTAATAACTTAAGTTAAATTGACTGATCGTTTTTCATACATAGTTGTGGTGTATTTGCCTATGTAAGAGAACAAGAACAGGGAGAAATAATGACAAGAAATTAATTATAAGTCATTAGCAAAAAATCAATTGAGAAGAGATGCAATGATGAAGGTCAGTGACCATAGCAAGGGCAGATAATACAGTGTGCATTGGTCATTATCTCCCTTTCTGTGGACCACTGTCTTTGAGTCAAGAACTGCCTGAATGAAGCCAGAAATTGTGTTGTACATAGTGCTGTTTCACTCACACTAAATGACTAAAAAGAGAGTGCAAGGATTTGCGCATGGGTGTGTGCAGACCTGAAGATTCTTTTACTTAAAAACAATATTTTTGTCATCATCATTCTTCTTCTTCTTTTTCTCCTTCAGGCAGTGTCACAAGACACCATGACCAACATCGAGGAATGGAGAGGACAGGGCATGCCATGGTGAAGGGTAACGGCCTCAGTGAGGGTAGATAATTAGTGTTACAGAATCTATTATCTCCCTTCCTGGGGTTCACTGTTCTGGGCTGAGAAGCGTCTTGGATAATTACTAGAGTTGTCTGTGCTTTGTTTTTGTGTTTTGCTGTGCTGTAGCACGAGACCTGCTGAAGACAGGACATGTCATGATCAAGGACATGTCATGATCAGGAGGGCAGATAATAAGTGGTAGAATGTCTATTATCTCCCTTCCTTAAGCTGACTGTCTTGGAGTCAGAATCATGTTTGACAACTGCTGCAGTTTGCTATACTTTGTTTTGCATGCACACATGCGTGAACACGTGTGCCTATATGCATGTTTGCATGCATGCATGCGTGCTTGTATGCATGTATGCGTGCCTGTGATGTGAGTTGTTTGTTTGTTTGTTTGTTTGTTTGTTTGTTTGTTGTGTGTGTGTGTGTGTGTGTGTGTGTGTGTGTGTGTGTGTGTGTGTGTGTGTGTGTGTGTGTGTGTGTTTCTGTGTGTGTGTGTGTGTGTGTGTGTGTCAAGTCAAGTCAAGTCAAGTCAAAATGATCTTTATTGAGGGTAAAAGATTAAGTTTACACAACTTTTTTTCATCCTGCCCTCACTAAAAAAAATCATAAAGATGACTTCTAAAGCATGCAAAGACAAATATCAACCTTGTTGAAAAACTCAAGTAAATGAGGATTTTTTTTACAACAAATCTCTCAAGATAAAAAAACAACAACAAAAAACCCAGACCCAAGACAGTACAACATAAGCTCACGTCACACATACAAATGATAAAATTACAAAATAACATGGGCATGAACAACAAACATCCAAACGTGAGGTAGTATCGAACATAATCGTGGACTTACAGTTTGTCCATCAAATATCTCTTCAAAAGCTTCTTAAACATTTGTTTAGAAGGAACTGATTTCAGACAGGGAGGTAGGCTATTCCACAATGTTCTTCCTGAATATGCAAGGCTTGATTTATAGAGATTATTATGGGCCTGGGCAGAAACAGTCTATGGGTAGGCCTGTATATATTGACAGCAAAATTGTCCACAATTCTCTTTGGGGCTTTCCCGTTTAATATATTGAACATACATAGGTACTTGTTGAACTGTAGTCTGTCTTTAAGTGGAAGAATATCTAGTTCTTTGTAGTTGGTGGTGGTCAGTGTATTAGGATTCAATCGGATTAGTTTAACAGCTCTTTTATGTAGGCGGCTTATATGCTTTAGGTTTGTTTCACTGGCACTGTCCCATAAGGTAGAAACATAATTTATAAGAGATAGAATATGTGCATGAAAGAATAGTTTTCGTGACTGTAGATTTAGAAAATTTTTGATTTTCCTAAGTTGATATAATCTTACTGAGATTCTTTTTCCTAATGCAGCTATGTGATCTGACCAAGACAAATCGTTGTCAATTACTGCACCTAGTACTTTGTGTGAGACTACTTCTTCGATTTGTTGTCCATGGATATATATAGGCGCGAATGGAGAACGCAATTTCTGTCTTTTTTGCCGAGTAGTTATAAACATACATTTTGTTTTATTAGAATTAAGAGACATGTGATTGAGTTCTGTCCATTCGATAAGTTTATTGATATCTGCCTGCATATCATTCACAAGTGGTTTGGATCATTGTTGTTACATTGAATTGATGTATCATCAGCAAACATTTGACATGAACAATGGATATGCAGAGGTAGGTCGTTAATATAAATGGAGAAAAGAAGTGGTCCTAGTATTGATCCCTGAGGTATTCCATATTTCACGGGTAATAAGGTTGATCTCCTAGGCCCAACTTCAACAAGTTGATGA
Source organism: Stramonita haemastoma (assembly GCA_030674155.1). Classification (NCBI taxonomy): domain Eukaryota; kingdom Metazoa; phylum Mollusca; class Gastropoda; order Neogastropoda; family Muricidae; genus Stramonita; species Stramonita haemastoma. The sequence goes on from CM060318.1 coordinate 16,729,054, forward strand.
CGATTAGTGAGAAATGAGTCTAAAAATGATAATGCTTGGTTAGAAGTTTTATAGCATTTTAATTTTTTGATAAGGAGAGAGTGGCTAATCACGTCAAAGGCTTTAGCAAAGTCTAGAAAAAGGACTCCTGTGATTTCATTATTATTGATATTCAAAAGACAATGCTCAATGAGTTGTATTAAGGCTGTATGGCAAGAATGGTTTTCACGAAAACCTGACTGGTTTTCATTAATTAGATCATATGTTTTAAAATGAGAATGTAAGTGAAACTGTATATGTTTTTCTAATGGTTTAGATAGGACTGACAGTATGGATATTGGTCTGTAGTTTGATGGATTGGTTCGGTCTCCTGATTTGTGTAAGGGTATTACTTTTGCTCGTTTAAACTTCATTGGGAAGTAATTCTTGTCAATACACAAGTTAAATATGTAGGTTAGGGTGTCAGTTATAGCATATGCACTGATTTTTAATATTTGACTATCAATTTTGTCTAGGTCTTTTGATCTTGACTGTTTCAATTTGAGTATACTATTAAGCACTTCTGTTACTGTTATTGGGGGTATAACAAAATCAGATGAGATGCTCTTTGATGAACAGAATTGCTTTAATTCAATCAGCTCATTTGTTTCTGTTTTATCATTAGATATTATAGAGTCAGCAATGTTTGCAAAGTGAGAATTCAGGTTTTCTGCTGATATTTCTTTTATGACTTTTTGGGAGTTATGTCTTGAGTTATTAGTTAAGGTATTAATGGCTTTCCAAATCGCTTTTGGATTTTGGGCTGAAGATAGCAAATCTTGAAAGTATTTTGTTTTGGCTTTGCGCTTCATTGAATTGACTTTGTTTCTTTGCTTTTTATATTCATCTCTTTGCTTCGATTTTAATAAATAGTCTCTTAGATTCATTTCGTTTTCAATTTCTTTTGTTAACCATGGAGGCTTCATGAAATATTTTATTCTTTTCTTAATAAAATGGAGCGTGCTTATCATAGGTAGCTATGAATGTCTCTATCCAATAGTTAACAGCATCATCTGGATTTGTAATCTGATAAACATAGTCTAAGTTTGAATTAAGAATATCATTAATGAAGGCATCTTTATCAAAGTGTCTAAAGGAGCGGTAGGATATCTCCTTGTGTCCTGATTTGGGTATCTTTATTCCTTTTTTCCGCCATGTAAAGCAAATGGAAGAGTGATCGCTACAACCTGTCTGCACTGAGCATGTTTCTGCTATG
>CM060318.1:16735287-16745287 GCA_030674155.1 Stramonita haemastoma
AACTGGACAGGAGAAGACAAGACGTGATTGAGGATGGTGACTCCAGTGGGGGCAGATAATTAGTGGTACTGAATCTGGTATCTCCTTTCTTGAGATCCCTCTCCTGAAGTCTGAATCATGCTTGACAACTGCTGCAGTTTGCTGTCCTTTGATGTTGTGTTGTGTTGTGTTGTGTTGTGATGTATTGCGTTGTGTTGTGTTCTGATGTGTTGTGTTGTGTTCTGATGTGTTGAGTATGGATACATGTAGGTGTGTATGCGGGCACACATACGTGTGTGTGTGTGTGTGCGTACGTGCGTGCATGCGTGCGTGCATGCGTGCGTGTGTGAGTGCGCGCGCGCGCGCGCGCGTGTGTGTGTGATTACAACAGCTCAAACTAGCCTTCCATGATGTCTCGATGTAAACCAAAAGCAGAGAGGACAGGATGTAATTCCATGATGAAGGACACTGATTGAAGTGAGGGTAGATAATTAGTGGATCAATATCTATTATCTCTTTTTCTTCAGTCTAGTGTCCTGAAGTCTGTATCATCTGTGACAACTTCTGTACATCCCTGTATGTGTGTGTGTGATGGCTGTCATGGTGGTTAGGGAGAGGGGGTATCTGTCTTCTTTTCATAAATCTGTTCAGTAAAGGAGTTTCAAAGATATTGAACACAATTATTTTAATCAGGATAATTTGTTTTCTTAAAATTTTAGACTGCTCTTATTAACACTCCAGTGCTGTGTATTGAAAACAAAAAGCTGAGAGGATGAGACATTATGTTATGATCACGGTCAGTGACTCCATTGAGGGTAGATAATTAGTGGTACAGAATCTATTATCTCCCTTCCTGGTGTCCACTATCCAGGAGTCTGTTTCATCTGTGGGAACTTCTTGTTGTGTGGATCTGTGTTTGTTGGGGGGTGGATACTCACCACATATCTGGTATTACACATTCATAGATTTACTGTTTAGATCAATAAAGAAGCATCAGCGAAGGGGAAGACAATAATCATAGTTATGAAAGGGTATTTTACAATTTTAAAGAACAACTCCTACTAAAGCTTTAGTGTGGTGTAGTGAAAACCTAATGTAGAGAGGAGAGAATGCGATGCCAGGATCAAGGACAGTGATGCCAGCAAGGGTAGATAATTAGTTGTACAGAATCGGAAAAAGTGATGACAGGACACTATGCCAGGATGAAGTACGGTGACTCCAGCGAGGGTAGATAATTAGTAGTACGGAATCTATTATCTCACTTCTTGGTGTCCACTGTCCTGAAGTCTGATTCATCTGTGACAACTTCTAGGTGCGCACGCGCTTGTGAGGGCGTGTGTGTGTTGTAAGTGTATTTGTGCTCCTCCTCTTTGCATGTACTCACATGTGTGACTGTACATGTCGTTGATTCTCTATTTGTCAGCACTTTCAGTACAAGTAGTACTCATGTATATATACTTTGTCAGTAGGAAATGTGCTATAGCCTATCAAAATTAGTGTACCTAAAGTGTAGTTGATAACTCAAGTGAATTTACTCTGATTGTTTTTCATACATAGTTGTAATGCATTTGCCTATATAAGAGAACAAGAACAGGGAAAAGTCATGACAAGAAACTAAATCTAAGTCATCAGCAAAAAATCAATTGTCAAGAAAACCAGTGATGAAGGACAGTGACCACAGCAAGGGCAGATAATACAGTGTGAATTGGTCATAATCTCCTTTTCTGTGGACCACTGTCTTTGAGTCAAGAACTGCTTGAATGAAGCCAGAAATTCTGTTACACATAATGCTGTTTCACTCACACTAAAATGACTAAAAAGAGAGTGCAAGGATTTGCACATGGGTGTGTGCAGACCTGAAGTTTCTTTTACTTGAAAACAGTATCTTTGTCATCATCATTCTTCTTATTCTTGGTCAGCCAATGTCACAAGATACCATGACCAACATCGAGGAATGGAGAGGACAGGGCATGTCATGGTCAAGGGTAACAGCCTCAGTGAGGGCAGATAATTAGTGTTACAGAATCTATTATCTCCCTTCCTGGGGTTCACTGTTCTGGGCTGAGAAGCGTCTTGGATAATTACTAGAGTTGTCTGTGCTTTGTTTTTGTGTTGTGCTGTTCTGTAGCATGAGAACTGCAGAAGACAGGACATGTCATAATCAAGGACAATGGCTTCAGGAGGGCAGATAATTAGTGGTAGAAAGTCTATTATCTCCCTTCCTTAAGTTGACTGTCTTGGAGTCAGAATTGTGTTTGACAACTGCTGCAGTTTGCCCTACTTTGTTGTGGTGTTATGCTATGTTGTATCATGTGTTGTACTGTGTTGTAGTTTGGGAGGATGGGGGGGGGGGGGGGGGGGGGGGGGGGGGGGGGGGGGTGAGGGGCAGAGGAGGGGGAGAGGTACAGCACCAATCTGGTATCTGTCTTCATTCATAGATCTGTAGTTATAACAAGTAAAGGAATAAGAGTAATAAAGTATATGATAACAATAATGTTGCTGCTAATATTTTCATTAATTTTAAAAACAGCTTTTAATAACTCTCTAGTATTGTGCAGGGAAAATAAAAAAAACAGTGATGACAGGACATCATGCCATGATCAAGAACAGGGATTCCAGTGAGGGTAGATAATTAGTTGTAAAGAATCTATTATCTCCCTTCCTGGTGTCTCCTGTCCTGAACTCTACATCAACTGTAACAATTTCCATATGTGCATTCAAGTGCGCACGTGTGTGTGTGTGTGTGTGTGTGTGTGTGTGTGTGTGTGTGTGTGTGTGTGTGTGCATGTGTGTGTGTGTGTGTGTCTGTATGTGTAGTGTGTGTAGTGTGTGTGTGTGTGTGTGTGTGTGTGTGTGTGTGTGTGTGTGATCATTTACTTTCTCACCCTGCCTGCATGTGCTTACAAGTATGTAAAGGTGAATTGGGGGACTGTTCTGAAGCCAAGGAGCACAAACGGTCACCCATTTATTTGGTAACAACGCTGGATATTGCTTCACCTTTGCTTGGGAAATGAGTACTCTAACCACTGAACTATGCTGTCATGTCCCTGGTACCTGTCATACAGGTATGTATATGGATTAAACTTTGTTTGGCAGCAGGTTCCGGAGAAGATTTATGTACACATACTTTCCCTGAAGATATTGTATCATAGTATGTCAACATCAGGATAGCTAAACAGTAGTTATAACTTACGTGTAGTTTCTAGTCTAGTCATAATGTCAACTACAGTTGGGGTATCTGTTTTATGTAGTAGAATAAGGACAATAATAATAACCACAAGAAGTTGAATCAAATCCATCAGAAAAAAATTACCTGAGAAGAGAACCATTGAGGAAGGACAGTGACCATAGTAATGGCAGATAATACAGTGTGCATTGGTCATTATCTCCTTTTCTGTGGGCCACTGTCTTTGAGTCAAGAACTGCTTGAACAAAACTAAAAAATTATGTTACATATAGTGCTGTTTCACTCACACTAAAATGACTAAAAAGAGAGTTCAAGCATTGCACTTGGGTGTGTGCAGACCTGAAGATTCTCTCACTTGAAAACAGTATTTTTGTCATCAGCATTCTTTTTCCTCTTCTTCCTCTTCTCCTTCACCCAATGTCACAAGAAGCCATGACCAACATTGAGGAATAGAGACGACAGGACATGTCATGGTGAAGGGCAATGGCCTCAGTGGGGGCAGATAATTCATTTTACAGAATCTATTATCTCCCTTCCTGGGGTTCACTGTTCTGGGCTGAGAAGCATCTTGGATAACTACTAGAGTTGTCTGTGCTTTGTTTTTGTGTTGTGCTGTGCTGTAGCACGAGAACTGCAGAAGACAGGACATGTCATGATCAAGGTCAATGGCTTCAGGAGGGCAGATAACTAGTGGTAGAATGTCTATTATCTCCCTTCCTTAAGCTGACTGTCTTGGAGTGAGAATTGTGTTTGACAACTGCTGCACTTTGCTGTACTTTGTTGTGGTGTTATGCTATGTTGTGTCATGTGTTGTACTGTGTTGTAGTGTGGGAGGATGGGTGGGGAGGGGGAGGAGCAGAGGAGGGGGAGAGGTATAGCACCAATCTGGTATCTGTCTTCATTCATAGATCTGTAGTTATGACCAGTAAAGGAGTAAGAGTAATAAAGTAGATGATAACAATGATGTTGAATATTTTCATTATATTTTTTAAACAGTTTTTAATAACTCTCTAGTATTGTGCAGGGAAAATCAAAAACAGTGATGACAGGACATCATGCCATGATCAAAGACAGGGATTCCAGTGAGGGTAGATAATTAGTTGTAAAGATTCTATTATCTCCCTACCTGGTGTCTACTGTCCTGAACTCTACATCAACTGTAACAATTTCCATATGTGCCTTCATGCGCGTGCATGTGTGTGAGTGTGAGTGTGAGTGAGTGAGTGTGTGTGTGTGTGTGTGTGTGTGTGTGTGTGTGTGTGTGTGTGTGTGTGTGTGTGTGTGTGTGTGTGTGTGTGTGTGTGGGCCATGGGTATGTGCGTGTGTGTGTAAGTGCGCGTGCGTGCATATGTGTGTGTGTGTGAGTGTGTGTGTTTTCTTTGGGCCAGTTTGCACATGCTCACAGACATGTCTATGATTAAATGTATTTGATTTAGAGTTTTGCAGAGCAAGTACACATATTCATGCATGATTGTGGGTGGAAAATGTTTCATAGTGTGTCAACATCAGTCTACCTAAAGGGTATTTAAAATTTCAGTATAACTGTTAATCTAGTCGAACTGTTATCATAACCTTGATGTATTTGCCAATTTAGGAAAACAAGGATAGCAACAACAATGACAAGAAGTTAAATCTGAGTCATTGGTGAAAATGAACTGAGAAGAGAACCAGTGATGAAGGACAGTGACCACAGCAAGAGCAAATAATACAGTGTGCATTGGTCATTATCTCCTTTTCTGTGTACCACTGTCTTTGAGTCAAGAACTGCTTGAATGAAGGCAGAAATTCTGTTACACATAGTGCTGTTTCACTCACACTAAAATGACTAAAAAGAAAGTGCGTGGGTGTGTGCAGACCTGAAGATTCTTTCACTTGAAAACAATATTTTTGTCATCATCATCATCATTCTTCTTCTTCTTCTTCTTCTTCTTCTCCTTCAACCAATGTCACAAGACACCATGACCAACATCGAGGAATGGAGAGGACAGGGCATGTCATGGTCAAGGACAACGGCCTCAGTGAGGGCAGATAATTAGTTTTACAGAATCTATTATCTCCCTTCCCGGGGTTCACTGTTCTGGGCTGAGAAGAGTCTTGGATAATTACTAGAGTTGTCTGTGCTTTGTTTTTGTGTTGTGTTGTACTGTAGCACGAGAACTGCAGAAGACAGGACATGTCATGATCAAGGACAATGGCTTCAGGAGGGCAGATAATTAGTGGAAGAATGTCTATTATCTCCCTTCCTTAAGTTGACTGTCTTGGAGTGAGAATGGTGTTTGACAACTGCTGCAGTTTGCTGTGCTTTGTTGTGGTGTTATGCTATGTTGTATCATGTGTTGTGCTGTGTTGGGAGGATAGGTGGGGGGGGGGGGGGAGGGGCAGACGAGGGGGAGAGGTATAGCACCAATCTGGTATATGTCTTCATTCATAGATCAGTAGTTATGACCAGTAAAGGAGTAAGAGTACTAAAGTAGATGATCGCAATGATGTTGACACTAATATTTTCATTGATTTTAAAAACAGCTTTTACTAGGTGTCTTGTGCAGTGGAAATCAAAAATGGAGATGACAGGACATCATGCCATGATCAAAGACAGGGATTCCAGTGAGGGTAGATAATTAGTTGTAAAGATTCTATTATCTCCCTTCCTGGTGTTTACCGTTCTGAACTCTACATCAACTGTAATAATTTCCTTACGTGCATTCATGTGCGTGCATGTGTGTGTGGTGTGTTGTGTGTGTGTGTGTGATCATTCCTTTCTCACCCTTTATGCATGTGCTTACAGGTATGTTAAGATGAATTTGGTGACTGTTCTGAAGCCTAAGCGCACAAATGGTCACCCATTCATTTGGTAACAACGCTGGAAATTGCTTCACCTTTGCTTGGGAAATGAGTGCTCTAACCACTGAGCTATCCTGTCACGTCCCTGGTACCTGTCATATAGGTATGTATATGGATTAAACTTTGTTTGGCAGCAGGTTCTAAACAAGATTTATGTACACATACTTTCCCTGAAGATAATGTATCATAGTATGTCAACATCAGGATAGCTAAACAATAGTTATAACTTATGTGTAGGTTCTAGTCTAGTCATAATTGTAGCTAGAGTTGGGGTATCTGTTTTATGTAGTAGAACAAGGACAATAATAATAACCACTAGAAGTTGAATCAAACCCATCAGAAAAAAATTACCTGAGAAGAGAACCATTGAGGAAGGACAGTGACCACGGTATTGGCAGATAATACAGTGTGCATTGGTCATTATCTCCTTTTCTGTGGGCCACTGTCTTTGAGTCAAGAACTGCTTCAACGAAACTAAAAAAATTATGTTACACATAGTGCTGTTTCACTCACACTAAAATGACTAAAAAGAGAGTGCAAGCATTATACTTGGGTGTGTGCAGACCTGAAGATTCTCTCACTTGAAAACAATATTTTTGTCATCATTCTCTTCTTCTTCTTCTTCTTCTTCTTCTTCTTCTTCTTCTTCTTCTTCTTCTTCTTCTCCTTCACCCAATGTCACAAGACACCATGACCAACATCGAGGAATAGAGAAGACAGGACATGTCATGGTGAAGGGCAATGGCCTCATTGGGGGCAGATAATTAGTTTTACAGAATCTATTATCTCCCTTCCTGGGGTTCACTGTTCTGGTCAGAGAAGCGTCTTGGATAATTACTAGAGTTGTCTGTGCTTTATTTTTGGGTTGTGCTGTGCTGTAGCACGAGAACTGCAGAAGACAGGACATGTCATGATCAAGGACAATTTATTTATTTATTTATTTATTCTTTAATATCGAGGATAACAGAATAAGCAATCATGTGCTTTTTTTCATCCGGCCCCTGTGTGTATGCAGTTTTTGTAAATATTGTCATCTGTTCCCACCGGCACACGATGGCCTACTCTTATGAAAAGCGGAACAGGATTTAACGTGTGCGCAAGATGTTCTGTTCAATGGCTTCAGGAGGGTAGATAATTAGTGGTAGAATGTCTATTATCTCCCTTCCTTAAGCTGAGTGTCTTGGAGTCAGAACCGTGTTTGCCACTGCTGCAGTTTGCTATACTTTGTTGTGGTGTTGTGTTGTGTTGTGTTTTGTTCTGTTGAGTCTGGCTACATGTATGTGTGCATGCATGTTTCCGTGTATGTGTATGCATTTGTGCATTTGCATGCACACATGCATGAACACATAAGTGCTATATGCGTGTGTACATGCATGCATACGTGCTTGCGTGCGTGTGTGCGTACCTGCAATGCGTGTTGGGGTTAAATCCAAGTCATCAGCAAAAATCAACTGAGGAGAGACCCAGTGATGAAGGACAGTAACCACAGCAAGGGCAGATAATACAGTGTGCATTGGTCATTATCTCCTTTTCTGTGGACCACTGTCTTTGAGTCAAGAACTACTTGTATGAAGCCAGAAAGTCTGATACACATAGTACTGTTTCACTCATACTAAAATGACTAAAAAGAGAGTGCAAGCATTTGCACATGGGTGTGTGCAGACCAGAAGATTCTTTTACGTGAAAACAATATTTTTGTCATTCTTCTTCTTCTTCTCCTTCAAGCAATGTCACAAGACACCATGACCAACATTGAGGAATGGAGAGGACAGGATATGTCATGGTCAAGGGCAATGGCCTCAGTGAGGGCAGATAATTAGTTTTACAGAATCTATTATCTCCCTTCCTGGGGTTCTCTGTTCTGGGCTGAGAAGCATCTTGGATAATTACTAGAGTTGTCTGTGCTTTGTTTTTGTGTTGTGCTGTGCTGTAGCATGAGAACTGCAGAGGACAGGACATGTCATGATCAAGGACAATGGCTTCAGGAGGGCAGATAATTAGTGGTAGAATGTCTATTATCTCCCTTCCTTAAGCTGACTGTCTTGGAGTCAGAATGGTGTTTGACAACTGCTGCAGTTTGCTGTACTTTGTTGTGGTGTTATGCTATGTTGTAACATGAGTTGTGCTGTGTTGGGAGGATAGGTGGGGGTGGGGGGGGGTAGGGGCAGAGGAGTGAGAGACATATAGCACTAATGTGGTATCTGTCTGCATTCATAGATCTGTAGTTATGACCAGTAAAGGAGTAAGAGTACTAAAGTGGATGATAGCAATGATGTTGCTGCTAATATTTTCATTGATTTTGAAAACAGCTTTTTACTAGGTCTCTTGTGCAGTGAAAATAAAAAAATGGAGATGACAGGACATCATGCCATGATCAAAGACAGGGATTCCAGTGAGGGTAGATAATTAGTTGTAAAGAATCTATTATCTCCCTTCCTGGTGTCTCCTGTCTTGAACTCTACATCAACTGTAACAATTTCTATAGGGTACCTGCAAGTGCGCGCATGTGTGTGTGTGTGTGTGTGTGTGTGTGTGTGTGTGTGTGATCATTGGCTTTCTCACCCTGTTTACATGTGCTTACAGGTATGTAAAGGTGAACTGAGGGACTTTTCTGAAGCCATGGTGCACAAAGGGTCACCCATTCGTTTGGTAACAATGCTGGACATTGCTTCACCTTTGCTTGGGAAATGAGTGCTCTAACCACTGAACTATTCTGTCCTGTCCCTGGTACCTGTTATACAGGTATGTATAAGATTTAAACTTTGTTTGGCAGCAGGTTCTGAACAAGATTTATGTACACATACTTTCCCTGAAGATAATGTCAACATCAAGATAGCTAAACAGTAGTTATAACTTATGTGTAGTTTCTAGTCTAGTCATAATGTCAGTTACAGTTGGGGTATCTGTTTTATGTAGTAGAACAAGGACAATAATAATAACCACAAGAAGTTAAATCCAACCCATCAGAAAAAATTAATACCTGAAAAGAGAACCAGTGATGAAGGACAGTGACCACAGTAAGGGCAGATAATACAGTGTACATTGGTCATTTTCTCCTTTTCTGTGGACCACTGTCTTTGAGTCAAGAATTGCTTGAACGAAGCTTGATATTATGTAAGACATAGTGCTGTTTCACTCACACTAAAATGACTACAAAGAAAGTGCAAGCATTTGCACATGGGTGTGTGCAGACCTGAAGATTCTTTCACTTGAAAACAATATTTTGTCATCATCATCATTCTTCTTCTTCTTCTCCTTCAACCATTGTCACAAGACACCATGACCAACATTGAAGAATGGAGAGGACAGGATATGTCATGGTCGAGGGCACCGGTCTCAGTGAGGGCAGATAATTAGTGTTACAGAATCTATTATCTCCCTTCCTGGGGTTCACTGTTCTGGGCTGAGAAGCGTCTTGGATAATTACTAGAGTTGCCTGTGCTTTGTTTTTGTGTTGTGCTGTGCTGTAGCACGAGAACTGCAGAAGACAGGACATGTCATGATCAAGGACAATGGCTTCAGGAAGGCAGATAATTAGTGGTAGAATGTCTATTATCTCCCTTCCTTAAGCTCACTGTCTTGAAGTGAGATTCGTGTTTGACAACTGCTGCACTTTGCTGTACTTTGTTGTGGTGTTATGCTATGTTGTATCATGTGTTGTGCTGTGTTGTAGTGTGGGAGGATTGGGTGGGGGGGGGGGGGAGAGCAGAGGAGGGGGAGAGGTATAGCACCAATCTGGTATATGTCTTCATTCATAGATCTGTAGTTATGACCAGTAAAGGAGTAAGAGTAATAAAGTAGATGATGACAATGATGTTGAATATTTTCATTATATTTTTTAAACAGCCTTTAATAACTCTCTAGTGTTGTGCAGGGAAAATAAAAAATGGAGATGACAGGACATCAAGCCATGATCAAAGACAGGGATTCCAGTGAGGGTAGATAATTATTTGTAAAGAATCTATTATCTCCCTTCCTGGTGTCTCCTGTCTT
>CM060318.1:16747787-16750287 GCA_030674155.1 Stramonita haemastoma
CCCCATCCCTCCCCCTCCTCCCCCATCCCTCCCCCTCCTCCCCCATCCCTCCCCCTCCTCCCCCACCCCCCTCCCCTCCTCCCCCACCCCCCTCCCCCTCCTCCCCACACCCCCCTCCCCCTCCTCCTCCCCCCACCCCTCCTCCTCCCTCCCCCCCCCTCCCCCTCCTCCTCCCCCCCACCCCCCCTCCCCCTCCTCCTTCCCCCACCCCCCCTCCCCCTCCTCCTCCCCCCACCCCCCCCTCCCCCTCCTCCTCCCTCACAAGGGGAGGGGGATGCGAAGGGGAGGAGGGAGGGGTGGGGATAGGGGGGAAGGAGGGAGAGGGTGGGTTGGGTGGAGAGGGGTGGGGAGGGTGCGAGGGGGAATGGTGGTTGGGGAAGGTGAGGGTGAAGGTGATTACCTGTTGCCAGTAGTTTTGTATTGAATGAAAATTATACTTCGTTTGAACGCTTGGTCACTAATTTTTAGAGGATGGGTAAGCAAAATTCATTTGTTGTCAATCACATGTGTACATTGTGTATTTTAAAGAAATGATATAGTTTATAAAATGTTTTCAGGTTTTAATACTATTTGTTTGTCATTTTGTGATGAACTCATTTTGTTGGTGGCACCTTTGGAGGATGCAATTTCTGTCGTTTTTGCCTAGTGGTTATAAACATACACTTTGTTTTGTTTGAAATAAGAGATATATGATTGAGTTCTGTCGGGCTGTGACCATCACTAATTGCTACCACATGTCAGAGCTCTATCAGGCTAGAATTAGAAGCCCTGCTGAGAATCTGGAAGTACTTGTAGCTGCTGGTATGAACTTAAAAGGAGGAAAAGGCTAGCAAGCATGTGTGCCTGACCTGATTTTGTGATGGAATGTGAAATCTAGGGGCAGTTTGTGTTCAGAGAATCTGAATGCAAGAGGGTTACAGGAAAACTATATTTCAAAACCTTTGACTGAAACTTAGGGAATTGTTGCTATATTTTCATGTCCCCAAATTTTACATCCATACAACAAAACATGTACAACAATTTTATGAAATAAACCAAGTGCCACATGTGTATGTAGTTCTATTTGCTGTGCAGTCCTTATCAAGCTAAACATGACTTATTGCAGCTTTATCAAAAGCATTTTTCATGCATTACATTTTCATATGCCCATAATTTCGCATCAATACAATAAAACACATACAACAATATGACTTTCATATACGATTTGATTTGATTTTATGTGTATGTAGTTCTTTTTGCCATGCAGTCCTTATCAATTAAACATGACTTAAGTATCTTTATCATAAGCATTTGTCTTGCATTTTGCAAAACCACCAATGCTGCTGAAGTTGATTCCTAAATATTTAAAACTGTTAAGAGCTTCAAGGGCTTTTCTGCTATTTTACATAAATTATTTTTACGCTTTTCTGTTATTTTACATAATTATTACAGATCTATTGTGGCCGAATGTCATGATTTTGGTTTTCACTAGATTTACAACAAGTTTTCAATGAGAACAGTTAGTGTCCAAAGTGTCTAAAGCATCTTGTAACCATTCTTTGTATTGGAGAACAAAATGGTATCATGTGCATAAAGTAAAATTTTAACATTAACATTTTAACATTTTGCCGTGAGATGAAAGTTGAATATGCAGTGTTCAGCAATTTCTGATAAATATTGTTCCAAATCATTGAGAAAGTGTGTGTGTGTGCTACTTGATATTAATATTACTTCCCCTTTACAGGCTACATATCCTTTTAAAGAGTTGCATCCCTTTTAATTGTTTGCTGTTGCTTCTAATCCAGATGAAAGGTTTCATCGGATGGAAATGAAGCATTAGTTTTGATATGAAATTGTAGACTTACTGTTGACCTGTGTGAAAGAAGTACAAGACAAAAGAAAATGATTGTAGACATAGATATTTTTTGAATTTGTGAAGATATAGTAAAAGACACCTTTTGAATTTGAAGTTGTTAGTTTAATGATAAGTTTTAAAAAATGTGAATGGAAAAAGTGAAGGTGTGAGTTAGGACTTGCAGATCCATAAGGGGGATCTGCTCCTAACTTCTACTGCTCCTCTCTTTGGAGTGATGTGTTGTCTATCTTCCCATGTTTGTGCTAGGGAGAAGCATAGGGTGGGGGAGAGGGGCATGGAGAGAAGGGTGGAGGAGGGGTGGGGATGGAGAGGGGGAAGAGAGAAGAGGGGGGAAGGGGGAAGAGGATGGGGATGGAGAGTGGGGGGGGGAGTGGGGGGGAGGAGAGGAGGGAGGGTTGGAGAGGAGGGAGGGGTTGGGGAGGGGGGGTATGGGGGAGAGGGGATGGAGGGAGATCGGGTGGAGAGGGAGAATGGGAGGGAGGGGGTGGGTGCAGGGAAGGACAGGGAGGAGGGGGTAGGGAGGGGGAGGGGATGGAGGGAGATTGGGTGGGGTGGGAGGGATGGGGAGGGATGGGGTGGGGGCAGGGGGAGGAGAGGGGGAGGGGATGGAGGGAGATCGGGTGGGGAGGGAGAAGGGGTGGGGGG
>CM060318.1:16757787-16772787 GCA_030674155.1 Stramonita haemastoma
AGGAGCTTGCAATGTTGAAGGATCACTTTTAGCTAATATACCTTTAGACCTTCGAGAGGGTTATGAAGTTTTAAAACATATATCCTACGATAAGGCAATTAAAAGACTGAAAAATTTGAATAGTTATTACTCTCAAAATTGCCTCAATGCAAAATACACCAAACCCCTCTATGCAAATTCATCTATGTCTGTTTCCAGACAAATCTCAAGTTTAGTCTATAGATTTCGTCTAAATGCCCTTCGCACAAAATATTGTAAGAACATACTATGCATGTGTGGAAAACAAATTAGTGTTAAACATCTGCTTACTTGTTGTCCTCAAATTAAAGAATTTATTTCTATTACATTGAAAGATCCGTTCCTTTTAGAATCATCTGAAACGCTTAAAAGCATCCTCAACAATGATATACTTCTTTGCAGAATCTCTGAATGTCTGTTACACAGCTCAGTTGGTATCTTCCTGTGATTGATCGTTTTGTTTTAATGGAAATTCTTTGACCTCTTCTGTATACCTCTTCAATAGCTCTAGTCTCCCCCCCCCCCTCCCCCACCTCACCCCAACTTTGGGCACATTATATACATCAGTGTGTGTAAATGTATCCAAAATCCAAAATTTGTCTGCATGTTATAGTTCCTATTGTTAGTTAATAGTTAAGTTCTTGTTTACTTTCATTTTTTAGCTTGAAGGGTTAGTGGGTTTTTTGTTGCTGTTTTTGTTCCCTTATAGTCCAAAACCATAGGCCTACTTGCAGCTAGGTTGTGTGGTTTTTTGTTTGTTTGTTTGTTTGTTTTTTCCCCTTGGTTCTCTTTAATACTTTGTAATATAGACTGTCAAAGCGTAATCACACACGCACACGCGCGCGCACACACTCACACACACACATACACTCACACTCACGCACGCATTCACGCACGCACACACAGACACAGACACACGCACGCGCACACGCGCGCGTGTGCGCGTACACACGCACACACACACACACACACTCACACACTTGCCTGTCTGATATCACTATTTAGTGGAAGGACGTTAAACTGAAGAACAACAACACACACGCATCTGATATACATACACATAATATATGTATATCTTAGTGGTTACTAAACACTATGCACGAGCAAACGTGTGCATGCACATGCAAGCAAACAGACACATAAAGCCTGGTATAACTATAACCTAAGTCCAGTAAGAATGTTGTGTTGATATTACCATGTGACAGACTGAATGAACTCCATAGAAACTATTGACATCTGCCTGTTGTTCCTCTTTTCCCAACATCCTACACTACGTCAACTGATGCTGCACAGCTTCCTGGCTGCTTTGAAGTCCTTCGCATGAGACTATAAACTGAGGTCCTCTGTGCGAACGCACGCAGAACATTTTGCGCACACGTTACAACTCGTTCCGCTATTCAAAAGAGTAGGCCATTGTGTGCCGATGGGAACTTAGGACAAAATTGACAAAACTTCATACACACGTGGACTGGATGTAAAAGAAAAAAAAAAGCACACGAATGTTAACTCCATTATCCTCGAAATAAAAAAAATTAAAACTCACGTGACTACGTAGGACTGAAGAGGAGCAATAGGCCTAAATGATTGTAGAAATAAATCAGACTTACAAAGGAAGGTGAAATTCAATTCCAGTTATTTAGACCCTATCGAAAAGAGGGAGGAGTTACGTGCCCTTCCTGTCAATCACTCTGCCTATAGAAGATGCCTTCAAGTCTGGTGACCACCCTGATTTACCCCCCCTTGGTAACAATTCAGTATGTGCAGTTCCAAATACGGGCCATCCCTAGTTCCCTCGCGCACGGGGAGTGGATGTAAAAAAAGCACCCAGTGCTTATTCATTATCCTCGAAGTAAAAGAGTTTGCCTTGCCTTGCCTTGTGCACTGATACTCACGTAACTGCCCCCCCCCCCCCAACACACACACACACACACACACACACACACACACACACACACCACCACCACCACCACCACCACCACCACCACCCTCCCTTACTTTCGATTGGGACTTAACAACTCAGATTAAACGTCGCCTTCCTACGCAAGCCAAGTTTGATTCTGCAGTCCATCTTGGTTTTGAGGCTGCTTGGAGAAGAAAAATATATGGCGTTTTGGGAAGGTGAGCATAGCAAAGTATAAAGGTGACTGGGGGCAGCGGAGAAACATGATCAGGATGATAATGATAATAATATAATGATGGTGATGATGAGAATGATACTTATAATCATAATAAAATGATTGTAATATAATAATGATAACAACAACGACAAAGTTCTTCGGATGAGACTATAAACCAAGGCCCCGTGTGAGAACGCACGCAGAACGTCTTGCGCACACGTTAAATCTTGTTCCGCTTTTCGGAAGAGTAGGCCATAGTGTGCCGGTGGGAACAGATGACAAGATTTACAAAACTGCTTACACACGAGGACTGGATGTAAAAAAACATGAATGCTTATTCCATTATCCTCGATATAAAAGAATTTTAAAAAAAATATATATATATGTATACACAAAAAGTTGCATGTAGACGAACAGAGATACTCACAAACACAGCGGACGTTGGCATACAAACGAATTTTATTATGCATTTACACATGCTCACAGAGACGTGCACTCGTTAAGTGCATACAAATACACATCAGCACATTCACACGTCTGCACACATACACACACACACACACACACACACACACACACACACACACACACACACACACACACACACACACACACACACACACACGCACACACACACACACACACACACACACACACACACACACACACACACACACACACACACACACACACACACGCACACACACACACACACACACACACGCGCGCGCACACACACACGCACACACACACACACACCACACACACACACACACACACACACAACACACACACACACACACACACACAACACACACACACAATGGAGACACGCAGGCCTACTGGCATTTAAATGCTGGGAGCAACAGCTTTGATATTATGTTGGTTTAATCTGCAAGCGATGCTACAATATTATTCATCGGGATTACTCATAACAGCTGTAGTTTTGGAGGGGGTGGGGATGGAGGTTAGGGTTCGGGTTAGGGTGTTAGAAAATTATCGATCAGATACATAGCTTCAAACTGCATACATACATACATACATACATACATACATACATACATACATACATACATACATACATACATACATACATACATACATACATACATACATACATACATACATACATACATGCAAACTTGTTTTACTCAAAGCCAACTGCGAACAGTGTTTTACACTACCTGGAAAATGTCAGACTTATTTAGATCTGAATCTTTTTTTTTTTTTTTTTTTTTTTTTTTTGGGGGGGGTTCCCTGCATGTAGCAAACAAAATAAACGCGCCATTGAAAGAGCTTAGCTTCATCACAAATAGACACAAAGGATCTATAACAGAAACATCAAAAACATCTGTGCAGTCATACGTAAAGGGTATCTCTGTGTTTGTTGCCACCATAGGTATTTTTTCTGCTTTTGTTTGGACACCAGTGCACAACAGTTTCATCCTGTATACAATTTTGAATTCTTGTTTCATCCCTGAAGTCGGAATGCAGCTGCCTTCATGGTAGGTAAAAACGGTCGCATCTTACCATTGGTGAACCTGGAGCTCTAGTCAAGGAACGAAAATTTTTTTTCTTTATTAGAGTTCTGTTCTATGATTGTTTTTGTGCAGTCTGTCTTTGGAGTTTTGTATTATGATGTCAGTTTTGTATCTGTTACAAAGTCTTGTCGAAAAGGGTCTACATTATAGTGTTCGGCTTCGTATCTGTTACGTAGCTGTGCCAAAAATGCTTGAAAATGTGTTGTTCAGTTTTGTATCTGTTGTGTGTTGTGTCTATAAAAAAAATGCATTTCTGTGCTTAGTTTTGTTTATATTACACCTCGTTCGGTTTTGTTTGATTATATCATACATTGTTCACTTTTCTTTATATTACACTCTGTTCAGTTTTGTATCAGTTACCTATTATGGCAAAATCCTATGCATTGTAGTGTTAAGTTTTGAATCTGTTACATAGCTGGGTTTGGAAACTGATAAATCTGGAATACAAGTATACTTGTATCTATGTTGTATGTACGTGTGACTTGACAAACACTTCAAAAAATGCCTAGTACAGGGTTTTCTTTTCTTTTGTCAATTTTTGAGGGTCTGCTTGTCTACTCCAAAGATTACAAGATTTTGTGTAAAACTTAGACAGAATTTATAGATTGACCTCGAACTCATCCGCGTGCACTCCAGTGGGGATGCAGGGGCCCTATCAGGGTAAACAGCATCCCCACCTTCTGGAAATTCTGTGCTAGAAATTTCTTCTTTTCTATCACTATGTTTCTGTCTTGTTCCTTTTCTCCCTGTCACATCATATTTTCTGCTGTCTTGGTCCATTTTCCTGCCTCCCCCCCCCCCTCCCCGGAAAGACTCAAAAGATGACAGTTCTGTTCCATACTGGAGTGGGATGTTCTGACTTAGCAGGCACTTCACTGCAGCACAACGCATTTTCCTTCATATGGCAGACAACAACAACTGCTGTCTGAGTGTTGAGAGAAGAAGAAGAAGTAGAATCTGCGTGCGCTTTCACAAATTCTGTGGCCTTTTCAGGTAGCTATCTTAACGCAACACAGTCTGATTGGCCTACACACAGCTGCACTGAAGGTTTCCTATTTCTCTGTCAAAAAACAGGAACCCTCTATGTACTGAAGCGGTTTTCAGTGGAAGAGAATGTAGGTGAGAAGAGTGTGAACAGGAACTCTACTACTGTTGGTCACACAGAAAGAAATTCAAAATATATTTCTTCCCATTGTCCATTGCTTTAGGCACATTCATGTTATTGCATCTTAGCGCTTTGGACTGTTACCTGTTACCTAGCCGTTGTCCACCCGCTGCAGGTTGTAACCCTCTGTAACATCCTTCCATCGGTTCCGGTCTGACACGCTCAAAACACTACCGTGCAATAAAGACTACTGTAGTGGTTTTGGCGTAAGGCTTTCATGCCATAACCACTACCGTCGTGACTTTTGCACATGCTGTAAACACGATCTTAGTGACTTTGGCGTACGCTATGAACACTGTAGTAGTAGGCACTCATCAGTCTCGGAAGACTATGGAGTTGCGCTCTAGTCTTTAGAGCGCAAAGCCTGGGCAAGTATGTATGGAGGGCAAGCTGTTACCCATGCAGCAGACCCCCCCTCTCCATGGCACTGGAATGATCCATTGGAAAGGCATTGACCGATACGAATGGTTTCCAGTACCGTCGCAGGAGCCACCAGAACGTTGCCAGATAGCCTACAGCCCCGAGCCGCTCTGGGACTCCAACTCCCCGATATTTTCCTCAGGGATGGTGTCTAAACACGACACCTGTGTGCATGCTGGTTTGTTATAATTTTGTCATCCGCTCCTACCGGCACACGATGGCCTACTCTTCCGAAAGGTGGAACGGGGTTTTAACGTGTGCGCAAGATGTTCTGCGTGCATTCGCACACGGGGCCTCGGTTTCGAGTCTCATCCGAATGAACACTATCTCTAAGTTAAAACACTACGGCTTACAAACACTTTTAAAAAAATAATTATATCAAATACTAAGAAGGAGGGTGGCAGGATGTTTAAGGCGTTCGCTTGTCCAGGGTTCGATTCCCAGCCTCACGTAGGAGGCATAGCCAGAAATAGTGTTTTTGGCGTGTAGGCCTGTGCTATAAACACTACTGATAGTGCTTTCAGCGTTGCCAAAATGACTATGGTAGTGTTTGTTGCATAGAGTGATTTTGGCTTATTACACCGCCGGCACTTGTGCTTCTCTGTGCTATGTCACACCCATGTGTTCGCTGATGTCATCAGCCATCTGGTGACCGAACTGCCAGGGCTTCTGTCGCTGTATTTTGGTTGCCATTCTCTGCCTCCTCTTGCCCATCTATGTCTCATCTTGCAACATGACCTGCAAAAACCTATTTCAGTTTAAGCGAGAACTTGAAAACATCTGTTAGCCATGTTCTCTCTCAGATTTCTTGGCATGGTGTTCTGTCTGTCTTGCTGTTTGATTTTTTTGGTGTTTTTTTTTTTCTCAATCGCCCGTTTCGTGATTTGTCATCTTTCTGCTTGGTTTATTTATTTATTTATTTTTTATTCTTTTATATCGAGGATAACAGAATAAGCAATCGTGCTTTTTTTCATCCGGTCCCCTTGTGTATGCAGTTTTGTAAATATTGTCATCTGTTCCCACCGGCACACGATGGCCTACTCTTACGAAAAGCGGAACAGGATTTAACGTGTGCGCAAGATGTTCTGCGTGCGTTCGCGTGGTTCATGGTGAGGGACCACGTTTGGTAGAGCATGGGTATTTATTTATTATTATTATTTTTATTATTATTATTCTTTTATATCGAGAATAATGGGAGTTTGTAGTGGGTAAGCACTAGAGCACTAGGAGAGTGCATTGCTTGTAGACTTTCCTTCTTAACAAACAATCCCAGGTCTTTGTCATCAAAGAGCATTCTTCTTAAAGCTGTACCAGACATTTTGGATTTTGATTTGGGCTATTTCAAGATAAAGTGCTGTACAATTTTTACTTTCCCTTCACATGTACTGAATATGATTGTGATGTGATGTTCTGGCCTCTGCCTGGTCATGCCACGCAAAAAAAAGACTGGCTGGTTTTAGCAATTATTCCTGACTTTCTTTCTTCTTCTTCTTCTTCTTCTTCTTCTTCTTCTTCTTCTTCTTCTTCTTCTTCTTCTTCTTCTTCTTCTTCTTCTTCTTCTTTTTTAAAGAAGGGAGTCCTTGATCTGCACGGCACCTTGCTAAGTGTTTTTGCTGTGGACACTGTCACTGTGAGGCTTTTCTTCCTGGTAGTAGTAGAAGGCACCCATCAGTCTCGGAAGACTATGGAGTTGTGTTCTAGTCTTTAGAGTGCAAAGCCTGGGTGAGTAAGTGTGGAAGGCAAGCTGTTATCCATGCAGCAGACCCCCCCTCTCCACACCACTGGAATGATCCATTGGAAAGGCAATGACCGATACGAATGATTCCAGTACCGTGGCAGGAGCCACCAGAACGTTGCCATATACAGCCCCGAGCCGCCCTGCGACTCCAACTCCCCGATTTTTCATCAGGGATGGTGTCTAAACACGACACCTGTGCGCATGCTGGTTTTTAATAATAATTTATTTTTTGTATATAATTTTGTCATCCGCTCCTACCGGCACACGATGGCCTGCTCTTCCGAAAGGCGGAACGGGGTTTTAACGTGTTCTTCTTGGTAGAGTCGTTTTAAATGTGGAGAGCCTGACCCATCTTCTTCTGCACTTGGACTACACAGATCAGATCTGAAGTCAAAATCCCCGGGGGACGGCGTAGCCTAGTGGTTAGAGCGTTACGCTTGTCATCTGATGGCCACAGGGTTAACTGAGGTCTCCCCCGTGTCTGAACACAAGCTGAACGTCTTGCTCACACGTTAAAATCCGTTTTGCCTTTCGGAAGAGTAGACCAAAGCGCACTGGTGTCGTGTTTAGACAAAATCCCTGCAGTCGGAATGCAGTTATCTTAATGATGGGCAGCATTGTCGCATACGCAGAACCTGAGTTCTAGTCGAGAAACGACAAAAAAGTGAAAATACTTCACAATTTTTCATGAATGGTAATTGTATTGTGTTGTGTTGCGTTGTACGGTTTTATGTTGTCTTCTATTGCATTGTGCTGTAGCTTACTGCATCCATTGCACTGAATGACACTTTAAGTCACAACATGACCAGGCATTTCTACATCAAACGAGGGCTGCTCTCTTCGGGAGAGCGCAACGCCACATGAGGAGGGCCACCCATTAGTTTTGTTGTTGTTGTTTTTAATCCTGTTTGTGCGTATTGCTGCACCCTTACAAGAGTGACTTTTTGTCCCTCCAATATCATAATTATGAGGAACAACTAACTTTTGCCATGGGTTCTTTTGCGTGTGAAAAAACGTGTGTTGTTCATGGGACGCTGCATTGTTGACGGCTGGTATAATTCTGTAGTAAACATCTGTCTGAAATCTGTGTAACGTTATTTATCAACTGTTGCATGTTGACACTGAGTTTTGGCGAACATATTGTCTCCTGAAGTGTGTGTTAGTGTAAGTGTTAGTGTGTTAGAATGTTAGTGTGTTTGTGTTAGTGTAAGTGTTAGAGTTAGTGTTAGTGTTATTCTTTTTTTATATCGAAGAAATGGGATAAGCACTCTTGTGCTTTTTTACATCCAGTCCCCTTGTGTATGTAGTTTTGTAAATTTCATCTGTTCCCACCGGCACATGATGGCCTACTCTTACAACAAGCGGAACAAGATTTAACGTGTGCGCAAGATGTTCTGCGTTGTAGAAGGGTGGTATAACTCTGTAGTAAACATCTATCTAAAATATATGTAGCATTTTTCATTAACAGTTTAGATGTTGACATTGAGTTTTGGCGAAAATATTTCATCCTGAAGTGTGTGTTGATGTAAGAGTTAGTGTTAGTGTTAGTGTTAGTGTTAGTGTTAGTGTGTGTGTGTGAGTGTGTGTGTGTGTGTGTGTGTGTGAACTATTTTCAGCTGTGGTAATACCTGACCCCTCCCCCCAAAAAAAACAACAAAAAAAACAACCAAAACCAACAACAAAACAAAACAAAACAACAACAAAACAAAACAAAACAACAACAAAACAACCCAACAACAAACAACAACAGCAACAATAACAATACAACCCAACAAAACACAAATAACCCAAATCAACTCATACCCCCCCCCCCCCTCCGAAACAAAACAAGACAAAACTAAATGTAGCGTAGAAACAACACCAACAAGAACATTACCATTCAAAACAAACAATAAACCACAAAAAAACCCAACCACCCAAACAAACCCAAACACACACACACACACACACACACACACACACACACACACACACACACACACACACACACACACACACACACACACCTTCCCCATCCCCCCCCCCCCCCAGCACATACGTCATCTTATCAGACAAAACAGTTATCGTCATACTTTTAACTGAAAACGTTTAATTAATAAAGATATGCACCAGCTTGGTTGCAGCAGACTCCCTAACTCCCTCCCCCCTCCCCCCACCTCTGCCTGCCTTTCTCCCCCCACCCCCTCCCGTTCCTTACCCCTTCACCCCCCTACCGTTATCTCTCTCTCTCTCTCTCTCTCTCTCTCTCTCTCTCTCTCTCTCTCTCTCTCTCTCTCTCTCTCTCTCTCTCTCTCTCTCTCCAACAAAACAAACAAAAAACAAAAACCCAAATCAACTCATACCCCTCCTAGTGGTCAGAACATTGCGCTCGCAATTTGAAGACCCGGGTTCGATTCCCGGTTGAGGGGGATTTTTCTCCTGGAGTTAACATCAGTGCTGACTGCACTCTCCCCAAAAGTCCTTCGGATGAGACTATAAACCGAGGCCCCGTGTGCGAACGCGCGCAGAACATCTTGCGCACACGTTAAATCCTGTTCCGCTTTTCGTAAGAGCAGGCCATTATGTGCCGGGGATGGGAACAGATGACACGATTTACAAAAACTGCACATACACGGGACTGGATGTAAAAAAAAAAGTACATGAGTGCTTATTCCATTATGCTCGATATAAAAGAATAAATAAGATAAAATTTTAAAAAATATATATATATTTTAAATCCCCCCTCCCCCTGGCCGTTGACATTGCAGTGTGAGTGAGGTAGCCAGGCAGGCAGGGAGACAGGCTGGGTGTGTCAGTGGTGGAACATTAAAACTGGATGCAGTCATAAGGCCTACCATGTGTGGCTGTCTGTGTGTCGTTGTTGTCTCCGACAGCTGTTTCCCCCTTTCGCTCGTTTTGGAACTTGCCAGTTTTGTGTCTGTGTGTGTTTGTGTGTGTGTGTGTGTGTGTGTGTGTGTGTGTGTGTGTGTGTGTGTGTGTGTGTGTGTGTGTGTGTGTGTGTGTGTGTGTGTGTGTGTAAGTACGTGTGTGTGTGTTTGTGTATGTATGTGGTGTGTGTGTGTGTGTGTGTGTGTGTGTGTGTGGTGTTGTGTTGTGTTGTGTGTGTGTGTTAGTGTGTGTGTGTATGGAGCTTTCGGTTTGTTTTTGTTTTGTTTTTTTAGTTTTTGTTTGTTTGTTTGTTGTTTTTGCCTGTCTGTCATGTTGTGGATGTTTTTCCCCAATATGATATCTGATTCTTTGATTTTTTCCCTGTTTTTCTGTCTTTCCGTCTGTCATTGTGTGTGTGTGTGTGTGTGTGTGTGTGTGTGTGTGTGTGTGTGTGTGTGTGTGTGTGTGTGTGTGTGTGTGCTTAATCCTTTTTCTATTGTGTTACATAAAGTGGTATAAAAATAAAATAAATACACTTCTGCATGCCTGCCTGCCTGTCTGTCTGACTGTCTGCCTGCTTGCATATCTGTCTGTCTTTCTGTCTGTCAATTTGTGTAGCTTTTAAAAAAAATCTGTTTCTTTAATTTTATATTATTTTTCTGGCTGTCTCTCTGTCTGTCTGTCGTTCTTTCTGTCTATCATTTTGTGCATATTTTTTGTACGTTTCTTTATATCTATTACCTTTCTGTCTGTCTTTCTATCATTTTGTGCATTTGTCTATTTGATAAATCAAAATAAATCAGAACAAAATAAAGGACGGTAACTTTAAACATGTTACATGTACTGATCTAGACTAATAAATTTCTACCTATGTGAAGATACTTCAAAGGACAACAAAAGGATGGTTGAAACAACGACTAAAACTAGTTTTTCGTCATTTGCTGAATCACATTATTTTTTGACAAGTAAAGGGTTACTCTTCTTCTTCTTCATTGAACACTCAGACAGCTACCATTGTTGTCTGTCATCTATGCGACGACGAAAAACTGCGTTACGCTGCTGTTAAGCGTCTAACAAGTCAGGCCTTGCGCATCCGACTTCGGCGTGGAAGAAAATTGTTGTATTTTGTCTTTCTGGAGAAAAGGCAGAAGAATAAACCAAAAAATGCAAAAAATAGACAAGATGGTGGTGGCGGGAAGAAAAAGAACAAGACAGAAAAAAGAGAGGGACAGAAAAGGGAACATTCCTAGCACAGAATTTCCAGAAGGTGAGGATGCGATTTATACTGACAGGCACAGGCTTCCCAACGGGAGAGGTGTTTTCTGGAAACAAGTTTGACATCGTTTCTCCCAGCAACAAATTTGTAAACGAGATTCAATTTCCAGCGGTTCTGGAATAAAAACTAACATTCAGTTTTGACATAAGACTTTGCATGACACTCTAAATTTTTTAAAAAGTGCTACTGCAAAAGGGAAAGTCATTGCTAAACAGCTGCAATCAAGTAATGTTGACGAATATTAGGATTCACGACATAGCAGATCCCATTACAATAAATGTTAGAGAAGAATATGGTAAAATCATAATGTTGATTTAGCCACTTGCGATTATGGGTACTTTAGAATATCTTGCAGATATCCTTATAGATAAAATTAGCGAAAGTTAATTGTCTCTAGAATCTTAGAGAAGGTATGTGATGTTTTGTTTTCTAAACTTTCCGTATCTATCATCTGTCAAAGATAGGGCATTTTCTGCTAGGGTAGTACTGTTACAAATAGATTTAAAATATTTACCTCTCTTTAGCTTTATTTATCACTTTGTTACCGTTGCCTGTCTCAGCGACAGAGGGAATAGAAGGTTCCCTTGTCTAACACCATGGGACCTTCAAAACGGTCATCGTAACAGTCTTCAGTCCTTACTCTTCAAAAAACTTTTCTGCAGATCTACTCACTGATTGATACAACTTTTTCTCATTGCCATGATACAAAGCAACTCTCCAAAGTGATATTTCAGTGAACATTATTGAAAGCCTTAGGGAAGTCAAAATGATCTGAGATCAAACTCCTTTAACAAGTGCCCCCTTGTCTTGCAATTCATAAAGGACACTATTCACAAAACCAGAACATTTTCATAAAATGTGATCACAATTTAAAATTGCAAATTGACATCACTGAGATAAATACTCAAAAGCAGATCTGGAAAAGAGCAAAGCCATGACATGCAGTGAAGATAAATGGACACAAAGCAGACAGAGAAAACAAGACAAACAGTCAAAGTGACAAATGGCAACAAGAGAACGACACGACAACGGACAGATGACGGAACAACCCCACCGACAGAACACACCACACACCACCACACCACAACACACACAAACACAAATCAAGACACAACTCTCCACCCGTTCCCCCCACCCGTCCTCCCCAATCATCATTTAAAAAAAAATCAAGACATAACTCTACTTCCTTCTCCACCTCCACCCCCAAAAAATCAAGTAAGAAAAACATGGTATGACTGCTTGTCTGTCTGTCTGTCTGTCTGTGCATACTGACACATTCGTTCGTCGCGCGTGTGAAGTTGCTGAAAGTGTTGAAGTTATTGTCGCGTTGCATTGGGACGGTGACAGATCGTCAGATCGGAGGGAGGGAGAGAGGGAGGGGGCACGGTGAGGGAGGGGGGGGGGCGGGGTCATTGCCTGTCTGTCTGCATCATTCGGCTGCAGACACCTCGCCTTGCAGTTTGCCGGCCAGTAAGTTACTGTACACAGACAGCCACAGTGGTGTTTGGCAGGTAGGTCACTGTTGTGTGTCTGCTGCCTTGTGTGGGTATGGAGAGTTTTGCTTTTAAAAAAAAAAGTTGTTCTTGTGATTTTTGTGGATGGAGGGGTCGTTCTGGTTGTGCGTTTTTGTTTTGGTTTTTTTTTTTGGTGTTTTAGGAGGGTGGTCTTTTTGCTTTTATTTTGCTTTGTTTTTTGAGGGTGGTTTTCACTTTTTTTGTTGTTGCTGTAGTTTTGTAGGTTTGAAGTTTCTGCGTTTTGCTTCCACCTCTTTTTTTGTTAAAATAGAATATAGTTATGTAGACCACACAGACAGAAAAAGATAAGAAAGTGCATGAAATTGATGCGGGCCTACTTTTTGTTAGAGAATGTTCATAAACACACAGACGTAATATTTCATTCATCGTGCTGTGTGCATTCATGTGCGCGTGCTGGTGCGAATGTGTTGCTGGAAGAAGAAAAAAAACCGGATGTTTTTGCAATCACTGCTAAAAGTTAGTGTGTGTACATACGTACACTTTATTTTTAGTTCGCTGTTTTTTTCGAGCTCTTTATAGAACATGCAGCGTTGTGACGAAGCTATGAATTTAACCTCTATTTTTTGTGTTTTGCTTATGAGCTTTTTGTTTCTTTTGAGGCTTTGCTAACGACAGTTTAGGGGCGGGGTAGCCTAGTGGTTAGAGCTCAGCGCTCTGACTGACGCCGTCACCCAGATATCTACTGTTCGAGGGATTTCTCTTCTCCGCCTTTCAAAGAGTAGGCCATTGCATGCCAAGGAGGAACAGATGACAAACATTTTATTGAAAAAAAAAAATAATGGACACTGGTGTCGTGTTTAAACATCAACCCCGATTTCGGAACGTGGCCACAAAGTGGTTTGGCAAACGGTAGCATACGTGAAATCTTATAATATTGATCAGTTTAGAGGTCCAGCCAAAGAAAGCAGAGAAAGTTTGTTTCCATCAACTGTTGTTCAGCAGCTTTCAGAAAACAATTTGTTCCTGTTGCCTTTCTTTATGAGTTTTTTTTTTTTTCAAAGATTTTCATGCTTCTTACTGTCTTACTTTTGTGTTGGAAGCTGGATTTGAATTCTATGGTTTGTCTATAATCACGTTCTTTCTTCTCTTGGTTTTCTTTGTCTCTTTGCTTGTCTCCATTGTTTCATAAATGTGCTCTTTCTTTTTTCCTTTCTTTTCTGTCTGTTTTCTGTCTGTTCTCTATATCTCTTTGTTTGTTTCTCACTTTCTTTTTTTTTTTTGTAAAATGCAAACATAAGTGGACTGATTTAAAAATAAAACAACAACTGTGATATCAGTTCTGAATGCCTTGTTGCATTTTTGTGCTGAGGTACCGTTTTTGTTGCAAAACTCTGTGTGTGTGTTTTATCATTTATTTATTTATTATTTGTATCGAGGATAATGAATAAGCACTCATGTGCTTTTTTGTAATTCATCCCGTTCCCCGGTGGTATTAGTAAAGTGGCAGTTTTGTAAATTGTCTGACCATGTTCATGTATGTGTGCTATCTTACGTAGTGGTGGTTAAGTGTGGAGTGCGTGCGTGCACGCTGGCGTTGTGTGTGTGTGTGTGTGCGCCTCCGTGCTAATGCACGCGCGTGCATGTGTGCCTTTGCTTGCATTCATGCACGCTCGCGCCTTGTGTTTGTGTTTGCGCACATACATATAATGATGTGAATTGCTTTCCCCTGTGAGAGATGAATTGGTAATGTAACCGTTAGGATTATGCGTCCCTGGTGTGATTATGCGTCCCTGGTGTGATTATGCGTCCTAGTGTGAAATTTTGCGTCCCTGGTGCATTGCATGCGTCCCTGTGTGATTATAGCGTCCCTGGTGTGGACATGCGTCCCTGGTGTGATTATGCGTCCCTGTGTGATTATGGTCCCTGGTGTGAATATGCGTCCCTGGTGTGATTATGCGTCCCTGGTGTGATATGTGTCCTGGTGTGATTATGGTCCCTGGTGTGATATGCGTCCCTGGTGTGATAATGCGTCCCGGTGTGATTATGCGTCCCTGTGTGTGATTATGCGTCCCTGGTGTGATCATGTCGTCCCTGGTGTGATTATGCGTCCCGTGTGATCATGGTCCCTGGTGTGATTATGCGTCCCCGTGTGACATTTCCCTGTGTGATTATGCGTCCCTGGTGTGATTATGTGTCCCGGTGTGATTCCTGACCTGTGTTCTCAAATGAAGATCAACGAGTATCAGAGTGTTGCTGGCGTTGGGCTTTCCCCAGCTTAACAACAACAGCAAACCCGGGAATCACTTCTGTCTGCTCATCCCCTCTGGGAGTCCCCCGAATAAGTGTTCCCTCTGTGTGACTCAGGATGATTTTGTTGTAACT
>CM060318.1:16777787-16780287 GCA_030674155.1 Stramonita haemastoma
AATGAAAAATGCTTGCGAGAGTTACTTAAGTTTTTCTCTTTTCTTCTCCCGTTTCTGTATATAGTTGGTGGATGATTAAGGTATGGTCTTCTGTGCTTTAACTCTGTCGTAGCCGATACGTTCTGACTTACTTTGGGGCGGATAGCCTAGTGTCAGACATTCGTGGCAATTTGACGACCAGGTTCGACTCCACTCTCCAAAGTCCTTCGGATGAGACTATAAACCGTGGCCCCGTGTGCGAAGCACGCAGAGCATCTTGTGCACACGTTAAACCTGTTCCGTTTTACGTAAGAGTAGGCCATCGTGTGCCGGTGGAACAGATGACAATATCTACAAAACTGCATACACACGGGACTGGATGTAAAAAAGCACAAGGGTGCTTATCCCATTTCCTCTATATAAAAAAATAAATAAATAAAAAGTAAAGTAGGTAGTTAGATAGCTGGACTCGTTTGACTTACTTACTGACTTACCTATTTACATACTTACTTAAGCCTTCTTAAGAAGGTGGCAGAATGGTTAAGACGTTCGCCTGCTAACAAGTAAACCGTGAGGTTCTGGATTCGTACCCAGCCTCGCCCTTCCTTCCCAGTTTGACGAAAAAATCGATCTGAATGTCAAAGTCATTCGGATGAGACTATAAGCCGAGGCCCCGTGTGCGAACGCATGCAGAACAACTTGCGCACACGTTAAAACCCCGTTCCGCCTTTTGAAAGAGCGGGCCATCGTGTGCCGGTAGGAGCGGATGACAAAACTATATATAAAAAAAAGCATGCACACAGGTGTAGCGTTTAGACACCATTCATGAGGAAAAATCGGGGAGTTGAGTCCCAGGCGGCTCGGGGCTGTATATGACAACGTTCTGGTGGCTCCTGCGACGGTACTGGAACCATTCGTATCGGTCATTGCCTTTAAAATGGATCATTCCAGTGGCGTGGAGAGGGGGGGTCTGCTGCATGTATGCATACATACATACATACATACATACATACATACATACATACATACATACATACAGACAGACAGACAGACAGACAGACAGACAGACAGACAGACAGACAGACAGCAGACAGTCAACGACACAGACAGACATACAGACGGACACACAGACAGACAGACTGACATAGATACATATATAAATACATGCCTACTTACGTACATGCCTGCATAGATAAATAAATAAATAAATAAATAAATAAATAAATCAAAAACATACATACATACATACATACATCAACACATACACATACATACATACATACATACATACATACATACATACATACAACAACATACATACATGACTCACCATACATCATCACATACATACATACATACATACATACATACATACATACATACATAACATACATACATACATACAATACATACATATACATACATACATATACATATCTACTAGACAGATTATGTACGTACGTACGTACGTACAATGGTAAATTCAACAGACACATACTACAAATCAGAAAACTATAGAGTTCCAAAGTCCCTATGCCTAAAATTAGTGTGTTTCTATGTCAGACTGTGCTGACAGCACATTTGTGACAACAATATGTGGTACTAAAGAAACATGAGCCTTAATGAATTCACACCGGCGTCGTTTTGTGCCGAAAGTTTAACAGCCTGCCAAAACAACAAAAAAGGTTATACGTGCTTGGTAAAATAAGAGCAGATATAGTACGATATATTTCGACCTACATTTTATTTTTTGTGCATAAAATTTAGACGCTGTACTGTACTGATGAATGAACGAATACATGTACGAAATCATGTTTTTTTAAAAAAATGTAAATGAATGAATGATTGTGTGAAATTAAAAAGTTGAAGGTAAGGAGATGGATAAAAAAGTTTTTGAAAAAAATGGATGGTGAAATTAATAGAGATGAGTTGATGAATAATTTTGACGCCTCAGAACGAAATATTTTGAGCTAAAGGGATTATCCCTACAGTCAGTATCTTTTTATACTGTTTAACAAAAATCAGTACCCACCAGTCCTGAAATGCAGTGGTTAATGCGTTTAAGCTCTGACTAAAACTTGTGGGTTCAAATCCAGATAGAAAACAAACGTTCTCGGAAGGGTCGAGGGTGGGGGTGTGTGTGTGTGTGGAGGGGGGGTGTCCCTAACCAACTGAGTTTGCTATGGGCCCAATGGAGAGCCTGGATTCGCGCTAGTCTAGGATAACCTGAAAATGCATGCCTGCGGGTTTGTACAGCGTTATTCAAAGATTCAAAGGGCGTAGATTTTTGTATCTTTTGGGGGGCCCAAATTGAAATGCTGGGAAGCTGAAAAATTCTGAAAACTAGCGAGGATGGAGGAAAGCTGGTTGCAAAATCTTCCGTGTTTGTCCCACAGTCCCTAGACCACGGGACAGGTGAAAGGGGATGCTTGGATACAGTAGGATAGGAAGCACAGGGCACAACCTTTTTATATTCTTTTATATCGAGGATAATGGAATAAGCACTCATGCGCTTTTTTCA
>CM060318.1:16785287-16787787 GCA_030674155.1 Stramonita haemastoma
CACACACTCACAAACATGTATGCGTACTTGCGTACATGCATGCGTGCTCCGGTACATATAACTATGTATGCTTCCGTGCATGCATGCATGCATACGTGCGTGCAATCATACTTTTTCAAAATGTAAATAGATATATTTCCGTTTCTGCTTGAGCGAGCGGGCAACAGATTGTGTGTTAACACAGACTGTGTATGATATGTTGCAGGCGGAGAGAGAGAGAGCGACAGAGACAGACAGACGGAGACACAGAGAGAGAGAGACAGGCTGCACCGGTAACCAAAGAAACAAGAGAATCAAAATCGTTGACAACAAGTTGGTGAGAGAGGCAGTCTTATAAGCTGTCAACAGCTACAATTGTGTAGTTATTCAGCAAAAAACGATAACAACTACCAAAAGTAAAACACATACACACACACACACGCACACACACGCACACGTAAACACACACACACACACACACACACACACACACACACACACACACACACACACACACACACACACACACACACACACACACACACACACACACACACACACACACACACATTAGATTCACGCTCAGAAGCAAACTTAGAAACCTATAGGACCACACCTACTGCAATCATAAAAAAACATACAAAACAGGGCTGAACAGAAAAAGAGGAAGATTTGTATAAAAGTGAAATTGAGATACGATTAAAAATTACATGCACACTCAGAGACTAAAAGAACAGACACAAAAGACACAACCAGTTCAAGACACAGCAGAAACAGAGAGAGAGAGAGAGAGAGAGAGAGAGAGAGAGAGAGAGAGAGAGAGAGAGAGAGAGAGAGAGAGAGACAGACAGACAGACAGACAGACAGACAGACAGACAGACAGACAGACAGACAGACAGACAGACAGACAGAGACAGAGAGACAGAGAGACAGAGAGAGAAGCACAAAGTCAAGCAATCAAATTATTAGGAGTAATAAACAGTAAAGGATGTATCTGAGATAATCAGAGACAAAACAGGAAGAGAGAGAACACACTGAACACTGAAATGGTTTAATGGTACTTCGGCCACAGTACAACCACATAGTCAGAACATACAGAACAGTAAAAACAATCCAGGAAGAATCAAAAACAAACAAAAACACAGACAGGAGCAATAAAAAAAATCACACCCAAACCCATCCAGGAACAGACGGTAACAAACAGGACACAGACAAGAGTAATAAAGAATAAACATCAGGAACAAACAAAAACACCTAGGAACATTACCAGGAACATTACCAGGAACAAGCAGGAACAAAGAGGAACAAGCAGGAACAGAGAGGAACAAGCAGGAACTGAGAGAACAACAGGAACAGAGAGAGAACAAGCAGGAACAGAGAACAAACAGAAAAGTCAGAAGAACGAAACAAAGGAGCCCAGGTCGGAGCCCAATGAAGGAGTGATAGAGAAGAGGATCTGAACACAGCCCAGAGAGAGAGAGAGCATTGAGAGAGTGATAGAGAAGAGGACCTGAACACAGCCCAGAGAGAGAGAGAGCATTGAGAGAGTGATAGAGAAGAGACTGAACACAGCCGAGAGAGAGAAGCATTGAGAGAGTGATAGAGAAGAGGACCTGAACACAGCCCAGAGAGAGAGAGAGCATTGAGAGAGTGATAGAGAAGAGGACCTGAAACAGCCAGAGAGAAGAGAGCATTGAGAGAGTGATGAGAGAGGACTGAACACAGCCAGAGAGGAGAGAGCATTGATGAGAGTGATATGAGAAGAGGACCTGAACACAGCCAGAGAGGCAGTGAGGGAGTGATGAGCCAGAGAGAGACCATTGAAGGCGTCACCCTGCGGGATGGGGCTGGGGTGGATGAAGCTTTCGTGGGGCTGGCAAGGCTCGGGCATGGAGATATGAGAATCGAGGTAAGATATAATTATTGTGTTTGTGTGGTCGTGGTGGTGGGTGGTGGTCGTTGGTGGTGGGTGTGTGGGTGTGTGTGTGTGGGGGGGGGGGTGGTGGTGTGTGTGTGTGTTGTTGTTGTGTTGTGTTGTTGTTGTCGTGTCGTGTCGTGTTCGTGTGTGTCGTTTTGCGTTGCGTTGTGTTGTGTTGTGTTGTGTTGTGTGTGTGGGGTGTGTGTGTGTGTGTGTGGTGGTGTGTGGTGTGTGGTGTGTTGTGTGTGTGTGTGTGTGTGTGTGTGTAGTGTATGTGTGTGTGTGTATGTGTGTGTGTGAGTGTTGTGTTTGTATGTGTGTGAGAGTGGAGTGGTGGTGTGTGTTATGTGGTGTGTGTGTGTGTGTGTGTGTGTGTGTGTGTACGCGCGCGCGCGCGTGCGTGTGTTGGGGTGCATTTTGCTTTTATTTTCTGACGTTCCTTACCTTAGAAACCAGCCCAAATGAAGTATTGAGATCTGCGCCAAAGTTTGATCTACGAATGCAATACTGCGTAACATTATTAAATACAATGCAATACGATACAACACAACAAAACACAAAACAGTGCACTACAATACAACACAACATGATACCATACAATGT
>CM060318.1:16795287-16797787 GCA_030674155.1 Stramonita haemastoma
TTCTGTTGACTTGTTGAATAAAAGACATTGTAAAACTTGCTGGCCAGAACGTTTGTATTTCTTTTTGAGAAGACAGCAGTTTTTGAAGTACCAGATATACATCTTATAAAAGTATTCAGGTGAGCTCTCAATGCAACATGCTGCAAATAACAAGGACAAACTACTGACAATTCCTATTATCTGTGAAAGCGTACATATCGGATACAACAACAGGTTTTCCCGGGAAAGTTAGGGGGAGTACCTGTTTTACATTTACAATCCACACTGAGTTTTTACTGATATCATATATTTTAATTGCCACTATTTTAGGTCGTGTGTTCAAGTGTGTTGATAGAAAACGGTATACTAAGCAGAGTAAAAACCATTTCTAGTTACGTTTAGATCAGGTTCCCGCAGTTGAAGGCCTGATCCAATTCACCTCACCTTACCTATCCCGTAGTCTAGTATCTAGACTGTTAGAGAACCACTGAAGATTTTGCAACCAGCTTCCTCCAATCCTCGCGGTTTTCGGTGTCTATAGCAAATCGTTCCACTCAAAGCCAGTTAGCGACATGAAAACCCTTAAAACGACAGATCAAAGACGTTAGTTAAATAGCCAGCACACTCACAAAGATAAGAGTGACTAGTAAGTGTGACATCTGTATCGAACCCTGGTACCTGCTTACCATCGTCAAGCTGTGTACATGTACAGCAAGTAGTGAGGAAGATGCAGATGTACAGAACGGTACAGTATAGCAGCAGTAATCAAGATGAAAAGATGAAACAGATGCAAATCAATACAGTAGTATAACTAGGCCCCTCTCCACAGCTGGCCTCGTGTCGATTGTTGCCTGCACGTTCACGGCCGGAGGAGAAAACAGGTTACTGAGGGGGTGGGACTGATCGAATTTTGATCAGATGTAAAAAACTACAACAACAAAACAATATAAAAAAGCAGCAACAAAACTCCCAATACACACAAGAAACCGACTGAGAGGAGCTGTCCTTTCTTAGAGATTTAAAATAGGTCGGTTCTTTGTCATGAGTATCAAAATATCTAGCCTAAAATGTGTAAGAGGTGTAATTATATTGAAAGAAGTTTTCATGAGTTTGGCTGTTTAATACACACACGCACGCACGCACACACGCACAAACGCGCGTGCGCGCGCACAAACACACAAACACACTCACAGACACACGCATGCACGCACACGCACGCGCAGACACACACACTCACACTCACACACACACAACAACACACACACACACACACACGCACACACATACCCACGCACGCACGCACGCACGTACGTAGGCACGCACACACACATACACACACGCACGCACATGCACACGCACGCACGCAAAAACGACCTAGCACTCATTTTCTGAGGTGCAGTCATACGTTAGCGGCAAGACAAAGTTCTTTTCAAGTAGCATCTACCTGTCATTAGCACTTAAAACACCTGCACAGCTGCATCTTTTTGGCTGTGACCTTGCAGGACAAGTACAATGTATACCCCCCCCCCCCCGCCGCCCCTCCCCGCTTCCCCCCCTCCTCTCTTCCCCCGCCTCCCCGCCACTGCACGTGAAGGTCGCTGCACACAAACCGTCCAAATCCTTTCTTCTTCTTCTTCTTCTTCTTCTTCTTCTTCTTCTTAAGTTCATACAGCAACAATAATTATTGCCCGTCCTATGAGAGAAAATGTGACTGTTAAAGTAGCCACATTCCAAAATCGGGGACATACCTTCAAAGTAGACTATGTTGTAGTTATTGTGGAATCATACGTGATACACTGTAGAAGAGGTTTTGACTATTTTTCAACATGTATCAATATTCATTTTCGTGCTCAATCTCCGAAGGGTTTTTGTTAAACAGACAGTTTCATTTGGTGCTTTTACTATTTTATTTAGCTGATATTCTTTATTTATTTTCACTTTCTGCTTCAAACATACATGGCTTTTATCCTGTGTAGGCTATTTAGAAACTTGTTAAAAGCTCGTGTGAATAATCGAATGGTTCTAGAAAGAGTCGGCATCTCAGAATTTATAGGCATGACCCCCAGCGCTTAAGGACAAAATTAATGTGCAGGGAGAAAAAAAGGATGGGATGGGGAGACGGGAAGAGGAGAAAAGGGTACTGAAAAAGAGTTTTAAAAATTCTACAACCATGGTTATTATTTTGGTTAAAATAAAGGTATAAACATAGAAAATATTTTTTGTGAGTTGTGCAGTTGTCCAAAATTTCTTTCACAATTCTTTTTAAAAAGCTGTTTTTGAGAAAGTGTCTAAGAAGAAAGGTGGCAGGACGTTTAAGACCTTCAGCTGCCTATCAAGTAGACTGTGAGGTTCTGGGTTCGATTCCCAGCCTTGCCCTTTCTACCCAGTCTATCGCAAAATCAAACTGAGTGTCAAAGTCCTTGAAATGAGACTATATTAAAACTACACCCCTTGTGCGGACGCACGCAGAGCTTTCTATGCACACTTTAAAAACCCGTTCCGTCTTTGGAAAGAGTAGACC
>CM060318.1:16802787-16805287 GCA_030674155.1 Stramonita haemastoma
GCTTGTAACCCGCCTGAAATTCTCTGCCTTTGAGATATTGAATTTGAAAAAGCAAGGCTTCAACCACTAGGTTAGCTCTAACCGCCCCCCCCCCCCCCCCCCCTCCGTTAGGGATAATACACTGTATCAAAACGATCCACAAAACCATGAGGTTACGAAAATAAAAGATAACACTGCAATCCAACCATATTCATCGAACTGTAGAGGGTAGACAGAGTTCTCGAATTCCTTACTGCTGCCTTTCCCCGAGGTTCATCAACGGTGGGATCGGAGGTCGAGAGGTAACGCATCTGCCTAGAAAGCAAAAAGCCCGGGTACAATCTGGATCCGGGGTTCGATCCCCGTTTGTGCCAGAAACTTTTCCCCCCATCTACTAGACCACGAGTGGTGTTCTGGATGCTAGTCTTTCAGATAAGACGATAAACTGAGGTCCCGTGTGAAACATGCATTCAGCGCATGTAAAAGAATTCACGGAAAGAAACGAGCTGTCTTTAGCAAAATTCTGTACAAAACTCCCCTCTGGCAGGAAAACAAAATGCATATGGATACAAGAAAATAAAATAAAATACTGCATGTAATTAGAAGAGGCGAGCTCTCCGAAGTCGGAATGTGGCTACCTTCACGGTGGACCAAATACGGCTGCATACGCAAAATCACACCATTGGTGAAACTCGGACCTCTAGCAAGGGACCTCCCCCCCCCCCCCTAAAAAAAAAGAGAAGAGATAATAACCCTTTGATGTCAAGTCAAAAACACATTAACCATCCCCTGAAGGGCAACTGATTTGATTTTTCATCTTGTTTTTTTTCCAGACGAAGCAAGTGCCGGGATCTTCAAGACTGGAATGGGACATTCACTTCTGGCTGGGCAAAGACACATCCCAGGTAATTACCAGCATTTTCACCTGCACTTTTACCGCTGTATCAATAAATCACGCTGAAGTCGGATGCCATTGGGTCTGATTTGTCTAGCGCTTGGAATCTTTTTTCTTTTTTTTTTTGCTGCCTCGTCTTCTGTGACGTCCCCGTACTGCTGTTCCCACGCCGCTCATTTCAATCTCCCCGCCACAGCCATACCCAGATTCGTTGTGTCTCATCCCCGGGATCGGCAGTCCACAGGGAGCCCATCAATATTAGACCGCCGAGGGGCCACCAGCCAGAGGGGCCCTGCACTTCTGCTGAGTCACTTTGGTGGTGTTCAGTGATGCCTGTTCTGATCTAACATACACAGGACACCACCTACTAAGCCCCCTACTAACGTCGTTTGTAGCGCTTGGAATCTGGTTTTGGTTTTATCTCATTATTTTTATGTGTGATGGATGTGGTTTTTCCCACAAACGCGGTGCCCGTCCTGGGCTGACCCTTATGGTTGACCAGGGCGTTGATACAAGCAAGGACAGTTTAGTTTTATACCTCGTTTTAATCTGTATATAATTGCACAGTTTTGAGTTTTAAATTTGACGGGGTGACAACCCAGATATGGCCTGTGTGGTCGGCAGGGATTCAAACAACTTGATTGGATTGGATTGGTCTGGCGCTTAACGGCAGCAGCGCAAAAGGCATTTTCGCTCCTATGACAGAAGGAAAACGGTGGTGTGCTGCTGTCTGAGCGTTCAAAGACGAAGTAGAAGAATGCATGAATAAATGAAGGAATGATGTTCACTGCCATTACGTTGTTACACCTGTATGGTAAACGTTACTGCAGCCTGGCCATCATACCGGAGAGCGCGACGCAACAAAAATGGTCATGGAAATGGCGGTGACAGCTTTCTGAATGTACGGTTGCATGTCAGGATGTATTCTTTATGAACTGTCGGTGACAACACTAAACTGTCGAGGGAGAATTGTTAGGAAATCATCTCCATCTCCCTCTCCTCTCCCCAACACGTCATCAGAGTTCCATGTGGAAAATGACTGTGTGAAAAACAGCTTGCAAACCACTTCTGCGCGTGTTTGAGTCACAGAGAAAGAGGGGAGAGGGGGAGAGAGAGCGAGAGCGAGAGCGAGAGAGAGTGCGTGCGTGCGTGCGTGCGTGCCTGCGTGCGCGCGCGCGCGCGCGCGCGTGTGTGTGTGTGTGTGTGTGTGTGTGTGTGTGTGTGTGTGTGTGTGTGTGTGTGTGTGTGTGTGTGTGTTAGAACTAACGGGTTGTTTTGTTCTTTTATTTCGAGGATGATAGAATAAGTATTCATGAATGTATTTTTTAACATCCAGTCGGTTTTGTAAATAACTATTGTTATCCGTTCCCACCGACACACAAAGGCTAACTCTTTCGTAAAACGGAACAGGTTTTAACGTGTGCGCAAGATGTTCTGCGTGCGTTCGCACATGGGACCTCTGTTGATCGTCTCATCCAAAGGTCAACAGTGATGCTAACTTCTGGGAAAAATCCCTTTGAACGGGATTGGAACCTGGTCAGCAGATCGCAAGCGCACTGTGCAATGCTATCCCGTTACAATATTGATAACAATCATCATGTAGCCTGTGCGCTTTTCAAGGGATGT
>CM060318.1:16812787-16830287 GCA_030674155.1 Stramonita haemastoma
CGCGCATGTGCGTGTGTATATGTACGCTCATCCCTTTTCGCCTTGTCTTGTCTTGTCTATTCTCTCTTGTCTTCTCTTTTCTAAGTATCTCTTAATTCCCAGGCTGTGTCCCTTAGGCAAGCTGAATATCACGGAGCCCATCCCTCTGGAGGTACAACAGAGTGCATGCTGAGCATGTTCATGTTTCTGTAACCCACCGAATTGCTTATAGGAATTACGGGATCTTTAACGTGCATACTTGATCTTCTGCGGGCCTACACAAAATACACACGACAGGAAATGACACTGGCAGGCTGCACTTTAAACAGACACAGGAGGAAGACTGTAAGCTGTAAAAAAAAAATCCCCACTTTTTTATCATTAGACGCCACTGTCGAGATTGGAACCCACAACTAAATGAACTCAAGGGACCATCTTATTTACTCAGCTATAGCGTGTTTCTACCCACTGGGCACAGTTTGGTGTCTGCCTAAGCTGTGTCAATGGGCCATGTTCGAACCATTTCTTTGATAGAAATTGGTCAACCAGAGAATCTTGAATCCAATAAATGAAACAATTTGGCAGCCAGCCACACACCTCAGTCGGTTAATCCAGCCAAGCAACCACTTAAACAACAGACGAATCAAGCAATCACTCACCCGCTGGAATCACCATCCCTCCATCCCTCCATCCACCACCCACCCACCCTCAAAGCAAAAAGCAAGCCGATATAGCACAATTCCTTTCTGTTAGTATTATTTACTGGTGTGTGTGTGTGTGTGTGTGTGTGTGGTGTGTGTGTGTGTGTGTGTGCGCGCGTGTGCGTGCGAGCGTGTGTGTGTGCGTGCGTGCGTGCGTGGTTGTGTGTGTCGTGTGTGTGTGTTTGTGTGTGTGTGTGCGTGTGTGTGTTTGTGTGTGTGTGTGTTTGTGTGTGTGTGGTGTTCTATTTTAGGTCTCTTCAAGTGATATTCGACAATGTGTGTGTGCGCGTGGGGGTGTGTGCGTGTATATATATATGTATGTATATATATATATATATATATATATATATATATATATATATATATATATATATTGTGTGTGTGTGTATGCGTGCGTGCGTGTATGCGTGTGTGCGTGTGTGCGTGCGTGCGTGCGTGCGTGCGTGCGTGTGTGTGTGTGTGTGTGTGTGTGGGGAACGCCATTTCTACTACCATCGCTCTCATCACACCCACCAGCCTCCTTGTTGTATAAACAACATTTCCCATCATTATGATAATGTTACAGTTATCTCCATCACTATCATCATCATTTTCGTCGTTATCGCCATGATTATTATCATCTTCGTCGTCGTCATCATCGTAGTCGTTGTCATCGTCATCATATCATCATCGTTAATATCATAGCAGTTGCTGTCAAGATCATTGATCTTCATCGTCAACATTGTCGTCGTCATTATCATCGTCGTCGTCATCATTACCGTCGTCGTTGTTGCCGTCGTCATCATCACCATTACCATCGACGTCATCATCATTCTCGTCGACATCATCATAATTATCATCGTCGTCGTCATCATCAATATCGTCGTCGCCGTCACTATTATCGTTGTCATCATCATCATTATTATCGTCGCGTCTTCATGATTCTCAAAACCATCTTGGTCGTCAGCATCATCACACAGTTGCCGACCTCTACTATACCATTACAGCCCCCATATCATAATATTAAACCCCTCCAAACTACAAAGGTTTAACATGGACATCAGATGATAAGTTGGCTTTTGTGTGGACGCCATCAGGGGGCGGAGGTGGCCAAACGGATCAACGATGAGGAGAGAGGAGGACGGGCAGCAGTGAAGATCATTGGTAAGATCACAGCTCTTTCTTTCTGCCTTGCTTGGGTCCGTCAGGATTTTTCTGTATAGAGCTTTCCCATCTTAACTATGAACAGAAAAGTAGTTCAAAATCAAAGTTAAAGAGTTATGGCCTGAATGAGGTGACAGCCCTGACATTTATGGCTTTCGTGGTCGGCAGGGTTATAAACGAAGTGGTGTGGTGTGAGATGGCTGACTGTGCTGGTGTTGTAGGAACAACATAGTCAGCAGTAACAGGAAGGGCAAGAATGCTGGTGACAAAAACATCACCGTGATAACAGCGTGAATAATACAAGAATAAAGGTAAAGGTGTCCCCATAACCTGTACGGTTGTCGGGGAGCGAGGTGTCAGAGACCTCAGCTTCTCCAGGGGCCAGCATATTGAGAGCGGCGCACGTCTCTCTCGCACTGTTTTACATTCCCTGTCCCTAAAGAGAGCATGTACCCGCGTAGAACTGGGTGAACTGGGGGATTGTACTGAAGCCGAGGCCCACAAACGGTCACCCATTCACTTGGTAACCACGCTCGATGCTGCTTAACCTTAGCCTGGGGTAAGCGAGTGCTCAAATCACTGAGCTATCCCGTCCCCATAAGTACAAAAGCTATCTATCTATCTATCCCTTAGTCTGGCGACCGTGGGGGCACCCCTGAAGACTTGGCAACCAGTTCCCTCCATTCTTCTCTCTGTTCTGCCTTTCTCAAAATTTTGTTGAGTTCTAGACGTAAAATCCAAACTAAAATCAATGGTAGGACAGAAAGTGCTGAAGTTCTTTCAGTGTCAGAAACTTTAGCTCTCCACCTTGCACCATTCACACCACAGGCCTGCAATGCTCCGCCATCTTCATGTGTAATGACCAACAACACGGAGATCACCCCTGGGACAAAATTCTGCTGTCTTGACTGGGCTGTGAACAACAATAGAGTACTCAGGCATGAGGCGGCAAGTACATAGATCACCACTGGGACAACATTCTGCTATTGTGGCTTGGCTGTGAACGACAATAGAGTACTAAGACATGAGGAAACAAGTACACACTGTGCTGCCCTGGGCAGACTGACCACCGGCACCGACAAGAGGACAGCCTCAACCTTGCCGCCATTACTGCTGCTTTCCACAGTGCCAAAGCTCGGAGCATCTTGCTGCATGCCCTGATGGAAACCTGGGGGATCCTCTCTCATCCACACACATATTGTCTGTCCTAAGACCAGGAAAAATCAGATTGCAAGCTAAGCCAAAACAAGTAGAAAGTGTACTTTCTGAACAGTGAGCTTATAATCTTCCAGAACTGTTCTGAACAGTGAGTTTCTTTTTATCCTCCAGAACTGACCTAGGCAGAAAGTTTATCATCTTGCAGAATCATTATGAACAGTGAGTGTATAATCTCTCAGAACTGTTCGAGCAGTGAGCTTATAATCTTCCACGACTCTTTGATCAAGTGGATTCTGTTGCAGATCAGGGATCTTCTCTCTTGTTTTGTTTTTTCTTGTTATCCCTGACTGGATGGGAATGCTAGTGCCAGGTCTTTTCCTGTGCTTGTCACTCTGCAGGAGGTCTGCCCACTGGCCTCAGCCGACACATTCCAACTTCAGAGCAGCCCCCCCCCCCTTTTTTTAGGCGATAACTTTTTTTAGGGTCTGTAGTATCATCTTTGCAGAGAGGCAGATGGAACAGGCTGCTGTCAAACGAACGTATAACGATTAGTTGGTGTTTGCAGTGCCCTCATCAGAGAAAGCCCTTTCGAAAGGTCAATGGTACCTTGAAGATCAACCAGAAGAACGGCACCAACATACTCTTATTAATTAAAAAAGGCCTTGGTAGATCACGCTAAAACAATACTACACCTTTAGCCCAAATCATTTTAGTTCAAGAAAAGCAGCGATCATTAAAGGAAAAAAACCCAAAACAACAAAAAAACCACAACAAAAAAGCATTGCATTCAGCTGGATTTCTTTTTCTTCACACACACACACACACACACACACACACACACACACACACACACACACACACACACACACACACACACACACACACACACACACACACACACACACACAACACACACACACACACGCACACGCACACGCACACACACACACACACACACCAAACATGTGAAGATGACTGATACCCTACCCTACTGATCAGGCGCAGTGAGGTAGATGCTTGAGTCAGTCAGAACACGAGTGTTATGTGCGGTGACTGACTCATGAAGTATCACCATCATCAGCGCAAAACAAACGACCCTTGCCATCTTTGCCTGCCTGCCTGCCGTCACGGCTCAATGAGCAGCCACTGGTCCAAGGGAGACTACTGCGTTGATGGCACTTTGCCGAAACTTCCGCATAATTATCAATGATGAAGCGCCCCTGGGGTGTGTGTGCGTGTGAGGGAGCTTGAGGGGGGAGT
This sequence comes from Stramonita haemastoma, assembly GCA_030674155.1. Taxonomy (NCBI): domain Eukaryota; kingdom Metazoa; phylum Mollusca; class Gastropoda; order Neogastropoda; family Muricidae; genus Stramonita; species Stramonita haemastoma. The sequence goes on from CM060318.1 coordinate 16,817,029, forward strand.
TGGGATGGAGGGATTCATCCGAGCAAGCAATATCCGTCAACACAAAACACATGGTAAATTAGCTGGCAAAACGGGTGCAAAGTATTTCCAGTTCCTCCTCTGCGTGTTTTTTTCTTCTATGGAGAAAATTTTCTTAGAGACAATAGCTCACAGAAGGTTGTTTGCTAGAAAGAGTTATCTCTAAACAGTAGTTAGACAGACATGTTTCCTTTCAGCGTATAGACCTCGAACAATATCATCTTGGAGGCAACAAACTCTACCGAAGGTTGCTTTGCCAGAATGATTCATCTCTTTTAACTGTGGGTAGACAAGACATAATTTATTTCCTTTTAGCGGACAAACCTCAAAAGAAATCATCTAGCAGGTGTTAAGCTAGGGAACGCACAACAACAACAACAACAACAACAACAGTCAGTTTGTAGGAAACATAGTAAAGAACACCTTTCAAATTTACCACTGTGTTACACGTGACGTAGTAAAATCGCAAATAAAATTAACAAAAAGCAATGTTTTTTTATATCCTTTTATTTCATTTTCCTCTTTAATTTTGAGAATAATGGAATAAGCACTCATGTGCTTTTTTACATCCAGTCCCCGTGAGTATGCAGTTTTGTAAATTTTATCATCCGTTCGCACAAGCACCCAATGGCCTACTCTTGCGAAAAGCGGAACGGGTTTTAACGTGTGAGCAAAATGTTCTGTGTGTGTTTGCACACGGGATCTCGGTTTATAGTCTCATCCCAAAGGACTTTTGGGGGGGCCGGGGGAGTGGAGTCGGCACTGATGTTAACTCCAAAGGAAAAAATCCTCTTGAACGAGATTTGAACCCAGGTCAGCAGTTCATGAGCACGATGCGCATCACTCTAACCACCAGGCTACCCCGTGCCCCCAAATTTCACAGTTTAGCAGGTTAAAAAACAGAAAGTTGTCCCCCCCAAAAAAATAACACCCCAACAACATCATCCTGAGGTATCAAGGTGGTGGTTCCCTTGATTTAGGTGCACCGGTGGTGGTGGTGGTAGGAGGTGTGTTATTGCGATGTTTTGGAGTCGAAGGCAACTTGTATCAGCTGGGAAGTGTTAGCAGTGACACTGACAGACTGCTTTTTCCTTCTGTCTTTTTTTCCTTTCTTCCTTCGTAATTATTCGTGCGCAGTATGTCGGTTAGTTAGTCTGTGGTGGAGATGAAGATGCCGAGGATAAGTGATGGTTTTGATGATGATGATGATGATGATGATGATGATGACGATGACGATGACGACGACGACGACGACGACGATGATGACGATGATGATGATGATGATGACGACGAGACGGACGACGACGACGACGACGATGATGATGATGATGACGGTGGCAAGATTACTGTCGGGCGCTTATGGATTTTCTTGATGTGGTGAAGATGAATATCATGATCATTTATAACGGGAACAGCATTGGTGGCACCAGGAGAAAGAAAGAAAGAAAGCAGAGCAGGCAACAGACCATGCCACAGTTACCAAAACAGTAAGGCAGTAACAAACATGAAGCTAAGAGGAAGAAGGAGGAGGAAGAGGGAGAGGAAGGAGGAGAGAAGAAGGAAAAGGTGAAGAAGTAGGAGAGAGGAGGAGGAGAAGAAGAACAAGAACAAGAAGAACTAGAAGAACAAGAAGAAGAAGAAAAAAGGAGAAGAAACAGCAATAGCGAGGAAAAGAACAAGAAACAAAGACAAGAGATGATGATGATTAAGAGGAAGAAAAAATAGAAGTGAGAGAGACAGACAGACAGACAGACAGACAGACAGGTGAGTGTGTGTGTGTGTGTTGTGTGTGTGTGTGTGTGTGTGTTTGCTGGATATATTTTCGTTCCTCCATCAATCTCCCACATTCTGAGAGCACGTCTAAAGGGGAAGTGGGGGAGGATTATTCACGTGCCTACGCACTTGCATTTGTTTGTTGTGTTGTGTGTGTGTGTGTGTGTGTGTGTGTGTGTGTGTGTGTGTGTGTGTGTGTGTGTGTGTGTGTGTGTGTGTGTGGTGTGTGCGCTTGCGCTTCCTTGCTTGCTTGTTTGTTGCTGCATGCTCGCTCGTTTTCGCGTGTATGTGGACGCGTACAAATAACGCTTTACATGTAATTCTCATAATTATGGTTGCAGAGAACGGGTGGGATTCGGATCCCGGATTCTACAAAGCACTTGGATCCCGGGATTCCATCAAGGCGGCTGATGATGGAGGGGATGACATCGAGTTTGAACGTACCTCCGCTGAGGCTGTCAAACTGTACAGGTAAACAGACGCATGAGGACACACATCCTGGCGCGTGCGTGCGCGTGCAAGCATGCATATACACACGGACACACATGCGCGCACACTTGCATGCCCAAACAGAGAGAAGGGGAGAGAGAGAGAGACAGACAGACAGACAGACAGACAGACAGAGAGGAGGTGTTACGAAATGATGTCCCATTCATAGAAAAGTGATTTTAAAAAATCATTAATGTTTTACCATTTTCAATCCTTTCACGTCCTTACGTGCTTATAAACAGTCTGTGCCATGTATGTCTGCATGTCTGTCTGCATGTCTGTCTGACTGAGTGTATGCATGTATGTGTATGTATGTATGTATGATGAGATGAGAGATGAGTAGGGAGGGAGGGAGACGAGAGAGAGAGAGGAGACAGACACACAGACAGAAGACAGGACAGACAGACAGACAGACAGAGATGAACGGTTATCTACAGTGGCACGTGTGGTGTGTTCTGTGTGTGGCGGCACGGCAGGGTGTCAGACGAGTCCGGCAGTTTGGAAGTCACTGAAGTGGGCGAAAAAACCGCTGAAGCGTGACCATCTGGACTCCAGTGTAAGTACCCCCTACCCCTCACCTCACTGCATAGCATAGCATAGACACAGCACGGCACAGCGCAGTACATCAGCACAGCACAGCACAGCACAGACATCAACACAGCACAGCATAGTACATCAGCAGAGCAAAGCACAGCGCAGTGCAGCGAAGAACAGCACGGCACAGCACAGCACAGCAAAGCACAGCACAGCACGATTCAGCTGAACAGTACAGCATGATACAGCGTGAATCTACCCTATCTGCAGCACACAGATGTCTGTCTGTTTACCTGTCTGTTTGTCTGTCTGTGTGTCTGTTTGTCAGTCTTCCAGTCTGTCTGTCTGTGTGTCTGTGTGTCCGTCTGTCTGCCAGTCTGTGTGTCTGTGTTTGTCTATCTGTCAGTGTGTGTGTGTGTGTTGTTGTCTGTGTGTGTGTCTATCTGCCAGTCTGTCTTACAGTCACACAGCAGGAGGAAGGAAAGCACTGACGGTGGATGGGTGGTCTAGAGGTAATAGCACCCGCCTAGAAAGCAAAAACTGGGGGTTTGATCCCCGTTTGAACCCAAACTTTTCCTTCATTCACCAGACACTATGATGGTCTGGGTGCTAGTCTTTTGCACGTAAAAGAACCCGCGGCAACAAGAGAGTTGTTCTTGGTCAAATGCTGTCAAAAAAACTCACTCTAATAGGAAAAAATGACACATAATAAAAACGTAGGGGGTGGGAGGCGTGGTAGCTAAGTGGCCAGAGCACTCGCTTTCCCCAAGTCAAGTTAAGCAGCGTCGAACGGGGTTACCAGTTCGATGGGTGACCGTTTGCGCGTCCTTAGCTTCACTACAGTCCCCACCCCAGCTGTAAATGAAAAGATGCAAGCTACGTCAACAATAACATATACTAGGAATAAACTGACAAATAATCCTGTATCTTTTCTTTGTTTGCTTCGTAACTCAACTCAACTACCGAGTCTATCGCCGCTGTCGTCGGTAAGAGCTCCATGCAATGCCATCAGGGTTCGCCATCTCTCTCTGTCTCTGCTGAGTTCTACGATCTCCTGTAGCCCTCCCAGACCACGGAAATAATTGATGTTGGCCATTTAGGATGCTGGTGGTCTGCCTCCTTTTCTTCTGCCCTCAACCTTACATTGAAGAACTGTCGTCATCAGATTTGTCTGTGTGTTTCTGTCTCCGCTTATCAATTCCAGCAGCTGAGAGTTCATCAAGAAAGCTTTCATTTGATCTTCTTTCTGACCATTTGACACTTAGAAGTCGCCCAAGAACCACATTGCGGATGCGTTTGTTTTGTCTCTTTCAATTGTCTAGTATCCAGGCTTCTTACGCATAGACAATGCAAAGGGCCCGATTAGTGTTTTGACAATTCTAATTTTGAGATATTTAGGTTGTCTCTGTCATTCCAAATGTTGTATAACAAAATATTTTTCGCTTGGCCATATTCATTCTAGCCTTGAAATATTGTAGACAGGAGCCATTATATTCTTTTAGAGAGCCAAAGTAATTAAAATTTTGCACGTTGCGATATTGTTCCATTGATTTTGACATTCTGAGGGGTGACTATACCAATAATGTGCATCACTTTGGTCTTTTTGGTATTTAACTTCAGGCCAGCAGTGTTGCCCTCTGCATCGACTCTGTAGGAGAATTCTCCTCAAGCCTGTGATATCATTGGCCAGGAGCGCTGTGTCAGCTATTTTCGCTTGACTGAAGTCTTCTAAAACCTGCTGATGTCTCATCAACTCATCATTTTTTCACATTCCACGAGTGAAACACCACACCACTGCCTACACCACCGCTACACGTGTAACGAATGTCTGTAACTGAATTTGCTCAGGTGTTGTGAAACGACTTTCTCGAAATAGAACCCCCTTATCGCAAAGGGAGAGAAGGGAGATGATTCACGCGGCAAAATCATCACCTTCCGCCTGGATGATGGCCCTTTTGGCAAGGGGAGAGAAGAGAGGGAGCTGTGTTCTTCGCGCCTCTTGAAGAGTATGGTCACACTCCTGTGTTAGCTTGAGGGTCATGTAGTATTCTGTAGAGTGCCGGACGGCAACATTTTGGGGTGATTTTCGCAGATTTTGTACAGTATGATAAAATGCACTATATGCTTTTGGGGGGATTGAGGACAAAGAACAATACCAGGTAGTCATAAGAAAGTTTGGAAATGATCATCAAAATGAGGATTACCTGTGTTCCTACAGCGTTGACCCCGGCATGCATATTGCTGTTAGGAAGCTAGCAGATCACAAAGGACTGAGGAGGAACAATGTTTACTGAAAAAGAAAAAAAACCAAACTTACCAAATTTGTGCAAAATCCCATAAGTTTTGAGACAGAAGCTAGTCTTTCACAAAAATGGGTTTTTATTTCTGTGGATGCCTTTGTACGTGCGGTATGAATGCAAGAGTGATTATAGGAAAATAGGCAGGGAAAAGTGGCAAAAGGTAACTGTGATGTGTACCCTCAGTATAGCGTGTGCTGGCTTCAGTACTAGTTCCCCAGTTCTGCCAGACAAGTAGCACGGGGTGAAAGATGGGGGATGCCCCTTCCACTGGCTGACTAAGGTGTCTGGGAAAGGAGGGAAGGGGTGGTGGTAAGGTTGTAGGGGAGGGGGGAATGATGGGGGCCGAACATCTAGTCAGGCCATACAAGGATTCATCTTTCACAATGCATAGGTTACATACACTGCATTGCACTGCACTGCACTGCACTGCACTGCACTACGCTACACTTGCACTGCACTGCATGCACTGCACTGCACTACACTGCACTGCAAAACAAATAATTTATTATCTCTGGGGAGATGGGGATGTGTGCTGACTATGTTCGGGTTTGCAACCCACCGAACCCTGACAAGAATTGCGTGATCTTTGACGTACTTTGACGTATATACACAAAGAGAATTAAGGCACTGGCAGGTCTGCACTTGAAATTGACCTGGGAGATCGTAAAAAATCCCCACCTTTAATTCACCAGATACCGCCGAGATTCGAACCCACGACTTCATGGACCCACGGGATTGAAGTGGAGCGTCTTAACCATTCGGCTATAGCGTCCATCCTTAGTTTGAATCCCTACGGGGCTCATAGGCTATAGAGGGGCAGAGAGGGAGACTGGGATTTCAACCTCTCAAGGAACTATGCCTTTAATCCTTTTCCAGTTGGCGTGAAGCCGCGAAGTGAAACATGCACATAAATGTTTCAATGGTCGTATCAGTGTTGGGTGAAATAACAGGAAACATGAATGTATGTCTATAACATGCGGCAATCGTGACATATCAGGGGCTAGAGGCTGGTTGTAAACAGGAAGAAAGGCAACACTCCGCCGTTAGCTTCTGGGTCTTAGTAGTATCATCTTCTGTGGAGTACTAGTCAGGAAACATTTTGCTGATTTTTCACATATATTTTTAAAGCATAAACAATGTCCTACGTACTTTTTTTAAGGGGGGGGGGGGGGGGGGATTGAAGACATATCTAAACACTACCGGTACCAGGTAGTCATGAGAAAGTTGGAAATGATCATCAAAAGAGGATTGTTTTTTGTTCTACTGTGTTGACCCGCGCACCCATATTTTCTTTTCTTCTTCTCTCGTTCGCTTACACTGTCAGATGTGTCTGGGAAAAATAATGGCATGCCTTCACTCCTCTCGTGGGCCGTGCAGCTTGGGCTGTAGGTTATCTCCGTCGGCCACACTTTCTTCCTCAGTTGCTGAATAGCGTACATCTTTGAGGATGTGCTCGCACGCATATTGTGGTTAGGAAGCTAGCAGACGACAAAGGACTGATGGAGTACAGTGCTTGCTGAAAACAAAATATACAAATACAAATTTTCAAACCCACCAAATTTGCGCAAAGTCTAACGAGTTTTGACTCAGAGGCTAGTCCATCACAAAAAATGGTTTTTATTTCTGTGGATGCCATAATGTACGTAAGGTATCAATGCAAGATTGATTCTTTTCCTCTGAGTTAACATCAGTGCCGACTCCACTCCCCCCAAAAGTCCTTCGGATGAGACTATAAACCGAGGTCCGGTGTGCAAATGCGCGCAGAACATCTTGTGCACTGTTAAAACCCGTTCCCTCTTTTCGGAAGAGAAGGCCACTGTGTGCCGGTAGGAACGGATGACAAAATTGACAAAACTGCATACACACGGGGACTGGATGTGAAGTAGCACATGAGTGCTTATTCCATTATCCTCGAAATAAAAGAATAAAATAAAACAAATTTTCAAAAAAACGGAAATACAGGAAAACACCCAGAAAAGTGACAAGAATTAAAGTAATGTAATAAATTTTTAAAAAAGATGGAATTATATAGCGCTGTATCTTGTAAAAGCAAACCAATGTGTAGCCAAATAGGTTTCATTTGTTTTGTTTTTTCAAATTTGTTCAAACATTATTCATTCAGTATACATACATCATAAGCAGACAACGGTACTTGTGCTTTCCCTTTCGGCATCTCACCCAGAGTTTGGGTGTCAGCAGCTTTGGTAATTATTACCTTTTTCCTGTGTATTGCCTTCCCCTCTGTCTTTGGTTACTGTCAGGATGTGTCAGACCCAGTAATCCCTCATTTTCCCTGCCTGAGAACTCAACTTGCCAAGTGTCTAGACTGGGGATGAGAGAGTAGGTAGCTGTGCCAAGCTGACAACGATAGTTTTGGTAGGAAATGATCGTCAGGGTGACGTTGTGTTGTCAGCTGGCACTGTTTCCAGAAAGGAGTTCAGGGTTGTGGGTTTTTTCTTGTTCGTGTTCTTGTGTTTTCTTTTCTTTCTTTCTTTCTTTCTTTCTTTCTTTCTTTCTTTCTTTTCTTTCTTTCTTTTTCTTTCTTTCTTTCTTCTTTGCTAAGTCGTTCTTCTACAAGTCACTTCTGATACTGCTTTTGCTGTAATACAATTCATATTACAAATTTTCAATTCTCTCATTCGCATTCTTATCGCATTCTTGACTTCGCAGTATTCCCTTCACAAAATTTTTTTTCTTGTGATGCTATCGTACGTAATATCAATTCATTGTTCTTTTCCATCTGATTTAACTTCATCCGATCCTACTCTTCTCCATTCCTTCGTATGCTATCGAGGTCTGCTTCTAATACTTCGCGCAATTCATCTTTGTCACTTTCAATCCGTTCCTCTTTTCTTGAATTACTTCCTTCTTCTTCCGTTATGATCGAATCTTCTAAATTTTCCAAATCTTCTCGGCAATCTGTACTGTTCTTCGCAGAGTGCTTATTCCTTTCGCCAATAAATTTATAAATAAAACAATTTTCAAAACTGTGAAGTTCTAACTATCTGTCTATCTGTCCTTAATTTAAGTATTCTAATATCTTCTTTTAAACATTGCAATTTTTTCTACTGTTTGTTCAAGCAATCTTCTTGTAGCAATTCAGTTAAATTTGTTTTTTTTTTCAAATTTGTCTTCATTATTCATCTTCTTCTCATCATAACACAAGGTACTTGTGCTTTCCCTTCTGCATTCTCACCAAGTTTGGCACACTTTCTTTATTCCTTCTTCTCTGTTTTGCCTTCCCTTTCTGTCTTTCTTACTGTCTGTTCATCCCATTCTCTTTTTCTCTTCTCCTAACTCAACTCTTGCCATTTTCTTCACTGTTCGAGAGTGTTAGTTGCTTCCAACTTCACTTGTTTTTTTATATTCGTCTGGCTGACGTTGTTTTCTACTTGGCTCTGTTTTCTCAATGCTTCTTGTATCTTTTCTTTTGCATTTCTTCTTGAATTCTTCTTCTTCTTCTGTCTATTCTTCTTCTTCTTCTTCTTCTCTTCTTCTTCTTCTTTCTTCGCAATCTTCTTCGCTTCTTTCCTTCTTCTCTTTCTTCGCTTGCATTTCCTTGTTCTGTTCATTTTCTTTCGTTTTTCTTTCTTCTTTTTTCTTCTTCTTCTTCTTCTTCTTTCTTCTTCTTTTCTTTCTTTCTTCTTTCTTCTTTCTTCTTCTTCTCTTCTCTCTCTTCTCTCTTCTTCTCTCTTCTTCTCTCTCTCTCTCTGCTCTCTCTCTCTCTCTTCTCTCTCTCTCTCTCTTTCTCTCTCTGTATATCTTCTTTCTGTCTGTCTGTCTCTTCGTGTTCTGGTCTGTCTCATTTCTCTTTAGCGGAAATGTAACATTTGCTCTGCGCATCAATATTTATACGTCATCATTTGTCGTATTACCTATGTTCTTTTTTGTATTATATCTTAGTGTTGTCATTTTTTAGTGTGATGCATTTTGTATGCAAGCACAGCGATAAAAGCACTATCAAAACTGAATACCATCTGAAATAAAAAATGTTTCACTCAACTCCAAGTCAGTTTAAGTGCTCCTTTCATATCCATATTCCTGATGCATGCTGAATATGGACCCTGACTGCTGATTTAGAAGTACAGGCGGTAGAGATGAGAGTTCCGGAGACTCCTTGCACGCCTAAAGACCAATAACAACAAGTGCATAACAGAATCCAGCAAACCATTGGCCCTACAAAACCTCTATCAATCGTAAAGAGCGTAAACTTAATGGTACGGGTATGTCACAAGATCAAAAGGACTTGCAAAAGCAATACTGCAAGGCACTGTCCAAGGAGGAAGAAAAAGAGGCAGACCAAGGAAGAGCTGGGAGGACAACATCAGCAAATAAACAGGCCTAGAACTCAATAAACTTTTGAGAAAGGCAGAACAGAGAGATGAATCAATAAGTACGTGGTAGAGGTCTTGTGGGGGCGGGATAGCTAAGTGGCCAGAGCGCTCGATTTCCCCAAGTCAAGTTAAGCAGCGTCGAGCGTGGTTATCACTTGATGGTTGAACGTACGCGCGCCTTGCTTCAGAGAAGTCCGCCAAGTTCACCAGACGTAAATGGTACATACCTCTTTCAGGCTTTGGAAGGTAGAGCAGCGAGGAGAGGATGGCCCGATCAATATGCTGGCCCCTAGAGACTTGCTGATTAATAGACTGACCTCGCTCTACTACGACGGCCTAGATTAGGGACAATTAATACTTTTTAGAGGTCTTGTTGGTGTTGAGGTAACTGCTCCAGAGTATTCTGAGGTTGAATATCTGTTCAGCTGTGCTGCCCTGCTCTGAAACCTGCTTGTTCCTCAGCATTGATGGTCTTTGCTTGTGGCTTCAGTCTGTTCAGTATACATCTTCAACATGGCCTTGCTTGGGTGGCATCGAGGCTGATTGTGCGGTAATTCTGGTACTGCTGAAGATTTCCTTTCTTGGGGAGGGTGACGATGAGTGACTGTGTCCCTGGTGTTGGCCATTTTCCTGTCTGCCAGATCTTGTTGCAGATTTTTAGTAGAGCGTGACGATGGCTTCCCCTCCGCCTTGGACCAACTCAGCTGGAATGCCTCCTTAAGTCCACAAAGACGTGGTCAAAGGTCTTGCTGGTATTGCAAGGACTTCTCACGGAGTATCTAAGTTGAAAATTTGCTCTGTTCTGCTCTGAGACGGCCTGTTCTTCTTTGATGATCTCCTCAGCTTGAGGTTTAGTCTGTTCAGAGAATTCTTAGCATTACTTTACTTGGATGGCTGATCAGGCAACAGAACAACCACATATAAAAAAAGACTGTGCTAATACAGACGATCAGTCTAGACACATATTAGAATCAAACTGAATGTTTAAGTAAATACTAGTCCCCTATGCTTAACCACCCATGCCTTCCCTTATCTTTCTGTGTCTGCTGTTTATCACCATCGTTTCTCGCCCTACTCTTCCCCATAAATTGAATCTGAAAGTCGCTTACTGTACTCCTCTCTCCTCTGCTCTCTTCTCTCTCTCTCTCTCTCTCTCTCTCTCTCTCTGTCCATATCTGTATCTGCAGCTCCTGCTAACTTTTCTCGGCTGTGTGTCTATCCCTTCTTATCTGTTCTCTTCTCTTCTCTGTTTTTCCACGACCTGTCAAGATCTGGCAGGCTCAGAGATCAGTCATTTGCGGAAGAATGCGACCTGGCAAATGCCCAGTCAGAGAGCCTGCTGATAAAGGCCGTAATTTGTCATGCCGAAATGACAATGCGATGGTGCAGTATTTATGTATCGCGCTGGCTTGGTGGGGGGCGGGGGGGTAAGGGGAAATCCCAACTCGCTGATGACATTTTTTGTGTTCTTCAGGTGTTTTTGAAGAGAGTAAGAGTTCATGTCTGGGTGATTTATAGATATATATGGGGGTTTTTGTCTGTATTTTTGTTGTTGAAAACTTGCATTTGCAGATATGGATTTCGGTATTTTTTGGATAAAAATTGTTTTTTTGCTTTTTTACGGTTTAAAAAACGTTTTTTTCTTTTACAAAAATAGAGAGAGAGAGTTATGGTTTTGACAACAGACAGAAAAAAGAGTTGTTGGGGGTTTTTTGAGACGGGAAGGGGTGGGGGTTGGCAGACAAACTGTGCGTGCATGCATCATTCTTCGTTGCCAGTTTATTAGCAGAGCATGCATTGCCAGCTTTTAAGCGCGTTGCCAGTGTGCAAGCGCATTCATCACCCGTTGTTAAGCGCTTTGAAAATAGGTAGATGCATTCGTTGCAAGTTCATAAGTGCAGTGCCCGTTTTGTTATGTATGCATCATTGCCAGCTGATGACAGAATTGCCAGTTTATCAGAAGTGTGTATGCTGCCAGTTTTTACCACCACTGCCAGCGTAACCCAGTGTGAAAGTGCTGTCACCATTTGCGTCATATTTCAAGCGCGCACTGGCGCACGCGCGCGTGTGTGTGTGCGTGCGTGCGCGCGTGCGTACGTGTGTGTGTGTGCGTGCGCGCGTGCGTGTGTGTGTGTGCGTGCGTTCTTGCGTGCGTTCGTGCGTGCGTATATATATATATATATATATATATATATATATATATATATATATATATATAGATATATATATATATATATATATGTGTGTGTGTGTGTGTGTGTGTATGTGTGTGTGTGTGTGTGTGTGTGTGTGTGTGTGTATGTATGTATGTGTGTGTATGTATGTATGTATGTGTGTGTGTATGTGTGTGTATGTATGTATGTGTGTGTGTGTGTGTGTGTGTGTGTGAAATGCTCTGCACTCGTTGGGATCCCTTACAAAATTGAAATCTGAAATTGCTCTTTTGTTTCCTGTTTTTTTGGTTTTGTTGATGTTTGTTTGTTTTCTAGCCGTGATTTTCTCGTTTACAGCAGAGAGACGCGCTGTGTTTGAGATATCGGTGTATCGTTTCACCCAACAGACTTTCCATTCTGAACACCACTTAAAAAATGAAAAACTTGCCCTGTGATGGGAAGGGAAACAATTCGACTGGAAACTGGGGTTGGAATTATGGACCCTTGCTTCCAAAAAAAGCCTCCTTAACTTCTGCATTGCATTGCATTGTATTGTGTTGTGTTGTGTTTAATTGTGTTGTGTTGAGTTGAGTGGTGTTGCATTGCATTGTGTTGTGTTGTGTTGTATTGTATTGTGTTGTATTGTATTGCATACCATTTTTTAGTCGCGGCAGATTTTTCTTCGTGAAGTACAAGCTATTATCCACTGTGTGAGCGCATCACCACAAAAGCAGCGCCACCCATTTAAAAAAGATCCTGTCTGTATGTATGCATATTTAGCTCCCTATCAGAGAAGAGTTTTTTTCCACAGAAATTTTTTCTGGAACAAATTTCCTGTCTTTGGTTCTTTTACGTGCGCTAAATGTGTTTACCGTCTTATCTGAAAGAGTAGCACACAGACCACCCTTCAAAATTCAGTAGATCAGGAGGAAGGGGAGGGAGGAGTTTTGGTTCAAAGTAGGATCAACCCAACGATTCCTCGTTTCCTAGACGAGTGTGTTAACTCTAGGCCACTTTCTGCTTCGCCAAAGCAAACTTTTGTACTGGGGGCGGGACAGCCTAGTGGTTAGAGCGTTGAGCTCGTAGTCTGACAGCACGGGTAAGAGCCACCACCAAGAAGCATGATCTAAGGGATTTTTCCCATGGAGTGATCAACAGTACCGACTAAACTCCCCCTCCCCAAAAGTCCTTAGGATGAGGAATATAAACCGAGGTCCAGTGTACAAATACACGCAAAACATCCTGCGCACACATTGAAATCTGTTCTGCCTTTTGGAAGTGTAGGCCATTGTGTGTCGGTAGGAACGGATGACTTTTAACAAAACAATAGTTTTAAAAAATCCATATGCACACTGATGTCGTGTTTAGACATCATCCCTGAAGAGGAAATGCGGCTACCTTAATAGTAGTCAAACGGTCGCATACGCTAACATCTCACCATTGATATTTGTGTGTGTGTGTGTGTGTGTGTGTGTGTGTGTGTGTGTGTGTGTGTGTGTGTGTGTGTGTGTGTGTGTGTGTGTGTGTGTGTGAGAGAGAGAGAGAGAGAGAATTGAATTGAATTGAATTGAATTGAATTGAATAAATTTTATTTTAAGAGGGTAATGGCATAAGCAAACATGCTTTTTTACAACCAGCCCTCTGGGCATAAAAGAACA
>CM060318.1:16835287-16842787 GCA_030674155.1 Stramonita haemastoma
TATTTATGTTTTCTGCTGTAATATCTTTTTTTGGTCTCCTTTTTGTTTAAATTCATTTCTTAAGCATATAATACAATTCTTTAAAGCTTTACTTATATTTTTTGTATTTGTTTTTTTTGTATTTGTATTTTGTATTTTGTACCACTTTATGTCACGGCAGATTTCTCTGCGTGAAATTCAGGCTGCTCTCCCTGGGGAGAGCGCGTCGCCACATGAGCAGCGCCTACCCATTTTTTTTTCTTTTTCCTGCATGCAAGTGTATTTGTTTCCCTATCAGAGTGGCTTTTTTCTACAGAATTTTGCCAGGGACAACCCCCTTGTTGCCGTGGGTTCTTTTACGTGCGCTAAATAGTGATGTGTAACACACGGGACCTCGGTTTATCGTCTCATCCGAAAGACTAGCGCCCAGACCACCACTCATGGTCTAATGGATGGGAAAAAAGTTTTGGGTCCAAACGGAGTACGAACCCCGCACACTCCGACCCGGACTTTTTGCTTTCTAGGCAAGGCGCGTGACCACCTAGACCACCGATCCACCTGCCATTAATTATAATTATATATTATATATATATAAATAATTAAATATGCCTTTTGATTATGAATCCTTTGATACATGATGTGTACATTTGCAATAAGCAGCCAAAAAAACGATCATTGACATGACAGAAGTGCCATCAACTCATCAATTTTTGGTAAAGGTCACTGCCAGCAGTGTGAATGGTCAGATGGAAGGGGAGATGGCTGGCACCACAGAATTATATATATATATATATATATATATATATATATATATATATATATATATATATATATATATATATATATATATATATTATAGATACAAATAATTATATTGCCATTAATTACATTTGATATTATTTGAATCACTAAAATTAGCTATCCATTCCATCCCACTCTTTCCTTAGCATAAGAGACAGACAGACAGACAGACAGACAGACAGACAGACAGACAGACAGAGGGAGAGACACAGAGAGAGAGACAGAGAGAGAGAGTGATTCAAAGTAACAGAGACATGGGCAGACTGATGAATGGGATGGAAAGACGGTGCAATAAAAACGAGTTGGGAAGGCCCAGACAGACAGAGAGTAAAAGACAAGGACAGAGAAAGACAGACACACAGAGACAGAGAGAGAGAGAGAGTGACATGGGAGAGAGCAGCAGAGGGGTGGAAAACACAGACAGGGCAATGGAAACCAGTCAAGGGAGGCCCAGACAGACACAGAGTTAGAGGCAAGGACAGAGAAACACACACACTCACACACACACTCACTCACACACACACACACACATACACATACACACACACACACACACACATACACATACACATACACACACACACACACACACACACACACACACACACACACACACACACACACACACACACACACACACACGAGTGACAATGGTAATGGTAGATAAAAACACAGACAGGGTGATCAAATCCAGTCAAGGAAGGTCCAGACAGACACAGATTGAATCAAACAGAATAAATGGCCATCCTCTAGCTTGTGTCTGCATTGCTCACACCACAAAGATCAATGGGTGATCCCTCTGTCTTCTGTGACCCATTCCATCCATCTTGCCAGGCAGACAGGGACAGTGAAGACAGACGATGTCGGGGGGGGGGGGGGGGGGGGGGGGACCAGACAGCCCTAGGCCATTGTCCAGTCAGTGTCCACGTGTGTAGGGTCAGCTGCCATCATCAGTTCTGTGGTGCCGGACATCTCCCCTTCCATCTGACCATTCACACTGCTGGCAGTGTCCTTTACCAAAGATTGATGAGTTGATGGCACTTCTGTCATGTCAATGATTGTTTTTTTTTGCAAATGTACACATCATGTATCAAAGGATTCATAATCAAAAGGCACAGGTTGTTGTTGCCTTTATGGGTAATGAAAAAGTAAACATTTATATAATAGGGTACAATAGGGTTTGTTTTGGTTTTATAATTGTTGGTTATCATTTAGACTGTAACATTTTTAACCCTCTTGAATTGGTAGTTCATACCTTAAATTGTCCAAACAAAGGAGATTGCTGTTTTATACTTTTTGATGGTAGTATACTGACAGGAAAAAAGGGATTACTTTGTACAACGTTTGAATTTGAATGACATTATCACAATTTGTGCAAAAACGTTTCGGTGCATTTTGTAGCATTACGTCTCTTGGAAGCCAGTTTGCGTAGGACGGATACAAAGTTTCAGATCTGCACAGGTTTCTATCTCTCTGTATGTTGTGTTGTAGATCTGCTTTCCCTTCTGCAGACTGCTCAGTGTGACACGTTCCTCATATAGCATGTTGTGGTTGTTTTGCTTCACATAGATAAAGTACAGTTGTCTTTTGTACTAGAATCAAAGGAAGATTCCCTGACAGTGTCATCAGCCTCACAAAGTAATGTCTTCATGTTGTCTGACTGGTAAAGCACCTTCTTTCTTCACACTTTAACTTCTTGCTGATCATGAAGACGTCTTTGCACAGAGAGGTCTGTCAGTCTGCCCCCATACCCTTCCACTGACACAGTATGCATCAATCCCTGCAACAGTTGTGTCTCTTGTAATTTCAGTGTTGGCTACAGGGTGAGGGAGATCAAAGTGAGCATCACTGTTAGCAAAATCCCACACACTGTTCTGTGCCCTTTACACAGTTGACTGGTCTCCATCCCTAGCTTCACTGTCTGCATGTTTACGTGCTGACATGGTACGCTGCTCATTCAAGTCCCGTGTACTGGTTTGTTTACATTCTATGTCACACACAAACAGCTCGTTATCGTCACCACTGCTGCTGTCTTGATTATTGTTACTAGCTAGATCATTGCCCTGATGCTGTTTTGCCCTCTCCTGGTCACGGTGTATTTGACTGGGCAGCTTCTTTCGCAAATACTGCACATGTGTGTGCTTATACAAAGGAGGTTCAGCCATATTATTGTTACTTGTTATTGTTACTAGCTAGATCATTGCCCTGATGCTGTTTTGCCCTCTCCTGGTCACGGTGTATTTGACTGGGCAGCTTCTTTCGCAAATACTGTACATGTGTGTGCTTATACAAAGGAGGTTCAGCCATATTAGCTGAAACTGTTTTGGGGCTTCAGTCAGAAAGGAGGACAAAAACGATATTTTGTTCTTCTCCACAGAATTTCCAACCGCTGGTAGTAGTCAAGGTTTTCTCAATAGTTGCTTGAGGATCAGTAGCTGATAATTATGTTTGAGACAAACTTTGGAAAATATTCTGCTACTAAAGAAATCAGTTTCCTCTTGCTTTGCCTCATACCACGTGACCAAGAATGAAGAAAAGAAGGAGAGAGACAGAGACAGAGAGACAGAGAGAGAGGTGATAAAATCCAGTCAGGGAGCTGCCCAGACAGACACAGATTGAATCAAACCACCTCCTCTGTCTTCATTGTCCACACCACAAAGATGGATGAGACCATCAGCCTCCATAGCACTGTGGTTAGTGCCGTGGGTAAAAGGCCAGAAGGTCGCAGCAGGTTCATGGGGATTTTTCTGACTGGGGTCACCTCCTACCCAGAAGTGAGTTTGCCATTTTTGTGAGACCACACAGTCAAGTTTTCTTTTCACTTTAAAGACGCGATTTTTGAGAGTGTTGCTCAAAATTAATGATCTTACCAACACTGTAGATGTCTGTTTCTACCGGGCTGGATGAACGGTTGATACCAAGATGATCTATCATGATTGGAAACGTAGAGTACAGCCCTGTCAAGCAGTCTCAAAGCACATGCACTTCCATGGCAGCTTCATTCCAACATCTTCGTCATCATTTATTAAATGCAGTAAAAGGAAATTGTCTCAGATTCGGTGGCTGTGGTTGCTTTGGTCTCATGGTGACACCCCCCCCCCCCTCTTCCTTCTTCTGTCTGTCTGTCTGTCTGTCTGTCCTCTCCTCTCTCTCTCTCTCTCTCTCTCTCTCTCTCTCCTCTCTCTCTCCTCTCTCTCTCTCTCTCTCTCCCTCTCTCTCTCTCTCCCTCCCTTCTCTCCTCCCCCTCCCTCTCCCCCCTCCCTCCCTCCTCTCCTTCCCTTAAGTCTTTCTTCTCACGTTTTACAGTTTGATTTCTCCTCGTCTTCTTCTGTCCATCTTTCCAAGATCCCCCCCTTATATCCACCTAATGAGGAAATACTGCCAGCCCAGGCCGAAGCACTGCTGACCATTACACCTTGGCTCATTGAGGACACTGCCTCCTCGGCTGGCTGACCCGTGTGGCTGATTACCGTCCACTGGTCATCCGCTGCACTGGTCATCACCTGTGGCTTTTGAAGGCCTTTGACTGGACAATTATTTCTGGTTGTGCAGTCTCTCACTCTGCGTGTTGTGTGTGTGTGTGTGTGTGTGTGTGTGTGTGTGTGTGTGTGGGGTGTGTGTGTGTGTGTGTGTTTGTGTGCGCGCGCGCAAGTCTGTTTGTTTGGCTCTGTCTGTCTGTTTTTCTCTTTGCCTCAGTCTCCTTCTCTCTCTTCCTCTGTCTCTCTTTCTGTCTTTCTCCCCTCCCCCCCCTTCTTTCTTTCTCCCTCTTCCTCTCCAGTCTCTACATCCTCTCTCATTTGGCGTCTTGAAGTTGAAGACAAGTGTGCCAGTATAGCAGAATATTGGTATTTCGGAGATAACTTTATCTGATTTGTCATCGTCATTGTTATCATTCTTGTTGACAGAATGTCCCATAGTATCATTACAACTATCGTCATCGTCATCACTCCATCGTTGTATCATCTCCTCCGTCGTCCTCATATCCCTCATCATCACTCATCCGTCCCTCGTCCATCATCATCATCCTCCATCTCCATCATCTCCATCCATCCCTCTCTCTTCCTCCTCTCCTTCTCTTCCCTCCCCTCCTCTTCCACCTCTCTCTCTCTTCTCTCCTCTCTCTTCTCCTCTCTTCCACTCCTCCTTCCTTCCTTCTCCCATCCTCTCCACCCTTCTCTCTCCTCCTCCTCCATCCTCCTCCTCCTCCTCCTCCTCCTCCTCCTCCTCCTCCTCCTCCTCCTCCTCCTCCCTGTCTCACTGTTGTCCCTCCCACCCCTCCTCCTTACCTTCTGTCGCCCTATACGAATGTCCTTTCCTCTTTATCATCTCCTCCTCATCTGTCTTTCCTATGCATCTTCGGTTTACAGCTGTCTTCGTCTCTACCTCGCTCGCTCTTCCATCTTGTACTCCTGCCTCCTCTCCTCCTCACTCCTCCTCATCCTCCTCCTCACTCCTCTCCTCCTCCTCGTCCTCCTCCTCCTCTCCTCCCCCTCCTCCTCCTCCTCCTCCTCCCTCACCTCCTCCTCCCCTCCTCCTCCTTCTCCTCCTCCTCCTCCTCCGTCCTCTTCCCTCCTCTCCTCCTCCTCCCCCCTCCACCCCCCTCCCCTCCTCCTCCCCTCCTCCGTCTCTCTCTCCCCTCCTCCCCTCTTCTGTCTCACTGATTAGTCCTCTACGAACCCCTCCATTACACTTTGTGCCCACGCCTAGCCTGCATATAGACTCCCCTCGCTCTTCTATGAGACTTTACAGGATAAGCTGATCTTGTTTGACTGTCTGCACAGGACATGTCTTCAACAGAGAGAAATGAATGGGAAAGTGTGTGTGTGTGTGTGTGTGTGTGTGTGTGTGTGTGTGTGTGTGGTGTGTGTGTGTGTGTGTGGTGTGTGTGTGTGTTGTGTGTGTGTGTGTGTGTGGTGTTGTGTGTGTGTGTGTGTGGTGTGTGTGTGTGTGTGTGTGTGTGTGTGTTGTGTGTGAGTGTTGTGTGTGTTTTGTGGTGTGTGTGAGATTTATGTTGTTTTATGATGTTTATAGCCACTTGTTTCCATTATGTTTGGGGTGGGATAACTTTAGTGATATTTATTTATTTTATTTTTTCATTTATTCTTTTATATCGAAGATAATGGAATAAGCACTCATATGTTTTTTTTACATCCAGTCCCCGTGTGTATGCAATTTTGTAAATCTTGTCATCTGTTTCCACCGGCACACGATGGCCTACTCTTACAAAAAGCGAAACAGGATTTAACGTTTGTGCAAGATGTTCTGCGTGCGTTCGCACACGGAGCCTCGGTTTATAGTCTCATCCGAAGGACTTCTGGGTGGAATGGAGTCTGCACTAATGTTAACTCCAAAGGAAAAATTCCCTAGAACGGGAATCGAACCCGGGTCGTTATATTGCGAGCGCAATGTTCTGACCACTAGGCTATCCCATCCCCCCTTAGCGTTAGGCTTGTGGTTTGATGGCCCAGGATCGAGCCATTACCAAGACGCCCGTTAAAGGATTTTTCTCCCTGAAGTTAACATCATTACCAACTGCCATCCCCCGAGAGTCTTTTGGATGAGACCATAAACCGAGGCCCCGTTTGCGAACGCACGCGGAACATTTATTCGTAGGTTGAAAGTCGCTTTGCCTTTCTCAAGAGTAAGCAATTCGTGCCGGTACGGGTGATGGCAGAATATAATACATAAAAGAACCGCATGCACACTGGTGTCGTGTTAAGACATCCTCCCCGAAGCTGGAATGTAGCTAGCTACCTTAGTGGTGGGCCAAACCGGTCGCATATGCTAAAATCTCACAATTTTGTGAACCTCAGGACCCGAGGAAGATATAATGTTTTATGTTGATTTTTGTATCATTAATGATTATTAGTTTCTGTGGTGTGCGTGTTTCTGTTCTGAATGAACTCCTGTTGCTTTGATCTTTGTGTCAGGTGAAAAACATTCTAATAGATGTTTAAAGTTACACAACATAGCATTGCACTGCATTATACTATTACACATTTCCCTATCTGTTTATCTATCTCGAATTCTGGCGACCGTGGGGGCACCCCCGAAGACTGGACAACCAGTTCCCTCCATTTCTCTCTCTGTTCCGCCTTTCTCAGGGTTTCGTTGACTTCTAGGCCTGTCCATTCGCTGATGTCCTCTCATCTCTTCCTTGGTCTGCCTCTTTTTCTTCCTCCTTTGACAGTGCGTTACAGTTTTGTTATCTTGTGACTCATTACATTACATTATATGCTGTAGTACTACAGTGGTACTGGTAATACTTGCAATAGCAGCAGCAGCAACAGCAGTGATAGTAGTAGTAGACGTAGTATATAGTAGCAGTAGTTGCACTACTAGTGGTAGAAGTGGTAGTATTAATAGCAACAGCAGCAGCAGCAAAAGGAGGAGGAGCAGCAGCAGCAGCAGCAGCAGCAGCAGTAGTAGTAGTAGTAGTAGTAGTAGTATAGTAGTAGTAATAGTAATAGTAGTAGTAGTAGTAGTAGTAGTAGTAAGTAGTAGTGCAATGTAGCACAAGCAACAACAGTAGCAGTGGTAATAGTCGTAGTCGTCGACATCATCCCAATAAAAATTGTTGTCCTTGTCGTCGTCACTGTTGTCGTCGTGGTGGTCATTTTAGTAGTAATAATGGTAGCGGTAATATAAATTGTTGTTGCTTTATTATTATTTTTTTTTGCTGTTGCTGCCGGAGAAGCAGCCGAAGCAATAGTAGCAGTC
>CM060318.1:16847787-16850287 GCA_030674155.1 Stramonita haemastoma
CGCTGAATGTGGACTGCACGCGGGACCTCGGTATATCGTCTCATCCGAAACACTTAGTACCCAGACCGCAACTCAAGGTGTAGTGGATCGGAAGGGGGAGAGTTTCTGGCGCGAAAGGGAATGGAGCCCACACTGTCCTGTTCTTTAGGCAGTGTGTTACATGTACACCACCGGTGTAATCATCTATCTGTCTATCTGTCTATCTGTCTATGTCTGTCTGTCTATCTATCTATCTATCTATCTATCTATCTATCTATCTATCTATCTATCTATCTATCTATCTATCTGTCTGTCTGTCTGTCTGTCTGTCTGTCTGTCTCTATCTACCTACCTATCTACCTGTCTGTCCGTCTGTCCGTCTATCCATCTGTCCGTCTATCTATCTGTCTGTCTGTCTGTCTGTCTGTCTGTCTGTCTGTCTGTCTGTCTGTCTGTCTGTCTCATAACCTGGCGACCGTGGCGGTACCCCTAAAGACTTGAAAACCAGTTCCCCCCATTCCTCTCTCTGTTCTGCCTTTCTCAAAAGTTTAGTTGAGTTCTAGTCCTGTCCATTCGCTGATGTTGTACTGCCTACTCTTCCTTGGTCTGCCTCTTTTTCTCTCTCCTGGGACAGTGCCTTGCAGTATTGTTTTTGCAAGTCCTTTCGATCTTGTGACATGCCCGTGCCATTTAAGTTTACGCTTCTTTACGATTGATAGAAGGTTTTCGTAAGGACCAATGGTTTTCTGGATTATGTTATACACGTCTTCGTTGCTTATGATTGTGGTCTCTGTAGAAGATGCCAAGGAGTCTCCGGAAGCATCTCATCTCTACCGCCTGTACTCTCCATTGAAGTGTATCATCATTTCTATGAAAAGAAATGAAAAGAGATGGATCTCTGTGGTGTATTTTGCATTGTATTCTTTGTTATCGAGGATAATGGAATAATCACTCATGTGCTTTTTTACATCCAGTCCTCGTGTGTATGCAGTTTTGTAAATGTCATCTGTTCCCACTGGCACACGATGGCCTACTCTTACGAAAAGCAGAACAGGATTTAACGTGTGCGCAAATGTTCTGCGTGCGTTCGGACACGGGTCCTCGGTTTATGTCTCATCCGAAAGACTTTTGGGGGGAGTGGAGTCAGCACTGATGTTAACTTCAGAGGAAAAATCCCCTCGACCAGGGAATCGAACCCGGGTCGTCAATTTGCGAGCACAATGTTCCGACCACTAGGCTATCCCGTCCCCCTGCTGTGTGTGTGTGGTTGCAGGGGGCCAAAAGCACTGTGGACGAAAAAGGAGCCTCCGCCATCTTCTCTCAGAGAATGAACGAGAATGATCTGAAAGGCACCGCTGTACAGGTGAGTGGGGGTGGGGGTAGGGGGGAGATCTGGGGGGGGGGGGGGGGGGAGGGAGTGGGGGAGGAAGGGTCTGTGACGGAGTGAGGGGGTGGGGGTGGGGGTTAGAGGGCTGTGCGAGGTGTAAGTGTGTGCCTGTGTTTGCCTTTGCGCGTGTCCAGACGCATGAGTCTGAAAAAGTGTGTGTGTGCGTGTGCGTGCGTGCGTGCGTGCGTGTGTGTGTGCGTGCGTGGTGTGTGCGTGCGTTGTGTGTGTGTGTGTGTGTGTGTGTGTGTGTGTGTGTGTGCGCGCATCTTCGTATGAAAATGTGTGTGTGTGTGTGTGTGTGTGTGTGTGTGTTGTGTAACGCGTGTGAAAGTGTGTGCATGTGCATGTATGTGTATATGTGCTTGTTTGCGCGCGTGCGTGTGTATGTGTGCATGCGTGTGCAAATGTGTTTGCTTGTGTGTGTGTATGCGTGCATAATGAGGTTTTTTTCATTATACATTGAATGTAGCTTGAAGAGATTGGTAATGTTTCGTGTTATTTTACCTTTTTTTTTATATCAATGGTACGTTGTGTATGTGTGTGTACGCACGCGCGCGCGTTTGTGCGCATGCATGCGTGTGTATTTGTGTGTATAGTGTGTGTGTGTCATGCGTGTGTATGTGTGTGTATGCTTGCGTGTGTGTATGCATGCATGCGTGTGTATGTATGTGTGTATGCTCGCGTACGCGCGCGCGCGCGCGCGTGTGTGTGTGTGTTGGTTGGTTGTTTCAGATCCGTGTGGTGCAAGGCAGGGAGCCTGAACACTTTCTGTTGATATTCAAAGGGAAAATGGTCATCTTCTTGGTGAGTCGTGGATTCTGTCTGCTTCTTTCTTGTGGCTTGTGCCAGGCTTCTAGTTCCTTGGGCTTCTGAAAAATGCCAGCATTCTTTGTCTTCTTGTCATTCTTGTTCTTCTTGTCTTTTTTTTTTCTTGATCCTCTTCTTTTTATTTTCCTTCTTGTTTTTTGTTCTTGTTCTTGTTCTTCTTCTCGTCCCTTCTTGGTCTTTTCCTCTTCTTCTTTTTCGTCTTCGTCTTCTTCTTCTTCTTCTTCTTCTTCTTCTTCTTCTTCTTCTTCTTCTTCTTCTTCTTCTTCTTCTTCTCGTCCTTGTTGTTGTTGTTGTTGTTCTTCTTCT
>CM060318.1:16855287-16867787 GCA_030674155.1 Stramonita haemastoma
GTTTGTTTGTTTGTTTGTTTGTTTGTTTGTTTGGTGTGTGGTGTGTGTGTGTGTGTGTGTGTGTGTGTGTGTGTGTGTGTGTGTGGTGTGTGTGTGTGTGTGTGTGTGTGTGTGTGGTGTGTTTCGTGTGTGTGTGTTCGTGTGTGTGTGTGTGGGTGTGTGTTTTGTGTGTGTGTGTGTGTGTGTGTTGTGTGTGTGTGTGTGTGTGTGTGTGTGTGTGTGTGTGTGTGTGTGGGGTGTGGTTCCCCCCCTTTTAGTTTGAATTGAATTTTGCTTGAAGTTTCTATATATATATTTTTTTTTTTAATAATCTCTCTCTCTCTGTCTCTGTCTCTGTCTCTCTCTCTCTCTCTCTCTCTCTCTCTCTAATTTTCTACTTCTCGCTCGCTCATTTTGTATACAGTAAACTCTCATGCCTTGACCATGTGGCTATCAAAATATGTTAGGATTTTAAATGTTAATTAATGAGAATGGTTCAGTGAAGCGTCAAATTTATTGAGTAACTCTAAAAAAACACTGAATCTTGTTGAACAGATCACAAACAGATTGTGATCATTCAGTTCCAGGACAGTGCTAATCGGTACAAGGCACACCCTAAAGATACCGGTTTCTTTCAGGATTAAGTATTCCTTTATTGTTTGTTCATATATGTGTGGCACAAAAGAGCAGTTGTCGGCTAGGCAGTAACGTCTCACTAACATATTTGCTTATGATACAACTGTTCTTCTAAGCTATTAAATTTTCAAGTAGAACAAACTTCATCTTCACAAGAAGGCATAAATCTTTTACAGACATGATCTAAACTAAATCTGTTGTACCTGTACTGATATAACTGTTATCTTTTTCTTGATGTAAGTGTGCATTTACTAGTGCTCAAAATGGACACGCTTCTTAGGAATGTTTGCTTATCATCCCCCCTTTTTATTTTCTGGGTTTTTGGAAAGAAGTAGAGAGCTAAAAAGGGTTTGTGGATATATGATTGGAAGATGTGGAACGTCATAATGTTTATTTCTGTCATCCTTTACTGACTTCTGTCATGCTTGAGGGCAAGATGTATCGCCAAAGAACAAAAAAAAAACCAAACCCAACAACCCTGCTTGTGCTTATTCTTTCCCCTTGAAAAAATGGTTTGTTTATTTGTTCTCAAGAAATGTTTGTTTGTTATTCGTTTGTTTATTCTTCTCTCTCTAATTGTTCTTTGTATCTCTCTCTCTCTCTCTCTCTCTCTCTCTCTCTCTCTCTCTCTCTCTCTCTCTCTCTCTCTCTCTCTCTCTCTCTCTCTCTCTCTCTCTCTCTCTCAGCAAATTAAGAATGACAGCATATTGCTTGAGTAATGTTGTAGACGGTGTATTAGAAGTATTTGTAGTGTTTGAAAGAGTCCAGTTAATGCACACTCAAGAGATGCTGTATTGATAGGATAAGAGCATTAGAATGGATAGAGAGTAAAGGTAATAAACCATAAAAAGATATTGGGAGGAATCTTAAGTATTTTAGTGCAACTCGAAAAGGAGCACACTAATCCAAGTTATCGCAAGAAAAAGGCTTTCATCTATATTGAAAACCAAACTATACTTTCAGATAACAAAACAAGCAAATAAAGAGGAAGAAAAAAAGATAACTGAAGTTTTGGCAAAAGAAATGTCACAATTTTCATGTTCGGAACAAGCTAAGAAAATAGGTTGTGTAGATAAGGAAAGGTATTGAATAATATCACTATGGATGAGTTGTACAGCCTTTTCAAAACTGCGTTTATAGGTAATAGTGAATAACTCCAAAGGGACTACAACAGTAATACTGAACTCCTAGATCATGCTTTGAATAAGAAATAAAAATATTAGAACTTGACTTATTCAGGCAATAAGTAGGCTTAGAAATAGAAAAAAGTCAAAAATATATATCAGCCTACATATCAAAATCTAGTGGTAATACTGTTATTGTGTTCCTGAGAGAATTATTCAATGTCATCTTTGAACAAGGAATTTACCAACAGGTGTGGTCTAAAGCCATAATAAACACTACATGAAAAAAGAAACTCGAACGATGCAGATACTCATACGTATTGCGTCTTCATGCGATACTTTAATCCTGAATACACGACTTTACACCTGGTTAAAAAGTTGCAACAGTTTCAAAATGTTAAGCAGGATTTTGCAGGAGATAATTCACCCGTTGACCAAACTTTAACTTTCAAAAAACTTAATGTCGCTTTTGTAGATTCAAGGAAAGCTTTTGATTCTGTTGAGAATGATAGGCTATTGTACTGTATTCAAAATTACGGTGTAAATGGTAGGTTCTTTGTTTTGCTTCGCACCATGTACAAGTCGTCAGTTCGTGCACATTTTTTTTTTGTTAACTGAAATGTTTGACTCTTCCACTGGAATAAGACAAGGTTTTGATATTTCGGATAGATAATTGCAGAGTAAATGTGGTTATGTATTACTGGCTCACAATGATTATGAATATATATTTGAACATGAAATTTATACTGAAGAAGTCAGCAAGGCATTATTATACCGTGCCAACTTCTTCCGAATGCATTTCATGTAAGAATATGTAGGTACTCTCTTTTCTTATAGTCTGATATTTGTTTAGGTATGCTATGATTTTTAAATGCTTTGTTTTCCAGATTGTTTTATCTTCATTACAGCTTGGTGTGTCTGTATTGTGAAGAAATGAAGGAAGCAGTCAGTAATGTCAAATGTTAGCAATTCAACATTGAAGAACACAGTAAAATGATGAACAAAAGCATGTTTGCAAGTGATGCCTCTTAAACAGTCAACACAGGAAAAGTACACTGGCTCAAGTGTTGAGACACAGGTCCGTCAGAAGAAATAACTTCAGGTATAATAGGGAGAAGTCGTGAACGCTTAACACACAGTCGTTTTCTTCATGATTGTTATTCATTCATTTTCTGAAATATGATGAAATGAATGTAATGTAAGTGAAATGAATTTATTCAGCAGACCAGAACTGTTACGCATAGTTATACTTGAGGCACATGGTTACATCATTATCAAATATCGTTATTGTGAGACATGTAGTGCGTTGTATACTGATACTTTTCCTAGCCCCCGTTACACACTGTACAGTGGTCTGAGGCCTATGTAAATGAAACCGTTTCACAGGGATGGGGGGGGGGGTAACCTAGTGGTCAGAGTGTTGCACTGGTGATGTGGCTGTCAGGGAGCGAGCCAGGGTTCGAGCCCACACCAAGACCCCCGTTCAAGGGGACTTCCCTCTGGAGTTAACACCAGCACTGACTCCACTCCCCCAAAGTCATTCGGAAGAGACTGTAAACATAAGTCCCGTGTGTGAACGCACGCAGGACATCTTGTGCACTGCCTTTCGGAAGAATAGGCCATTGTGTGCCGTTGGAAACAGATGGCAAAATTTACAAAATCGCATGCACACGGAGACTGGATGTAAGAAAAACACATGGGACTTTATTTCATTATTCTCGAAATGAAAGAATAATTAAATAACATGTCTCTTATCTAGAACCTCTTGTGGCGAATCAAACCAATGATTAAGTATAGTATAGCTGCTACCACTGCTACTGCTGCTGTTGCTGCTGCTGCTGCTGCTGCTGCTGCTGCTGCTGCTGCTGCTGCTACTGCTGCTACTGCTATAGATATATTTCTTTCAGGGGGCCAGTGAAGATGAGAAGAATGAGGCGAACACTGTACTCCAGCGCATCTGTCCGGGCAGGTAGGCTGAGGTCTTATATAGTTATACGGGAAAGCAAAACTGAAAACTCTATGCCCAACACAATAGTCCGCACTTTATCAGACCACACGAGGACGCATTAGGGTATGACTACACAACACTCAAACAGATGGACTGGGGCGATGGGTTGAAAAATAACGTGACAATGATGACGAAGATGATGATGATAATGATAATAATAATGATAATAAAAAATTAAAAAATGATGGTGATAGTAGTAGTAGTAGTAGTAGTAGTAGTAGTAGTAGTAGTAGTAGTAATAATAATAATAATGATAATTATTATTATTATTATTATTATTATTATTATCGTTATCATTATTATTGTTAATAATAATATTATTATTATTATCATTATCATTATTATTGTCGTTATTATTATTATTATTATTATTATTATTATTATTATTATTATTATTATTATTATCATTATATCATCAAAGCTGGAATGTGGCTACCTGTTTTTTAACATAGTGAAAAAGAAACAACACATAAACGGGCGGCAGGATAGCCTCGTGGTTAGAGCGGCGCGTTCCTGATCTGACGACTGGAGATCGAACCACCACTGAGGCACCCGTTCGAAGGGATTTTTACCCTGGAGTTAAAATCTTGCGCAAACGTTAAAAACCCAGTCCTACTTTTCAAAAGAGTAGGCCATTTCGTGCTGGTAGAAACGGATGACAAAATTTTGAAAAACACATACACACAGGTGTTGTGTTTAGACACCATTCCAATTCCATTAAGCGGAATGTGGCTACCTTACTGGTAGGTAAAAACAGTCTCAAACGCAAAATCTCACTCCTGGTGAACCTAGCAGATCTAACAGAGGAACAGCAACAACTAAAAAATCCCAACAAGCTATATTTGTATCCATGGTATCAAAATTGCAATGATTCAAACTGATTACCATAGCCTAACTGACACATGGTGCAGTGATCGTAGTTTCCCTTTCTAGAAATGAATAATGGTTATGGTCCATACATAGCATCACTGTGCAAGAGGAATTTAGTTCCAACCAACAGTGCATGATTAGTATACCTAACAGCCGAATTATATAGATAAGCGTCAGAATAACGAAATTACTTTTAAAAAAAGGGTTAAAAAAAAAGTTACGGTAAAGGTGTCCATAACCTAGGCGGTCGTAGGGGAGCGAGGTATTAGAGACCTCAGCTTCTCTAGGGGCCAGCATATTGAGGGCGGCGCCCATCTCCTCTCCCTCGCTGCTTTAGCTTTCCCTCTTTAGGGTCACCCATTTACAGCTGGGTGAGCTGGTGGACTGTACTGAAGCCAAGGCGCACAAACGGTCACCCATCCAACTGGTAACCACGCTCGACACTGCTTAACTTGACTTAGGGGAAAGCGAGTGCTCTGACCACTGAGCTATCCTGCCCCCCACGTAAAGACTAAGGAGGAGCTGGAAACGACATGCCATTATTTTTCCCAGACACATCGGACAGTGTAAAGCGAACGAGAGAAAAAGAAGCAGCAGCTAGTAAAATGAGTTGAAACAAATTCAGAGTATAGGCAGTTTTCTTTCTCTTCTTTTCCTTTTCATTGACCACATTGCTGTTTGAACCCTAAGAAACTCTGACCTGGTGGTGGTGGAGGAGCGCAAGGAACCCGAAGAGTTCTGGGACATCCTAGGAGGATGCGAGCCCTACGCCACAGGACCTGCTTTGGAGGTGAAGCACGCACGCACACACACACACGCGCGCGCGCACACACACACACGCGCGCGCGCACACACACACACACACACACACACATGCACACACACACACACGCACGCATACACACAAACACGTATTAATCTTCTGTTGTAGGTTTTCTTTTGAATTCAATTGTTGGACTTGTTTTAGATACTTTTAATTCTTTTTTTTAAAGTCTAATATCACCTGGAGTGAACAGACTTTAAATGAAAAACAAACAAACAAAACACGCACACACATACACCCCATACGCACACGCACGCACACACACACACTCACTCACTCACTCACTCACTCACTCACTCACTCACTCACTCACTCACAGCACACACACACACACACACGCACACACACACATACACACACACGCACGCACGCACACACACACAAACACGCACGCACGTACGCATACACGTATACAAATACTGGCAACTCCACTCCCTGCATACCACCTGTTCTTTCTTGCCTGCTATGTCTTCTCTGTGTGGTGTGTGTGTGTGTGTGTGTGTGTGTGTGTGTGTGTGTGTGTGTGTGTGCGTGCGTGCGTGCGTGTGTGCGTGTGTGCGTGCTTGTTGTGTGTGTGCTTGTGTGAGTGTGAGTGCGTCCATGCGTGCGTATGTGCACTCTGTGTGTGTGTGTGTGTGTTTTTATTCTTTTATATCGAAGATAAAGGAATAAGCACCCGTGTGCTTTTTTACATCCAGTCCCCGTTGTGTGCAGTTTTTTGTCAGTCTTGTCATCTGTTCCCACCGGCACACGATGGCCTACTCTTACGAATAGCGGAACAGGATTTTACTTGTGCGCAAGACGTTCTGCGTGCGTTCGCACACGGGGCTTCGGTTGATAGTCTTATCCGAAGGACTTTTGGGTCAGTACTGATGTTAACTCCAGGGGGAAAGGGGAATCGAACCCGTGTGTGTGTGTGTGTGTGTGTGTGTGTGTGTGTGTGTGTGTGTGTGTGTGTGTGTGTGTGTGTGTGTGTGCGTGCGTGCGTGCGTGCATGCGTACATGTTTGCACCCAGTGTGTGTATGTGTGTATGTTTGTGCGTGCATGTGTGTGTGTGCAGTGTGTGTGTGCATGTGTGTGTTCGTGCGTGCGTGTGTTCGTGTGTGTGTGTGTGTGTGTGCGTGCGTGCATGTGCGGTACTTGCATATGCGTGCAGGCGTGAGTGTATATGTGTGTGTTGGCAGATGTTGGTGGCTCCCTTCCACCTGTTCTTAGCTGTTTGCCATGGGGATCTTTTTTTTTTGGGGGGGGGCTCTTTAACAGGGGTGGGGGGGGTGTTAAACGGGGGGAGGGGGAGGGAACAGAGACAGATACAGAGAGAGAGAGAGAGGGGGGGGGGCGGAAGACAGACACACACACACACACACACACACACACACAGTCACACACACAGAGTCACACACACACACACAGTCACACACACACACACAGTCACACACACACAGTCTCACACACACACCACACACACACACACACACAGTCACACACACAGTCACACACACAGTCACACACACAGTCACACACACACACACACACACACACACACACACACACACACACACACACACACACACACACAGATGCATCATTGTCTGATTAGTTTTCTGATTGTGATGAACAGTTGCTGAGTGGGACTGGAATAGTCTGACTGTAGTGTGCAGTTGTCTGACTATGATGTGCAGTTGTCTGTCTATGATGTGCAGTTGTCTGTCTATGATGTGCAGTTGTCTATAATGTGCAGTTGTCTGTCTATAATGTGCAGTTGTCTGTCTATGATGTGCAGTTGTCTGTCTATGATGTGCAGTTGTCTGTCTATAATGTGCAGTTGTCTGTCTATAATGTGCAGTTGTCTGTCTATGATGCGCAGTTGTCTATGATGTGCAGTTGTCTGACTGTGATGTGCAGTTGTCTGTCTCTGATGTGCAGTTGTCTGTCTATGATGTGCAGTTGTCTGTCTATGATGTGCAGTTATCTCTCTGATTGCGATGTATAGCTGTCTGATTTTGACCTATAGCTGTCTGATTGCGATGTATAGCTGTCTGATTTTGACCTATAGCTGTCTGATTGTGATGTATAGCTGTCTGGTTGTGATGTACAGCTGTCTGATTGTGACGTATAGCTGTCTGATTATGATGTATAGCTGTCGGATTTTGATGTACAGCTGTCTGATGTATAGTTGTCTATGACGTACAGCTGTCTGATTGTGATGTATAGCTGTCTGATTGTGAGGCATAGCTGTCTGTGATGTATAGCTGTCTGATTGAGACGCATAGCTGTCTGATTGAGACGCATAGCTGTCTGATTGTGACACATAGCTGTCTGATTGTGACATATAGCTGTCTGATTGTGGTGTACAGCTGTCTGATTGTGACGTATAGCTGTCTGATTGTGACGCATAGCTGTCTGACTGTGACGTACAGCTGTCTGATTGTGTGATGTACAGTTGTCTGATTAGCATATGCAATTGTCTAATTGGGACGGTAAGTTGATTAGGACAATCAAGATGGTTGGAAGATAAATTGATTGGGACAGAAAAGTAATTGGGACGATAAGTTGATTGAGACAGTAAGCTAACTGAGATGATAAGTTGATGGGGGAAGAGCAGCTGTGTGACTGGTGTGTACACTAACTAACTAACTCCCTGTGCAGCATCAAAGGGGGGACATGCCGCCACGCCTGTTCCAGTGCTCCAACGCTTCAGGCCGCTTCCTGGTGGAGGAAATCGTCGACTTCAGTCAAGAGGTAAGTAAGGACCACTTAACTTACCTGGTCATATCAGTCAGTGTTTACTTCTCTCTCTCTCCGTCTCTCTTGTAGTCTCTCATGTTTTGTGTCTTGTGTTGTGCTTACGGCTGTGCCTGTGAATGTGTGTGTGTGTGTGTGTGTGTGTGTGTGTGTGTGTGTGTGTGTGTGTGTGTGTGTGTGTGTGTGTGTGTGTCTTTTATTTCTTTTATTTCGAGGATAATGAAATAAGCATTCATGCTTTTTTTTTTACATCTAGTCCCTGTGTGTATGCAGTTTTGTCCATTTTGTCATTTGTTCCGATTGCAACGATCATGATGGCCTACTTTTTCGAAAAGCGGAATAGGTTGTAACATGTGGGCAGCTCTCTTCTCTCTCTCTCTCTCTCTCTCTCTCTCTCTCTCTCTCTCTCTCTCTCTCTCTCTCTCTCTCTCTCTCTCTCTCTCTCTCTCTATATATATATATATATATATATATATATATGTGTGTGTGTGTGTGTGTGTAAAGAGAGAGAGAGAGAGAGAGAGAGAGAGAGAGAGAGAGAGAGAGAGAGAGAGAGAGCACAAAATTCAGGCTACATCCACTGCAGCTGTCTGTCTGTACTGACAACATTGCACAGTGCAGCACAGCGCAGCACGTGCGATCCTGTTTTGACGCCTTCCCTTGCCGGTGTCCCGTCACAAGCTTTCTGCCCCTCCTCGATGTTGTCCCGGCGGGGAATGTTTTGAACACGTACCAGGTTTCTCTGTAGGGGTGGCTGTGCTATGCTGTGCAGCTTATTATCAAAATAATCACATCTAGATTCACAAGATACGTCTCTGTCTGTCTGTCTGTCTGTCTTTGTGTCTGTCTGTCTTTGTGTCTGTCTGTCTGTGTCTGTGTTTGTCTCTGTCTGTCTGTCTGTCTGTCTGTGTCTGTGTTTGTCTCTGTCTGTCTGTCTGTCTGTCTGTATGTGTGTGTGTGTCTGTCTGTCTGTCTGTCTGTCTCTCTCTCTCTCTCTCCTCTCTCTCTCTCTCTCTCTCTCTCTCTCTCTCTCTCTCTCTCTCTCTCTCTCTCTCTCTCTGGTTCCTTCATCTCTTTGAAAAAAAAGCACGTATTGTGATAATTACAGCATTTAAAATGGGCATGGTATAGTATTCTGTATTCAAGTATCATAAAACAGGCAAGTTATTGTACGATGCTATATCGTAGGCTAATCGGAATGTTACTAATGACGAAGGAGTGACCTGTGGGTTATTGCAGGGAGTTATCAGACACGTTTAGACACGTGAGAATCAGACACGTTTAGACACGTAATAATCAGACACGTTTAGACACGTGAGAATCAGACACGTTTAGACACGTAATAATCAGACACGTTTAGACACGTGATAATCAGACACGTTTAGACACGTGATAATCAGACACGTTTAGACACGTGATAATCAGACACGTTTTAGACTCGTGATAATCAGACACGTTTAGACACGTATAATCAGACACGTTTAGACACGAAATAATCAGACACGTTTAGACGAAGGCTTTAGCTGAGTGGTTAAGACCACTTGACTCCAATCCCAAGAGTAGGGTCCATGAAGTCGATGGGTTCGAATCTCGGCAGAGATGCCTGATGAATTAAGGGCAGGGATTTATACCATCTTTGATAGTTGCCGTGGCGTCAGGATCCTTCTTTGTGCAGAGTGTACATGATGTTCTCGGTGTCCAGTTATACCGTTTTAAGAGCAATATTCCCACCCTAAGAGACTGGGTCCTCTGATGAAGTTTTCCTTTTACGTAGATCTCAAACTATCCTTTACGTCCTGAAAGGCCTTTCATTGAAAAGACGCCGACGCCTGCTTTGGCTTATCTATGCATGATTAGAATTTGGGGAACATCTATAGCAACCACCCCCCCCCCCCCAAAAAAAAAAAAAAAAAAAAAAAGAAGAAAAAATCAACCCCAAAAGCCCGGGTTCAAACAGGGGATAGAACATTCGACTTCTCGCTTTTTAAACAGGCGCATTACCTCTAGACCCCCAATCCATCAAGTGCTCCCTGTGACGATTCTATCAACGACAGGTGGTCCAAATCTCAACAGCAGCATAGCATGGTGGATAATATTTTGGAGAGAAAATAAGGTTGGAAAAAAGAAACAAGAACAAAAAGAAGATTAGGGAACCAAAATAGAGGTAGGGGGGGGTGAATTCTTCCTCCCGACACCGGCCCGACACTTATTTTGAAGTAATTATACGTCATACGAAGTCAGGTCAGGCGGTGCGATGTCTGCAGCATGGAATGTATGCATGCATGCAGCAGCAGAAACAGCAGCAGCAGCAGCAGCAGCAGTGGCGCACCCATGGGATGGAAACCTGCTGTGCAAGTCAACAGAACGTGTTTGCAGAACTCTCCCTCTGGCCCTGCATGTGTTCTCCTCTGTGTATGTGTGTGGCCATCATTTTCCTATCTATTTGGGGTTTTTTTTTAACCCATAGAGGGAGAGAGAGAGATGGGGGGGAAGAGGGAGAAGGTGGAGGGGGGGAAGAAAGAGGGAGAGAGAGAGAGAGAGAGAGAGAGAGAGAGAGAGAGAGAGAGAGAAGAGAGAGAGAGAGAGAGGGAGAGAGAGAGAGAGAATGCCAGAGATAGAACTCTGAAATAGAGAGATAGAGAGAGGCAGGTAGGCAGGCAGGCAGGCAGGCAGACAGACAGACAGATAGACAGACAAACAGGCAGACAGACTGACAGATTGGTTAAGACAGAAACAGAGACACACAGAGAGATTTCGGTTCAGTTCAGTTCATATTGTTTATAGCCATACCAATCCACAAAAAAACCTCACCAATGCTGCCACCTCAGTTAGTGGCTCCGGCCGGTAACATTGACCTTTCAAGTTCAAAACCAACACCTCCTAAATCCTCCATGTATCTTAACACCGGCAATCGGGAGAAGACCAAAACAAAAAGCCTCTCAAAGGACACAGTACCTAATGACTTCACTCATTCAGGCTTACAGATTTTTTTGTGAGGGCAGGATGAAAAAAGTTGTGTAAACTTAATCTTTTACCCTCAATAAAAATCATTTTGACTTGACTTGACTTGACTTGACTTATAGAACCAGGCCATAATGAAGACGCAAGCCATTCCGCTTAATTTATCATCCTCGAAATAAAAGAATAAATCAATGAATAAATAAAATATATTCCTCAGCCTACAAAAAAGGGTCAAATGAAAGATAAACATTTTAAAATACAGATATCTACATTTAAAAAAATGTCATATGGGCAAATAGCACTGAAGAATGTTCACCATGTACCCCCCACTGTGTACATATCACCACTACCTGGTCGCCAGAACAAAAGAATACTAGCAAAATGTCATTTGACGTCTGAAAAGGAATTATTCTTCAAATGTGCTCGATCAAAAAGGCAGGAGAATGGATTGGGAAGGCAACATATAATCCAGAGAGTTGATAAGTATGTAAAAGGGGGAGAGGGCAGAAAAGGGCCAGAGAGATGATAAGACATAAAGGAAGGAGAAAGACATAAACAAGGAGAGTGATAGAAAAGACATTTTTGCACCAAATTTCAAGAAGGTGGGATGGTCACCTGTACTGAAATAGTCCTTGGTTTTCCCACTAGGGGACAGAGGAGAGAGAGGGGGGGGATAGGGAGAAAGAGAGGGATAGAGAGAGGGAGAGATAGAGAGAGGGATAGAGAGAGGGAGAGAGAGAGGGATAGAGGAGGGAGAGATGAGAGAGGAGGAGAGAGAGAGGGATAGAGAGAGGGATAGAGAGAGGGAGACAGAGAGCAGGAGGGAGGGAGGAGAGAGAAAGACAGACAGACAGACAGACGGACGGACAGACAATTTTCTTTAAACTTATTGAGATCATGACATAACGAAGTAAGAACACAGATCACGAAACTGCCCCAAATAATATGCAGATTAATTGATTTGTCTCGAAGACGGAACTATATACCTTACCTAGACAGCAACTCTACTTTTTTATATTTTAACTCCTGGATTAAAAATTAAAATCTCCTCCATGGGACGTCTCTTTGTTGGCATGAACTCATTTCTTCAGATCACGATGTCTACGCTCTAACCACTAGGCTATATCCTGCAGCCCCCTTCCCATCCCAAACACGCATTTAAATCAAAGGATGGCACACATCACGATCAGTTAGTAAGTAAGTAAGCCTTGTGCAGCGTTGAGCGTGTTGATCGTATGATGAAGACAAACAGATGTTCAGTGAGAGGCTGTGACCATGCTCCTGTACGCTTCTCTGTCTCTGTCTGTCTGTCTGTCTCTCTCTCTCTCTATCGGTCTGTCTGTTCTCTGTCTG
>CM060318.1:16872787-16877787 GCA_030674155.1 Stramonita haemastoma
TTGGTCATCTTCATTCGTTGTCATGCAAATCTCCGAAACATACTTTTTCGAAACTTAAAAAAAAAATTATCCCAAACACCAATAGCTTACGTTGTTGCTTTGCAACAGTGCAGTCTGACACCAGGTCGCCATTAACACAGGCTTTAGGGTAATGAATAGGACTCTTTTCTCCCTGTCAGACCAACTCATTCTGTTTGTACAGGATGTTGGCACAGTTCCCGGCCTCTGTTATCCAGAAAGAAATAATGTAGCACTACGCAAAAGATGTGTGTGGTGACGCAAGTACAGCTAGCGGCACATTGTTGAAGGGGTGTGAGGTGAGGTGGGGTGATCCTATAGGAGGGTGTGCCAGAAATATTTTCTCCTTATTATGACTGGTGAGATTAATGAAAGTGCGCACTCTGTTTCTATGTCTCTTTCTGTCTCCCCCCTCTCTCTGTCTCTTTCTGTCTATGTCTCTGTCTGTCTGTCTGTCTGTCTGTCTGTTTGTCTGTCTGTCTCTGTCTCTCTCTCTCTCTCTCCTCTCTCTCTCTCTCTTTCTCTCGTCTCTCTCTTCTCTCTCTCTCTCTCTCTCTCTCTCTCTCTCTCTCTCTATATAATATATGTCTCTGTCTGTCTGTCTTCTGTCTTCTGTCTGTCTGTCTGTCTGTCTGTCTCTCTCTCTCTTCTCTCTCCTCCTCTCTCTCTCTCTCTCTCTCCTCTCTCTCTCTCTCTCTCTCTCTCTCTCTCTCTCTCTCTCTCTCTCTCCTATCTCTCTCTATCTCTATCCTCTGTCTCCATCTCTTTGTGTGTCTCTTCTGTTTGTCTATCTCTGTTGCTCTCTCTCTCTCTCTCTCTCTCTCTCTCTCTCTCTGGTTGTATATATATATATATGTATATATATATGTATATGTATATGTGTGTGTGTGTGTGTTTGTGTGTGTGTGTGTGTGTGTGTGTGTGTGTGTGTGTGTGTGTGTGTGTGTGTGTGTGTGTGTGTGTGTAAAAAGAGATAGAGAGAAAGATAGAGAGAGAGTATGCATTTCATTTTTGTGTTACTGCTTTCTTTCCCCCTTTCTTTCCATGTTCCATTGTCCCCATTCTTTTTCGTCCATATTAAATTTGATATAATTTTTGCACTGATCTTCTGTTACCTTTTTTCCCAGTTTCTTTTGCTGGTTTCCAATTCCCCTAATACAGGTAGCTAGCTATCCCTCCCTCCTGTATTCAGTTCCTCCCCACCCACCTCTCTCGCATTACCACTCAACGTGCCGAACAGGAGCCCACAGTCACGTCCCAGTGCATGCACTCTGCAATATTTGTCCCAGACTTTATTGTGCGTGAATAAAGCAAAGAAGGAATGCATGCATGTGTGTGCGTGCAGTGTGTGTGTGTGTGTGTGGGGGGGGGGGGTTGTGTGTGTGTGAGTGTTTTGTGTGTGTGTGTTTTTGTGTGTGCGTGTCTATGTGTGTGTTGTGTGTGTATGTGTGTGTGTTTTGTGTGTGTTTGTTGTGTGTGTGTGTGTGTGTGTGTGTGTGTGTGTGCAATTATGCATTTGAAAGTCTTCTCCTTGACTGTGGGTATAAGTAGCTTAAGTATGACATCTCTCTCTCTCTCTCTCTCTCTCCTCCCCTCTCTCTCTCTCTCTCTCTCTCTCTCTCTCTCTCTCTCTCTCTCTCTCTCTCTCTCTCTCCTCCCTCCCTCCCCCCCCTTGTCTCTCTCTGTGTCTTCCCCCCTTGTTTCTGTTTTAAAACCTGTCTTATAATGTGTGATGTTACGTTTTATTCAACTATTGATAAGCATATTTTTGTCATGAGCTTGAGGTTCAAGCCATCAGTATTGTTTTTGTTGTTCCGAGGCCTAAGCTCCACGCTTCATCAATGGTGAGATTGTTTTTTTTACAGAACTACGTGACTTGTTTTTTACCCTTATTTATTTATTTATTTATTCTTTTTATATCGAGGATAACAGAATAAGCACTCATGTGCTTTTTTTCATCCGGTCCCCGTGTGTATGCAGTTTTGTAAATATTGTCATCTGTTCCCACCGGCACACGATGGCCTACTCTTACGAAAAGCGGAACAGGATTTAACGTGTGCGTAAGATGTTCTGCGTGCGTTCGCACACGGGGCCTCGGTTTAAAGTCTCATCCGAAGGACTTTTGGGGAGAGTGGAGTCAGCACTGATGTTATCTCCAGGAAGAAAATTTCCTCGACCGGACTCGAACCCGGGTCTTCAAATTGCCAGCGCAATGTTCTGACCACTAGGCTATCCGCCCCCCCCCCCCCCCCCCCCTCTTTAAAGTAGCCACATTCCGTTTTCGGGGATAGATCTACATCAGAATAAGAAACACGACTCTATTTTTTTGCTGTCTTTTTATATCTAAGAAGGGGGTATGGTGAAAGTGGAGGGGGATGTGGGGTTCTACTGAAGACATGTTGCTTTAATTAAAGAAGATAAGATGATCACCTTAGATATAAGTGAAATCTTCCTCAAACATTTGAATACTAACAAGACTGTTATAGAAAGACATCCAGTTTTTAAAAAAAAGAGTTTAAACTGATGAACTCTCCCCATGGAGAGCTCCCCAAATTTCATGCAGATATATGTGATGTGACACATACAAACAGACACACACACTCACAACACACACACACACACACACACACACCACACACACCACACCACAACACACACACACACACTCTCCTCTCAGTCCACTCCTCACTCACTCACACACTCAATCTCACACACACATACACACACACATTCACACACACACACACACAACACACACACACACAACACACACACACACACACACACACACACACACACACACATATATATATATATATATATATATATATATATATATATATATATATATATATATATATATATAATATTATACACTCACACACTTACACACACATATCTCTAATATCATTAGGTGAAGCGGGAAGGGGAAGGGGGACCTAATTATTTTGTCTAAAAATGCAATAGTTACCCGAGTTTCCTTCCTTAACTCCATCCCATGAACTCCAGATTCTTGGAAATACAAACTGGCGCACATCACAGCTTTTAAGCAGTTTGAGAACAGACGCCCCCATTGAGAGAGACACACACACACACACACACACACACACACACATCCTCATAGATATTGATATATCGCTTAACTGTCAGGCCCCTGTTTGTGAAGGCTTTGGGCGGAATTCCCCCCCTCCCTCCCTCCACGTGTTATCAAACAAAATAAGGTAGCGCTGCACGTGCACAGAAGCCGTGACGCAAGCACAGCACAGCACAAGGTTGTTTTCAGCAGGATGTGATGTGAGGTAGTATAGGTGGCGGTGGTGGTGTTACGTGGACTGATGCACAGAGAGAGACTTTCTGGTTGCTTTCTGGGTGGATTCGAAAAGTGCTGAGAAAATAAATGATCCAGATTTTTTTCTTTTTTGGGGGGACAGTTGAAAGTTTGATGATAGTGTGTGTGTGTGTGTGTGTGTGTGTGTGTGTGTGTGTGTGTGTGTGTGTGTGTGTGTGTGTTCACTCACTAACTCACTCACTCACTCTCTCTATCTGTGTGTGTGTGTGTGTCTCTCTCACGATGAACATAACCAAAAAAAATAGATAAAGAAAGAAAAAAAGAAGATGGGGGAAAAGACGGAGGATTAAAAGGAGAAAGTGAAGAAGAAGAAGAAGGAGGAGGAGAAGAAGAAGAAGAAGAAGAACAACAACAACAACAAGAGAAAATGACTAACACAAAAGAAACAGAGAAAGAACAACAAAAAAGGGGAAACAAACAAACAATATCAGCTGAAGCAGAAGAAATATTAGAAACAAAGAAGATAGCACAGACAGACACACAGTCAGACAGACAGATACACACATACACACACACGCACACACACACACACACACACAATGCTCATGTGCACACACACACACACACACACCGCTCATGTACACACACACACACACCACACACACACACACACACACACACACACACACACACACACACACACACACACTGTTAGTTTTAGTCGATGACAACATTAATCCATTTTCTACCATATAAGCGTTAATCTAATCAAGTTCACACTGACAGATGTTCCTAACGTAATTAAGTTGTCTTTTTGGTGTTATCTTCTTCATTGTTGTCTTCATCCACATGCAAAGATCATCTGCATACAGAACAAGAACATTATTGGGCACTGATTTAGGAAGACCATAGAGTAAAATGTTAAAGAGGTGAGGAGCAATGATGAAGCCTTGAGGTATACCCATTGAAGGAAATCTCGG
Source organism: Stramonita haemastoma (assembly GCA_030674155.1). Classification (NCBI taxonomy): domain Eukaryota; kingdom Metazoa; phylum Mollusca; class Gastropoda; order Neogastropoda; family Muricidae; genus Stramonita; species Stramonita haemastoma. The sequence goes on from CM060318.1 coordinate 16,877,075, forward strand.
GGTAGAATAAGTATTTCCGACTTTTACTCGAATACTTCTACCACTGAGAACGTTTGTAAAGTACGAGTAAAAGTGACCAGATAAACCGATAGATTTCAGTTTTTATAGTAATCTAGCATGCCACACCTGATCGTACGCTTTGTTTATAAATATGAAAAGTAGCAAGAACATTCTTTCTGCGCGCAAATTGATGTTTAATGAGCGTAGTTAACTTAACTAGATGATTAACTACAGATCGGCCTTTTCGAAAACCTGCCTGGTTAACTGGTGTTTCTTTTTTTTATCACAGTAATGCAATATTTATTATAATGAAAAAGTTGATAAAGCTGCAAAACTGCAGCAAAGTATCCACATTGTACCTCTAACCTGGATATCCCTATTTCTGTTCATGAAGGTTACAACATGATTGAAAGTGCCTGCTGAAAAAAACTGTAAGGAAAAAACAGGAAGATTCTGGATATTGTCCATATAGTTCTTCTACCTTGCCTGTGCTTACTCATGTTCTTTCTTCTCATTTTGGATTAGATAATTCTCAAGTGTGGTCAACTGTTTGTCTCATTAACAGACTTACGTTAAATGCATTTCGGACAAAATTTGTATAAAAAAACAAAACAAAATAAAACAAAAACAGAAAAACATACTCTGTATATGTGGTGGAACAATATCCAACGTTCATGTGATTCTTTTTGAGTGTCGGGTTTTTAAACAACATC
>CM060318.1:16895287-16897787 GCA_030674155.1 Stramonita haemastoma
TGTTGCCTGCTGAATCCATTTGAAACAAAAAATACACGGTTTGTTCTAAAACGGATTAGTTAGTAAAAATGAAAAAAGTGACATGTATTTCGAATATTAGACCCTTAGGAGCAGAAAACAAACAGTTTAAAAAAAAATCAGACTGGAAAAAAAATGTTACCCATCAAGCTTCTCTTCTCTATTCATCCTTTTTTTTCTAAACAACAAAAATTGGCTTTTTTTTTTCTTTCCATAGAATATTCCCATCTTTGCATCCAGTCTCTTTTTTTTCAATGTTATAGCTACATCACATATCTTAGGTAACTAATGCTTGCTTTGTCAGAAAGAAAACTTGGCACCATCCATTTAAAAAAAAAAGTCTGCTGTGTTTCCGGTTATTTTTATTTTTATTTTTTTTTTGTTTTATTTGTTGTTGAGTTTTTTGGTCGTCTCTAAATGGCAGTTTTTGTGTTTAATCATAAATTTGTGAATAAAATACGGGGGCAGTGGCTTTCTTTGAACTTTTTTTGTAAATAATAAACCTTTTATATGAAGATTCAACAAACTGTTGTGTAACTATTGTCATTATCTGTGTCTTATAGTCAGCAAATATGGTTGTATGCTGGTTTCAGATTATCAATATTCTTTTTTTTTTAAATCTTTGATATAGTATTATCCTCTGGGCTTTTTCACTTTGATATTGAACAAGCTTTTTTTCTTTTTACGATTTTGCGAATTTTTCACTCTGAATGATCTTGAACTCTTACTCTATGATCAAAACTTAAGTGCAATTATACGGATTTTTTCTATATCAATATGCTTGTGCAGTTCTTAATGGACCAAGAAAAACAGTGCATTGTGCTTGTGATCTTGAACAGCATGCGAAGATTACTGTACCATGTCTGATTTGCTAGAGCTCATTCGCTGGGTCGTTTTTTGCATATATTTTTTGTTAACAAGCAGTATTATTAAAGTGTATCAAAAAGTTGTTTTCAGATTCGTTTGTGTACAGTGGGTATGTGTGTGTGTGTGTGTGTGTGTGTGTGTGGTGTGTGTGTGTGGTGTGGTGTGGTGTTGTGTGTGTGTTGTGTGTGTGTGTGTATGTATGTATGTATGTATGTATGTATGTATGTATGTATGTATGTATGTATGTGGGTGGGTGGGCGGGGGACGTGCGTGCGTGCGTGCGTGCGTGCGTGCATATGTTTATTTTATTATTTTATTTATTCTTTTATATCGAGGATAATGGAATAAGCTTTCATGTGCTTTTTTCATCCAGTCCCCGTGTGTATGCAGTTTTCCCACCGGCACACAATGGCCTACTCTTACGAAAAGCGGACCAGGATTTAAGGTGTGCGAAAGATGTGTGTGTGTATGTATGTATGTATGTATGTATGTATGTATGTATGTATGTATGTATGTATGTATGTATGTATGTATGTATGTGTGTGTGTGTGGATGTGTGTGTGTGTGTTTGTTTGTTTGTTTGTTTGTTTGTATATGTATGTATGTATGTATGTATGTATGTATGTATGTATGTATGTATGTAGTGAGTATGTATGTATGTGTGTGCGTGCGTGTTGGTGCGTAGTGCGTGCGTGCATGCATGTGTGTGTGTGTGTTGGCTCGCACGTGTGCGTGTGTGTATAAAAGAAAAGCAGAAAGGAAGAAAACCGTTACGGCCTCAAACCAGACTGAATGGCAGAAAAAAAAATCAAATACCGGCACATTCTTTCTTTCTATACATAGAAAGAAAACATAGAAAACATAGCATGAAACATCCACCTCGAAACTGAAAGGTTTTCATTCTTCTTCGTGGTTCTTCGCACGCTGAGACAGCAACGGAAAAGTTTTGATGATCTGACCTCTCGAGTGAACGTGCATAAACACACGTAGTGTGCTGACATGAAAGGGAATGCATGCACTATACCAACACATCCTTATTATTATTAATTTGCGAAATAAATGTGTCGCTGACCGGGACATTGAAACGCAGGAAAACGTCCAAACACAGCGATTTACTTTATGTACATATCCATAACCTTCAGACTCTTATCAACATAATTTCTATCCACGAATGATGAATTTGAACGTGAGAAGGTCGCACGGGTCATGAAGAGATCATTTCCGGAGTAGAGCTAGAGGTCATGACCTCTGGAAACAAACGCCACACACACCCCACGGCTCCGGTTTGACGATGAAAAAGAGATGAAAGTCCTTGAGGAAAGGTTGACGACGCCGAAGCAAGATGACTGGACCAACTGTGGTCACTAGTGGTAAAGACAGAGCCATTGTGTATGCATGACAGAACCATTTTGTTTCTCAGCCGTTCGAGACTTGAGATTCTTTCTCCTGTGTGTGGAATCTTCTCCACAAGCCGATGACAGTGAATGCAAGAGTTAAAGTTGTAGCTAGCTGTGCTTAACGGCATCGCAACGTATTTTTCGCTCCGTTTTGCTTACAACTAGCTAGAGTTGCTATCGGAGTGTTTCGACAAAGAAGTAGAAGTTGTTGGTAAGTT
>CM060318.1:16902787-16905287 GCA_030674155.1 Stramonita haemastoma
TACACCTCGCCACTTAGAAACGACAGGATGTTAAGATGGGATGGCCAGCAAATGCGGTCAGGTTTTTCCCCAGTTTTTTTTTTTTTATTCAATACGAAAGGTGGTGGGTGACAATACTGCCTGACGCCAGACTGAAGTTCTACTGAGCTCAACCCGCAGTCACCGCATTTGAGTTGTCAATGCAAGAGTTTCGGCTTTATCAGAGTAGTAGTAGTAGTAGTAGTAGTAGTAGTAGTAGTAGTAGTAGTATAGTAGTAGTAGTAGTAGTAGTATATACTTATATATTTTTATTATTAATTATTATTAATTATATTATTATCATTATTTTTGCCATCGTCATCATTATTAGTATCTTTATCATTATCATTATTTTCTGTTTTTTCACTCATCATCACCATCAACACCATCATCATCATCATCATCATCATCATCACACTCATCATCCAATCATCATCATCATCATCATCATCATCATCATCATCATCACATCATCATCGTCATCGTATTGTTTCCCGAAGTCGCAACGCGGCTACCTAAATGGTGGGAGGAAAACTGTCGCATACACAAATTTCTTACCATTGGTGAACCTCGGAGCTCTAGCCGACAAACGAAAACATGTGGTGGTGGTGGTGGTGGTGGTGGTGGTGGTGGTGATGTTGTTGTTGTTCATTTATTTACAAAAGTGAGTGAAAAATGCGTAGCACTTACGTACAATGTCAACGTTCTCTTTCTCATAGAGAGAAAGTAAGAACCTGGCTATCCGACAGTGAACTCTGCTGTTTTTTTTTCATTTATTCTTTTATATCGAGGATAATGGAATAAGCACTCGTGTGTTTTTTTTTCATCCGGTCCCCGTGTGTATGCCGTTTTGTAAATCTTATCATCTGTTCCCACTGGCACACAATGGCCTACTCTTACGAAAAGCGGAACAGGATTTAACGAGTGTGTGCAAGATGTTCTGCGTGCGTTCACACACGGTACGGTGCCTCGGTTTACAGTCTCATCCGAAAGACTTTTGGGGAGAGGGGAGTCAAGCACTGATGTTAACTCCAGGGAAAAAATCCCCTCGAAAATTGCGAGCGTAATGTTCTGACCACTAGGCTATCCCGTCCCCTGTGGCAGTAGTGCTATGCATCTAAGCATACCTGAGGTAAGTACAGACGCTTCTTGGCTCACCACGTATTCACATTCTTGGTTGGTCCACATGCACGCACACATGATTGTTTTTACAAGATATAGCGCTATATGAATTCCATGTATTATTATTATTATTATTATTATTATTATTATTATTATTATTATTATTATTATTATTATTATTATTATTATTATTATTATTTTGTTGTTGTTGTTGTTGTTGTTGTTATTATTATTATTATTATTGACATGTATTCACCTCCTTCACTTATCCCCTTGTCTAGTAGACAGTTTGGGCACCACTGAAGATTTTTTTCCAACCAGCTTCCTCCACTCCTCGCTTTCGTTGCAATCCGTTCATTCAACTCAAGTCCACTTCACCCTCTTGAGATGTTTTCTTCCCATCGTTTTCTCTGTCTGCCTCTTTGTTCCCTCCTTGTACTGTTCCCTGTAGGACAGTCTTGGCCTGTCCAGATGTTCGTGTGACATGCCTGTACCACTTCAGTTTGCCGGTTTTTTCCACTGAAGTCGAGAGGTCTTCAAGTAACCCAATGACGTTTTCAATTCTGGTTTTTCTCTTCCTCGTTAGTGATGTGATCTCTGAATGAGATACCAAGAAATCTGCGTAGCATCTCATCTCAATTGCCTGTATCCTTCTTTCAATGTCTGCTGTTATGTTTCGTTTACATTTCACCACGCTGTTACTTGAGTTACGGAGAGTTAACATCAGTGCCGACTCCACTCCCCCAAAAGTCCTTCGGATGAGACTATAAACCGAGGTCCCGTGTGCGAACGCACGCAGAACATCTTGCGCACATGTTAAAACCTGTTCCGCTTTTCGTAAGAGCAGGCCATTATGTGCCGTTGGGAACAAGATAACAAGATTTACAAAAGCTACATACACACGGGGACTGGATGTAAAAGATGCACATGAGTATTTTTTCCATTATCCTTGATATAAAAGAATAAAATTAAATAAAATTTTTAAAAAAGAAAATGGATATGACCAGGGAACGCATCAGTCTGATCTTGAAGCTGATGGCCCACACACTGTACTGTCACGGGGACTGGATGTAAAAAAAAAAGGCACAGGAGTGCTTATTTCATTATCCTCGATATAAAAGAATAAAATAAAATAAATAAAATAAAAGACAGGCTATCAGGGGCACTTGTACTCTTAATTATTTTAAGGGAAGTGGAATCCACACGTACACATATATTATATGCACGCACACACGCACACACGCACGCACGCACGTAGACGTGCGCATGCATGCACACATACACACACGCACGCAAGCACGTACGCATGACACACGCACACATACACAAACACACCACACACACGCACGCACGCACGCGC
>CM060318.1:16917787-16920287 GCA_030674155.1 Stramonita haemastoma
AGGCTCATCAGGCCGGTGCTTATCCCGGTTTCTGTGGCGCTAAGCGACTGAGAGTCATAGACTCCCCCCTGGATAGGACGCCAGTCTATCGCAGGGTTAACCCCCCAACACAAGGTTGGTACCCCTTTTACACCTGGGTGGGGTGAGAAAATAGCCGTAAAGTGCCTTTTCCAAGGGACACAACGCCATAGCCGACAGCTGGGATCGAACCCGCAACCTTTAGATTACGAGTCCAACGCCCTAACCACAAGCATTGCTTTCACTTTATTATAATCTTTCACGTTTAAAATGTAGCTGTCGGTGTTTACTAACAAAAGAAATAAAATTTGAACTGAAGGAGCAGAGTCGAAGCTGACATCCTATAATTAACAAGCAAGCAAGCAATATTATTATGCCTTCAGAGAGAGAGAGAGAGAGAGAGAGAGAGAGAGAGAGAGAGAGAGAGAGAGAGAGAGAGAGAGAGAGAGAGAGATGAGAGAGAGAGAAGAGAGAGAGAGAGAGAGAGAGAGAGAGAGAGAGAGAGAGAAGAGAATGAATGAATGAATGAATGAATGAATGAATGAATGAAAATGAATGAATGAATGAATGAATGAATGAATAGGGAATATTAGAGCAACAAAAAGCCAACAGACCCCCACCCCCCAAAAAAAAAAATCCAAAAGCAAAACAAAAATGAAAGAAAGAAACAAACAAACGAAAAAAACTAACAACGAACCCCAAAACCATGCAAAACAAGCCCAAACCAAAAAATGTAACAGTAACCCCCTCCATCACAAAAACCACCATCATCAACAACAAAGGTCAACCTATGATAAAAAAAGAGATAGGTATACATTCAACAAAAGCACAATCTCCAACTGGATACATTGATAATGATTTAAAACAAAAAAGAGAGATATGTACATGTAATCACCAACTGACCCAAAGATTAATGTCAAAACAGATACACTGATCCACTTATCATGATCAAGTAAATCAAATAGATTAAAACCGAGAGGAGACAACAGAGAAGAGAGCAACCCTAACAAAATAGATTTGATATCAAAAACATTTTTATCATTCTTTCTTACTTTAAAACAATATTATACACTTTAAAATAAACTAACAACAACAAACAAACATTACCAAAAAAATCAACAACATTAAGACGTAACGCACCATGAAATACCCAAAAAAGAACATTTTTCAAATTGTGTTAAAGAAAATTATTTTAAGAGTCCAAAAAGGCATAACATATATGTAAGGGAAAAAAAACAAACGAACGAAACAAAACAACAACAACAAACAAACAAAAATCAAACAAACAACAACAACAAAACAGAGAGTAAGAGACAGACAGACAGACTGAGAGACAGAAACAGAGACACAGAGAGACACAGAGAGACAGAGAGATTGACAGATAGACACAAACAGACCGACAGAGACAGACAGACAGGCAGACAAGACAGACAGACAAGCAACCTCTCTTTCTGTCACTCATATAAGCCACACCTACTCTCGTCTCAGGGACCCCGATCCCTGGGATCGGATGCTGTGGGTGTAATTAAGCGGCCGTAGCATACACTGGTCAACAGGCTGGACAGAGGAAGTAGGAACCGCTCCCCTCCATCATCTGGAAACTGGGTGTGGAATGTTTTCTACTACCGTGCCTTGACGTAAGAAAATATGTCAGCGGTCTGTTAAAAATGCGTCACTCGGGACCTTGACATTATTGTTGTTTGTGGTAAACTGGTCAAGCTGGACGGAGATAAGCACTGTCCCCCTCCCCCTCCTCTCTCCCCTTGGTCTGGAAACACCGCGTACCGTGCAGAATGCTGCGTACCGTCTTTGGTATAGGAAAATAAGCTATAATGCGATCAGTTTAAAAATGAAGCGGATCGGTGGTCTAGGTGGTAACGCGCCTTGCCTAGAAAGCAAAAAGTCCGGGTCGGAGTGTGGTGGTGGTTCGTACCCCGTTTGGACCCAAAACTTTTTCCCCATCCATTAGACCCTGAGTGGTGGTCTAGGCGCTAGTCTTTCGGATGAGACGATAAACCGAGGTCCCGTGTGTTACACATCACTATTTAGCGCACGTAAAGGAACCTACAGAAACAAGGGGGTTGACCCTGAAAAATTCTGTAAAAAAAAAAAAAAAAAAAAGCCACTCTGATTAGGAAACAAATACAGTTGCATGCAGGAAAAAGAAAACGAAAAAAAAGGGTAGGCGCTGCACTTGTGGCGACGCGCTCTCCTCAGGGAGAGCAATCCGAATTTCACGCAGTGAAATCTGCTGTGACATAAAGTGGTTTAAAAAATACAAAAATGCGTCACTCTCGATCCCGTTATCAATGAACATATCGATATGACCCCTTGCTGATTGTACATACCCGCAAAGTAACTATCTTCGATTCGGGTCAAACTCCACCGATTTTCTCGGTTAAGTTCGGAGTCTCAAATGAAGGTTTGTTTTTGTTTTCTCTCTTTTTTTTCGGTGTTTGGAATGAGTTAGTATTTTCAGTAA
>CM060318.1:16925287-16935287 GCA_030674155.1 Stramonita haemastoma
GCCGAAATTGGTACTCACGACTTGAGGGACCCATGGGATTGAAGTCGAACAGTCTTAGCCACACAGTTATAAGTCCCTTAGATAATTGTTGTCATTTGCACAGGCTCAACAGAGATAACAACTTTTATTTTATTCTTTTTATTTTCCTTGTGAGTTATCTGCTACCCTCCTTGCTTTAGATTTTGACACTTTTCTTTCTGTTTTTTTCCATGGACAAACAGAAGAAAAGGTGGCCAAATTCATACCGCCACGTACTGAGGCATCCATACACAATGAAAACCACTTTCTGTGAAAGACTAGCCTCTGACACAAAACTCATGTGATTTAGCGCATGTTTTGCTAGGTTCGAATTCAAACAAATGTTAGTAAAACGCTGTGCATGCTGCGTCAAGTCTTACTTCGTCTGCAAGCTTCCTAATCACAATATGCATGCATGCGGTCAGCACTGTAGGAACACAAGAAATTCTCGTGTGATGATCAGTTCCAGCTTTCTCGTGACTGCATGGTATTTGCTCTATGTCCTCAATCATAAAAAAACAAGTGGACAGTACATTTTTTTTCCATACTTTAAAGCAATCTGTGAAAATCAGCACATGTTTTTTTTTCCCGACAAGCACTCTATACACATACTACATGACCAACAAGCTAAAGCAGGAGTGTAGGCATCAAAGGTTCTGACCCCATCTATTCGGCTGACACCCCCCCCCCCCCCCCCCCCCCCCCCACGCCTTCGAGGAGATTTTCCTCCTGGAGTTAACATCATCGTGCTGACTCCACTCTCCCTAAAAGTCCTTCGGATGAGACTATAAACCGAGGCCCCGTGTGCGAACGCACGCGGAACATCTTGCGCACACGTTAAATCCTGTTCTGCTTTTCGTAAGAGTAGGTCATGTTGTGCCGGTAGGAACAGATAACAAGATTTACAAAACTGCATACACACGGAGACTGGATGTAAAAAAAAGCAATAACTTTTGGGGAGAGTGGAGTCAGTACTGATGTTAACTTCAGGAGAAAAATCTCCTCCAACGGGAATCGAACCCGGGTCGTCAAATTGCGAGCGCTATGTTCTGACCACTAGGCTATCCCGTCCTTCCAATGGTACGTGTGATTTAAACTTGGTTTGATAGTTATTTTCACCCCCACCCCACTTCCCCTGCCTTATTTTAAATCGTGTGAGGTGGGTGATGAAAATTTGATTTGATGATTATTTTCATTCACACCCCCAACCCCTGTTTATACTTTTAAATTATGTGATGATTCAAACCTCATTTAATGATTATTTTCACTCATACTCTTTTACTTATCATATGTGATGATTTAAACTTTATTTGATTATTATTGCCCCCCCCCCCTCCCCACCCCGTTTTACTTTCAAAGCATATGTGTGGTGACTTGATTTGGTTTGATATTGACCCCCCCCCCCCCCCTATGCCCCCCTCTGTTTTACTTTCAAATCATATGCAGAAAGCAACACACTGTGCAACTCATAATCAAATGATACATTTTGAAACAGACAAAAAAAAGGATGTGAGAAAATACATAGATATACACGAAATATAATAATTATGCCGACCGATTCTTTTCTTTAGTTTAACATTTTCCACTTATTAGTGATATCAGATGCCCATCGATGCAGGCACTCATATGACAATTACAGATAATTATATATAAATATATAGACAAACAGACAGACAGACGGACAGACACACACACACACACACAACACATACACACACACGCACAACACACAACACACACACACACACACACACACCACACACACACACACACATACACACAACACACACACCACCACACACACACACAACACACACAACCACACACACAACACACACACAACACAACACACAACCACACAACACAACAAAACACAACACACAAACACCACACACACACACACAACACACAACAACACACACACACACAACACACACACAACACAACACACAACACACACACACAAAACACACACACACACCACACACACACACACACACACACACACCACACACACACACACACACACACACATCAGAAGCAGGAGTCGCAGACTAGGACTCGGCCAGAGGTTTGCTTATTTTGCCCGTTTTGTTGGGTTTCGTGTGAACTGGCCCAGTTGTTTTTTTTTCTTTTTAAAGCGGTCTTGTGAGCGTGTGCAACACGATGTGTGTGTGTGGGGGGGGGGGGGGGGGGGGTTGTGGGTGTGTGTGGTGTGTGTGTGTGTGTGTGTGTGTGTGTGTGTGTGTTGTGTGTGTGTGTGTGTGTGTGTGTGTGTGTGTTGTATTTCATTTATTTTATTTTATTCTTTTATATCGAGGATAATGGAATAAGCACTCGTGTGTGTGTGTGTGTGTGTGTGTGTGTGTGTTGTGTGTGTGTGTGTGTGTGTGTGTGTGTGTGTGTGTGTGTGTGTGTGTGTGTGTGTGCGTGCGCGCGCGCGCGCGCGCGCGTGTGTGTGTGTGTTGTGTTGTGTCGTGTTGTGTGTGGTGGTGGTGGTGCTCTGTGTGTGTGTGTGTTGATTGTGTGTGTGCGTGTGTGATTGTGTGTGTGTGGGGGGGGGGGGGGGTAGATTGAATTGGGTTGGGTTGTGCTGGATTGTGTTGTGTGTGTGTGTGTGTTGTGTTGTTGTGATGTGTTGTGGTGTGGTGTGTGTGTTTTATTTTATATTAAAAAAATATATATATCGATGATAATGGAATAAGCACTCGTGCATTTTTTTTTCAACTAGTCCCCGTATGTATGCAGTTATGTAAATATTGTCATCTGTTCCAACCGGCACACAATGGCCTACTCTTACGAAAAGCGGAACAGGATTTAACGTGTGCGAGCACGCGCACGCGCGTGCCTGTGTGTGTGTTTACATGTCCATGCAAGTGCTTGTGCAAGTTTGTACATTCACACACACACAAACACATTCGCACGCGCGCGTGCGCGCGCGCCGCACGCGACTACTACGTCGTAAACGTCTCCCACGTGAACCATCTCACTTACCACATGGGTATGCATGCTGGAGTCAACGTCTACGAGACTGGATGTGACTGCTGGATGTGCGTGTGTGTGTGTGTGTGTGTGTGTGTGTGTGTGTGTGTGTGTGATGAGAGAGAGAGAGAGAGAGAGAGAGAGGAGAAGGAGAGAGGAGAGAGAGAGAGAGAGAGAGGAAGAGAGAGAGAGAGAGAGAGAGAGACTCGAAATTTTATTTAATATTGTGGTGGAGTGTGAGAGAGAGAGAGAGAGAGAGGCATTATATGAACGGGACTCAACGCCTCGAGGATAGACAGACAGACAGACACACACCGGATAAAAGAGTAGAGAAAGAGAGGAAGAAGGGATGCAAGTAGCTCTCACTAGTCAAGTCAGTCAGTCAGTGAGTCGGTAGCCTGGCGAGCTGGCAGTGTTATTGTGTCAGCTTCGCTGCTGCTGCTATAGGCCTAGCCTAGGCCTGAGAGAGACTGTCTGTCAGTGAGTGAGTGAGTGAGTGCAGCTTGAAGATCCCACGTCGGCCCTTCAGAAAGGCAGAGCGCGTGGCGTTGTGCACCTCGTTCGTGGCAAAGCAAGAACCACGGAGAGATAGGCTAGAGAGCCTACTACTAGGCTAGGCTAGACAGAGAGAGAGAAAGAGACATAGAGAGAGCTGGAGTAGGCTGAGAGAGGAGAGAAGAGAGAGTGTGTGTGGTTCGTTCACCCAAGCCAGCAGACACGTGTGAACAGGACCGTTAGCTTTGGTTGTCTGGGGGGTAGGTAGTAGGCCCTAGCCTAGGCCTAAGTTGTTGTTTGTTATCCGTCCACAGCGCTTTATTGTTGTTTTTTTTATTATTCCGATTTTGTTTTCTGCTTACAACTTCACGGATTTTTTAACAGCCCAATAATATAAAAAAAGGAAAATTTTATTGAGCTGCTTACCTGTTTTTTTTTACAGGTTTTGAATTGTGTTGACGTTGTATCGTGTGTGAATCCAGCTTCGTTCTTTCTTTGTGTGGTTTTATGAACGAGTATTGTAGGTGTGGTGTGGTGTAGTAGTAGTAGTGAATTAAGTTGTGTATTTTAACGTTTTATTCATCAAGTGGTGGGTGGGCTGATGATAAGAGTTTGAAGGCGAATGAATAAGTGATTAAAAAAACTATTCGTGTAAGTTGCACAGATTACGTCATTGTAAGTGTGCGTCTATGTATGTGTGTGTATCTGCGCTGAGTCACTTGTTACGCAATCAGTGACCAGTTTTTTTACAAACTGACAGGACGAGTTTTCCACGACAACTTTGTGTCAGTTATTACTAGAAACAAGTCACAAGATAAACAGAACAACGATAACTATACCATCAGGGCTTTCATCTCAGTGATAAGAAGAGAAAAAATACTGCTTGCTCATTCACATCACGTGAAGGATCATCGCTCAAAAGATTAACTTCACGAACACAGCTAGACACAACAATTCGCCACTTGTCAGCTGCAAAGAAACAGGTGGCAGTAGTAAGTAGTGAGTGGTAAAAGAGATTTTCCAGTCAGTGACAGACAGAGAGACAGACGGTTCAACCTCAGCTCCCAACAAGTAAGAGTTCATCAGCCGACAAGCTCTTGTGTTTTTTGCCACCCCCCATCCCTCCATCCCTCCTCCACCCCACCCTCAACCCCTTCGTTTCCCCTCTCACGCCTGAGCGAGAAAGGGAGAGAGAGCAAGTGAAGCATCAGCAACAGCGAAGATCGGAGGGGGTTACAGCAGTGGACTGACTGGCCAGGTGTCGGCTAAACAACAGCCTTGTACTCAGGTGTCAGCCTCCCTCCTCCTCCTCCCTGGGATTAATCCCTCTCCCCCTCCTCCTCCCTCCTCCTCCCTCCAGTCTTCCTTCCAGCCAGAAAAAGGGGGTGGTCCCTGGAAATTGTGGTTTCCTGTCCGCACACTGTTCTGTTGTGGCAGACTCTCGGACACGAGCCAAGAGGTCGCGCTGTGAAGAAAAAAAAAACAACCACAAAAAAACCCTGCCCCTCCCCTCTTCTTTCAGTTCGTTGTGGGCTGCGAGTCACTCAGTCACTCACTCAGTCAGTCAGCCCAGTCACTCAGTCAGTTGACAGTCATCTTTGAGGACCAACCCACCAGACCCCTCCTCACCCCTTCACTTGTTGTGGTGGATGTGACTGAGAGAGAGAGAGAGAGTGAGACAAGACAACACCACGACACCACCCACCAACCACCCATCAAATCTGAAGAAACAGTCGGTGATTTTTTCGGTTATTTCTAAATGTTCGTGAAATAGTCAGTCTCAGTATACATAATAATTTATAAACCTAACCAGTGTGGTGTTGTTATTATACTAAATATATTACCACAAACTCAGGGTTCGCGACTTGTCCAGCTCAAAAGTGAACAGCCAAACCTCGGTGGTGTGGGGACTTGACAGACTCCCAGAATGGGGGGTATGGGTGTGACCTTGTGTCGTGGGATGTCGCGGACGGTGACGGTGATGGTGATGATGATTCTCAGTCTAGGGGGTCCGGGGTGGGAGTGGGTGTCCCCCCACCCTCCCTCCCTAGCCTCTGGCCAGCTGGTGCCCTACAAGACCTCCAACGACCGCTACCTGGACCCCTGCAAGTCGTGTGAGTACCTGGTGCCTGCCTGCCCTTTTACCTTCTTGTTGTCGTTGTTGTTGTTGTCGTCACCTGTTTTCTGTGTGTCGTTTTGTAGGCTTGCATGGGAATACTATTTTTCTTTTCTTTCTTTCTTTCTTTTCTTTTCTTTTCTTTTCTTTTCTTTCTTTCTTTCTTTCTTTCTTTTCTTTTCTTTCTTTTTTTATCCTTCTCTACCCCCTACCCTTCAACATTGTGAACATTTTGTAAACATCGGGGTATATGCTGAATATGTTCGCATTCCGTTATCCGCCGAAAGCGTACAGAAGTGACAGCATTTTTAACGTGCTTTTTTTTTTTACCTTCTGCATGAATATATGTAAACACGATGGGAATTAAGGCACTAGCAGGTCTGCTGCACTTGGGAGATCGTAAAAATCTCCATCCTTAATTCATCAGATGCCTCCTAGATTCAAACCCACGACTTCGTGACCCTTGGGATTGAAGTCAAACGGTCTTAACACCTCGGCTATCGCATCCCCGCCCATATAATATATATAAATACAGAGAGAGAGAGAGAGAGAGAGAGAGAGAGAGAGGAGAGAGAGAGAGAGAGAGAGAGAGAGAGAGAGAGAGAGAGCACTTAATTGGTTTTATGGTGCATCGGCCTTAGGCCACAATACAACCAATTGGGTGAAGAGGTATATATATAGTAATACAGGAACACGTTTAAAAATTTCAAAACATATATATATATATATATATATATATATATATATATAAATAAGAGAGAGAGAGAGAGGAGAGAGAGAGAGAGAGGAGAGAGAGATGAGAGAGAGAGAGAGAGAACTAGCGCGAATGTTTTAATTGAGGATACTTGGATAAGCCAGTGGCTTCTTTACACCAGGCCCTCATCAAAAAGAAGAAAAGTAAACAAACAAACAAACAAGCAAATAATCAATAAATGAATCAAAAACTACTTTGAACATAGAGATGCATAAGTAATAGTTCAATAAATATATCTCCCACACACATTGACAAGCGCATGTCCTTTTTTAATCCTTCTAGTGCATTTACATCATACATAGTAATATACTGACATGTATACATGCATACAGACAGACACGAATTAACAGTAAGCGAAGAGAGGCATCTCGCGCAGATTCAGTCTATGAAGCATTCATGGTTCGTTTCTGTTTCGGGTATATTCGATTTCCACCCCGTCCACTGGAGTCCCTTGTGTGTGAATGGGCTGAAAAGCTTACGCATCAAAATCTTTTGTCGTTGTCATTCTCTCTCTCTCTCTCTCTCTCTCTCTCTCTCTCTCTCTCCTTCTCTCTCTCTCTCTCTCTCTCTCTCTCGCTCACGCTCTCGCTGTGTGTGTGTGTGTGTGTGTGTGTGTGTGTGTGTGTGTGTGTGTGTGTGTGTGTTGTGTGTGTGTGTGTGTGTGTGGTGTGTGTGTGTGTGTGTGTTTTCTTTGATTTAACGTCTGTTCATTCCAAGTGATAATTATTAGACGAGTGTGTGTATACAAGTGGAGTGTGGTGTGTGTGTGTGCGTGCGTGCGTGTGCTGCGTCCGTGTGTGTGTTGAGTTTAGTTTATTCTTGTATTTCAAAATATAGTGGAATAAGCACTCATGTCCTTTCTTAAATCCAGCCGGTGTGTATGCAGTTTCGTAAATGTCATTCTTCCATTCGTGGCGTATGTGTGCATCGTGCGCGCGCAGTGTGTGTGTGTGGTGCGTGGTGCTAGTGTATGTGTAGTGCGTGCTGAGTGTATGTGATGCGTGCGTACGTGCGTGTGCGTGCGTGCATGCGTGCGTGTGTGCTTGCCTCCGTGCATGTGCACAACTCACTGTAATCTAATAGCGTCTTCGTCCTCATGTCTCTCCCCCCCCCCTCTCTCCCTACCTCCCCCCCCCCCTACTCCTCCCTGCCCCAATCTAAAAGACACCTTACTCAGAATGCCCGTGCAAAAGGATCGAAAAATAAAAACTATGAAAAATAAAATAACAAAACTATGAATGAAAAATAGCTAGACTATAGATCTTCTCCTCTCTCTCTCTCTCCTCTCTCTCATCTCCTTCTCTATCCTCTCCCCTTCTCTCTCTCTCTCTCTGTCTCTCATCCTCTCTCTTCTTCTCTCTCTCTCTCTGTCTCTCGTCTCGTCTCTCTGTCTTGTCTGTCTCTGCTTCTGTCTGTCTGTCTGCGTCTGTCTCTCTCTCTCTCTCTCTCTCTCTCTCTTCTCTCTCTCTCTTTTCTCTCTCTCTCTCTCTCTCTCTTCTCTCTCTCTCTCTCCCCCCCCCTTGTGTCGGTCGACACTACGTTCAGTGGGTCAAACTGACTTTGAATTTAAATTGTTTCTGCCTCAGTGCAAGCGCCGTTCTACTTGGCTTAGCTTAGACTGCAGACGAAGGATTTTTTTTTTTTTGGGTGCTTTGTTTGTTTTGGTGTGTGTTTTTTATATATAAAATATTTGTATAGATCTGCATAGTTGGTTATAAGGAGTGGGTGGAGGGGTGGGTACGGGGTGGGGGAAGAGTGTTGTAGGGAAAGAAGAGGGGTTTATAGAAGTTGAAGGACAGAGGAAGGGGTTGGGTAGTCAGAAGGAGAGGAAGGGAGAGAGGGAGGGATGAGGGGAGGGAGGGAGAGAGGAGAGGAGAGAGAGGAGAGAGAGACAGACAGACAGACAGACAGACAGACAGACAGACGACAGACAGAGCGGGAGCAGCAGCAGGCAGCAGAGCAGACAGGCAGGCAGGGCAGGCAGGAGGCAGTTTTGTGTATGTATGTACATTCGATACAGGCCCACTTACTATAGGGATCAAATTTATGAAAGGCGGTGCCCCACGCATTACATTCTTCTTGCCTAGCCGTGTTTCCGCTTTGTGCCAATAGACTTGCAATCATTGCACCTCCCACTTTAACTGCCCACGTTTCTTCAGTTGTAAGGCTGCACCACACACATCAGTCTATCATTACTCCGCCCTATAAGAACAGAAAACCTTCTAAGAGCAAAGAAGTAAGAACCCACAACACCACCCATGTGTGTGGCAGAACTCTTATTTTCGGCTTTATTTTATGTATTTATAACCGTCTTCAAGCTGGACGATTGGCCGAGTGAAAACCTTCAATAACTTGATTGTTTGGAGACGAACTACTGAATTCACAGCTTAGCATAGAACAGTAATCCCTGAAGTAGGACTGGAGAGAGAGGAGAGAGAGAGAGAGAGAGAGAGAGAGAGAGGAGAGAGAGAGAGAGAGAGAGAGACGTGATGGGAGAGAGATGAATAGGAGACAGGAGGAGGAGGGGAGAGAGAGGGAGAGAGAGAGAGAGAGAGAGAGAGAGAAGAGAGAGAGAGAGACTACAAAGGCGTGGGTTAAAAAAAAAACGTTTGCATATTGTATGTATGCACAAATTCTCCATCGGTGAAGCTAGGTGCTGTACCTGTGTTCTGAACGAAAAAAGATATAAAAAAAAACACAGAACAGTAATATTTTCAAATTGTATATAATATATATATATATAATATATATATATATATATGTATATATCATTTTGAATAATTATATAATATATATATTCTTTTATATCGAGGATAATGGAATAACCTCTCATATGAGTCTGTGCTTTATTACATCCAGTCCCTGTGTGTGTATGGGTTTTGTCAATTTTGTCATCCGTTCCCACCCTGGCACACAATGGCCTATTCTTTCTAAATGCGCAACAGGATTTAACGTGTGCGCAAGATGTTCTGCGTGCGTTCGCACACGGGGCCTCGGTTTATTGTCTCATCCGAAGCAGTATTAGCTCCGAGGTTCACACCATTGGTGAGATTTTCCGCCCAGTTTTGCCTATTATTAAGGTAGCTGCATTCCTACTTCGATTTATAATCTGAACTGAAGGAGTTTTTTTTTTTTGGGGAGGGGGGGGGGGGGCAGTTTAGTGAGCACTAATGTTAACTCCATAGGGAAAATCCTTTTGAACGAGAATCGAACCCGGGTCAGCAGATCACAAGCGCTATGCGCATCTTTCTAACCACTGACTACCAGGTACCACCAGCACCATAGCAGGAAGTGCTGAACACGTTTGCTCAATGCTCAAAATGTACAGTATGTATAGATCTAGACCCCTTCATTTGATCACAAAATCATACATGGTCTCAGTTCGTTATTGATGTCGGCAGACTATAAGAGCAATCGGATTTCCTCCGTTTTTACTGGACAGTGTATTTTTTGGTTCCCAGAATAGTATACCTTTACTTTTAAGACTCTGAGGGGAGGTTACTCCTCCACGTGGATTTATCGTGCTTTTGAGACATTAAAGAATATATTATATATATATATATTATATAATATATAGTATATATATATATATAGTATGTATTATATGTATATATATATATATATGTATAGTTATA
>CM060318.1:16942787-16962787 GCA_030674155.1 Stramonita haemastoma
CGCGCGCACGCACACACACACAATACACACAGAACTTAATGCATACACAAAAACTCACAACGCATACACAACACACACACACACAATACACAACACACACAATACACAACACAAACAACACACAACACACACATACACAACACACACAACTCACACACAACACATAATTCACACACACACACACACACACACACACACACACACACACACACACACACACACACACACACACACACACACAGAGTTCCGGTTACAGTTTCCCTGTCCCTTCGTAGCAATGAAAGAAAAAAAAGAAAAGAAAATAACAGACATTTGTAAATGTAACATTTAGACAAGGGAAGAGAAACCCAACAGCAAAACAAAACAAAAAACGGAAATAAACAAAAATACACAGTGACAAACATGAACGAACCACGAAGCAGACAAACAGCCCTGTAAAACCTTAACAATGGTAAGAAGACTGTGTGAGCGAGTAAGTGGGTTGGTGGTGAGTGAGAGAGAGATCGAGAGTGTGTGTGTGTGTGTGTGTGGTGTGTGTGTGTGTGTGTGTGTGTGTGTGTTGTGGTGTTGTGATTTGTGTGCGTATGACAAACACACGCACGTACGTACGTACGTACACACACACACAACACACACACCGCACACAACACATCATCACCACATCACATCATCATCATCATAAACAAAATACAGCAATCATCACAACATCATCACAGACAGACAATAGAAGAAAACGACAGGTGACAGAGGCACAGCAGAAAGACAACAGACAGACAGACCATAGACAGACAACACCGCAGCACAGAGGCACAGCAGAAGACAAACAGATGGACAACAGGTAGACAGACAGACACACCACGCACAATGCAACGCACACACACGCACGCACACACGTGACACAACACACACACACACACAAACAAAAACTCACACACACACACAAACTAAAACACACACACACACACACACACACACACCTACACACACACCAACACACAACACACAGAGAAAAACCTGATCTGACAGCAACACAGAGACAGACAGACAGAAGACAGTGTGTGTGTGTAATGCAATACCGGTCGGTATGAGGACAAGATTGCAGGTGATGGCAACATAATCACGTTGTGCACTCTCCCTCTTGCTGTTTGCTGACAGCAAATACTCTCTCTGTCTTCTGCCTTTCTTAGTCTCTGCTGTCCTGTATGTTCTGTCTCTCTCGTCTCTTTGTCTCTCTGTCTCCTCCTCGTCTTGTCTCTCTCTTGTCTCTCTCTCTGTCTCGTCTCTTGTCCTCTTCTGTCTCTGTCTCTCTCTCTCTTTTCTCTCTCTGCTCTCTCTCTCCTCTCTCTCTCTTCTCTCTCTCTCTCTCTCTCTCTCTCTCTCTTCTCTCTCTCTCTCTCTCTCTCTCTCTCTCTCTCTCTCTCTCTCTCTCTCTCTCTCTCTCTCTCTCTCTCTCTCTCCCTCTCTCTCTCCCCTCTCTCCTCCTCTCCCTCCCTCCCATCCCTCCCCTCCCCTCTCTTTTGTGTCTGTCTGTCTGTCTGTCTGACTGTCACTGTCTGACAGACGAAACGGTGCTGCTCTTTTTCCTGTCCAATTCAGAATGGTCATGTATGTGGGTGTGGGTGGGAGTGTGTGGGTGATGGGGGGTGGAGGATTGTTTTATGTTATTAATGTCGATATCATTGTCGCGAGAAAAGGTGTCTGTCATTGCCTCTGTCTTTCTGTCTGTTTCTGTCTGTCTTCGTCTGTCTGTCTCTTTATCTTTCTGTCTGTCTGTCTCACTCACTCATACACACACGCGTGCGCGCGCGCATGCCGCACGCACGCACGCACGCACGGACACAAACACACATACACACACAAACGAAAAACTTTAAACACGTGTGTTACACACACTCTGTTTATGCCTTACTTCGCACACACACACGCGCGTGCGCACACACACACATCACACACACAATAATATATATATATATACATCTATATATAATATATATATATACATATATATATATATATATACACGCGCAAGCAAGCACACACACACGCACACAAGCACGCATGCACACATACACAAACGCGCGCGCTGCGCACACACACACACACACACACACACACCACACACAATAAATACAGTGTATCAACTCAACTTGCTAAACGACACATGCACTAACTCTGACGTAAGCAAACATGCAGGTATCCATCCAGATGCCTGCAGTGCGCGCGCGCGCGCGCACACACACACACACACACACACACACACACACACACACACACGTGCGCGGCGCGCGCGCGTAGGTGCGTACATGTAGTAGGTGGCGGGGACAATAGCTGTAGCTTGAACAAATAGGGAATTCCGGGTCTTGAGTCGTTTGTGGTCTGCCAACTGCCATAGTTTTTAGTGTGTCAGAGGGATGACTGTAAAACTCTCTCTCTCTCTCCTCTCTCTCTCTTCTCTCTCTCTTCTCTCTCTCTCTCTCTCTCTCTCTCTCTCTCTCTCTCTCTCTCTCTCTGTGTGTGTGTGTGTGTGTGTGTGTGTGTGTGTTTGGTGTGAAAGTGTTCAGAATTGATTGGACACCTTGAGTGGTTATGTAAATAACTACGTGATTGCTTTTGTTATGGTGTCCTTGATTTGTTAATTAACTTGCTGATTCCATTACGTTTGTTTGGCTTGTTTATGTCTCTTTTTATTTTTATTGTTGGGTTGTTTTGTTTTGTTTTCTGAGGGCCTGGTGTTAAGAATCTTGTGGCTTATTCAATATTCGAGTTTCAGGAGTTCTCTCTCTCTCTCTCTCTCTCTGTCTCTCTCTCTTCTCTCTCCTCTCTCTTCTTCTCCTCTCTCTCCTCTCTCTCTCCCTCCCTCCTCCTCCCTCCTCCTCTCTCCCTTTCTCCCCTTTGTTTATATTGCGTATTTTCAAGAGGGCGTGGCATAACATTATTGTCCTTTTCCTTACTTCATCCTTTTATACTAATACCTGATTCTGATTATTACAGTAAAAGCGAAATGTAAACTATGGTTTGGCAACTATTCTGAAGCTTTGAACTGTTGTGGGTATGAGATGTGTATAATGAGCTTAAGATAACCATTGATTGTAGAATACAGATAGGTGTTATATCAAAAACATTTCTAGTTTCTTTTCTTATTATAATGTAGCCAAAGGGCGATGTGCAGCTAAAACATTTCAGAGCTCTTTCTCTCTCTGTGTCTCTATCTGTCTGTCTCTCTCTCTCTCTCTGTCTCTCTGTATCTGTCTGTCTGTCTGTCTGTCTGTCTGTCTGTCTGTCTGTCTGTCTGTCTCTCTCTCTCTCTCTCTCTCTCTCTCTCTCTCTCTCTCTCTCTCTCTCTCTCTCTCTCTCTCCATCTTTTAATCAATCAACAGTCAGCCAGTTAAGCAGTCAGTCACTTATTTCATCAACAAGTCAGTCATCCTGTTATATCAGTCAGACAGTACGTCAGTCAGTCAGTGGGAGGTGAGTCACTCACTCACTTAATTTTTTGTTGTTGCTTTTTTTTCCCTAGATAGATGGTTTGATGAAAAAAAAAAAAAGCAAATCCATTGCTTACTCAATGTACCATCTGAAATAAAACTTTTGATTTTGACTCATGCTGAAGGTGTTGTTTAGTGTGGGTAGCATACCTGTCTCGGTACTATAAGCGATATACAGCCCTGGTAAGAAACAAATAGGTCTATGCTATTGGATTGCGAGGCTGGCTACTGGGAGATACATTGCTCCAATCACAGAGACTGTTTCTTGTACCTCTGTAGACACCGACCTCTGTTCGGAAGGGAGGGATGGAGAGAGCAAGAGAGAGAGAGACAGAGAGAGAGACACAGACAGACAGACAGACAGACAGACAAACACACAGAGACATATACAGAGACAGAGAGACAAACACAGACAGTTACAGAAACAGACAGAGACAGAGAGACAAACACAGACGGAAAAATACAGACAGACAGTGAACAACAAAGAGATTTTTTGTATAGCTATTGTTCTGTGACATGATTTTTCTGTGAAACAGAGAGAGACGGAGAAAGACGACAGAGAGAGGAACAAAAAGAGACAGATAAAGACAGAGAGATAGACAGACAGGGATACATAAAAAGACAGAGACAGAGAGAGACAGAGATAGAGACAAAGAAAGAGAGAGATTTTGTATTGCTAATGTTCCGTGTGTTTTTTTTTATGAGAGAGAGAGGGAGGGAGGGATGGAAGTTGAGAGACCGAATGAATAAATAAATGAATGAATGAATGAATGAATAAATAAAAAAAATAAATAGCTTAATTAATTAATTCTTTTTAATTGAGGGAAAGGAATAAGCGCACTCACCATGACTTTAAAAACAAAAAACATCCAGACCTCTGTCAATGATTTTTTGAAAATGCCAAACACAGAGGACAGAGACAAAAAGACAAGACAGACAAGCAAGCAGTCAAGCAAACAGGGACAGACAGACAGACAGACAGACAGACAGACAGACTGAAAGAGAAACAGAAAGAGAGACAGAGAAGAGAGAGTATCGACAGACAGAAAAAGAGAAAAGTTGTGACTGTGGCAAAGTGGTAGGGATGGACCCAGTCTGGTATTATATCAGGCGTCTGACTGTTCGACACAGTATGGATTTTTGGGGCGTGTACTCCCCCTGTATCGGTTCCGCTCCTCTCTCTCTCTCTCTTTCTCTCTCCTCTGTTTGTGTTTTTTTTTGTGTTTTGTGGGGGGGGGGGGTTCTCGTCACTTCTTTCTTTTGTTTTAATCTATCTATCTGTCTGCCTGGCTGGCTGGCTGTCTCTCTGGCTGGCTGTCTCTCTGGCTGGCTGGCAGGCTGGCTGGCTGTGTGTCTGTCTGGCTATGTATATGTCTGTCTCTCTGTTCTTGTTTGTGACTTTTTTTCTCTATTTTTTATTCTTCCAACCCAGCTTTAGTGTCCGTATATAAACTAACAACAACAAAACCAACAAAAACAGATCATGCTGCATGCAATTGTGGGAGAGACGTGCTTTTTTTAAAAATTGTTTTTAAAGCATGGTTTTGACAAAATACTCTTGATGAAATTAAAGCAAAATATGCTACAATTCCGCAATGTGTTACATGTTATGATACTGTCGGGAGTAAAGCGTGTCTTGCTGGTAAATATATCTTTATTCCAAATTTAATAGCTGATGGCATGCCCGAAACAATAAATTTGACTCATTTAGTTTGACAGCTAATATAGTTAACGTGACTTACTCGTGCTCATGTTAATATAGTCCGTCCACTGGGTTTTTAGTGATGGCCATATGAGGGGCCGCAAGTAGGATCTATCTATCTATCTATCTATCTATCTATCTATCTATCTATCTATCTATCTATCTATCTATCTATCTATCTACTACCTACCTACCTACCTACCTACCTACCTACCTATCTTTCTCTCTCTCTCTCTCTCTCTCTCTCTCTCTCTCTCTCTCTCTCTCTCTCTCTCTCTCTCTCTCTCTCTCTCTCTCTCTCTCTCTCTCTCTCTCTCTCTCTCTCTCTTAGTCTGGTGACCGTGGGGGCACCCCTGAAGACTTGACAACCAGTTCCCTCCATTCCTCTCTCTGTTCTGCCTCTCAAATTTGGTTGAGTTCTAGGCCTGTCCATTCGTTGATGTTGTCCTCCCATCTCTTCCTTGGTCTGCCTCTTTTTCTTCCTCCCTGGACAGTGCCTTGCAGTATTGTTTTTACAAGTCCTTTCGATCTTGTGACATGCCTGTACATTTAAGTTTACGCTTCTTTACGATTGATATGTGTGTGCGTTGTGTGTGCTTTGTGTGTGTGTGCGCGCGCGCGCGCGCGCGCGCGCGCGCGCGGCGGCGCGTGTTGTGTGTGTGTGTTGTTGTGTGTGTGTGTGTGTGTGTGTGTGTGTGTGTGTGTGTGAAGACCACAGCACTGCAGGGTCGCCCCTATACTATTACTTACTCACTCTGTCCACCAGCTTACTACTCACAGCAAGGACTTGCCTCTGCAGGGTCTTTCTGTCTTTCCGCTCCCTGTGGGTTGCATTATGGATGACTCCCCTCACTTTCTGTGATGCTCTGACTCGCTTTTATCTGTGTTATCTGGTCTCTATATCAGTCTGTCAGTCGGACTGTCGCTGTTTATCTTGTCTCTCTTTGTCTCTGTCTGTCTCTGTGTCTGTCTCTGTCTGTCTGTCTGTCTGTCTCTCTCTGTCTCTTCTCTGTCTGTCTCTCTTGTCTCTCTTCTCTGTCTCTCTGTCTCTGTCTGTCTATGTCTCTTCTGTCTGTCTGTCTGTCTGTCTTCTTCTGTCTTCTGTCTGTCTGTCTCTCTCTCTCTCTCTCTCTCTCTCTCTCTCTCTCTCTCTTCTCTTCTCTTCTCTCTCTCTCCTCTCTCTGTATCCTCCTTCTTTACTCCTTCTTCTTCTTCTTCTTCTTCTTCTTCTTCTTCTTCTTCTTCTTCTTCTTCTTCTCTTCTTCTTCTTCTTCTCCTCTCTCTGTCTGTCTCTCTCTGTCTCTCTGTCTCTTCTGTCTCTGTTCTCTCTCTGTCTCTCTTCTCTCTCTGTCTTGTCTCTCTCTCTCTGTCTCTGTGTCTCTCCATCATTCCTTCCCTCCATCCCTCTCTTTTCCCCCATCTCTTTCCCTCTCTCTGCCTTCCTCCCTCTCCATCCTTCTTTCCCTCCCTCTCCCTCCGTCCTGCCCTCCCTCCCTCTATCTCTATCGATATAAAAAGGATAAATATAAAATATAAAATAAATATCCCTCCTGCCTTCCCCGTCCAGTTATAGACTACATTCTTGAAGCAGATCACATTCGTCTTTTATTCTTTAGACAATGCACTATTGTTAGATGACGTGCCTCTGTTCGTTTCTTGTTTTTTGCGTGAGAAATTTGTAGTGCTCTGGGGTTGCTTTCTGTGGTTAGAGATGAGGGAAGAAGAAGGAGGAGGAGGAGGAGGAAGAGAAGGGAGGAGGAGGAGGAGAGAGGAGGAGGAGGAGGAGAGGAGGAGAAGTAGAGAGGAGGAGAAGGGGAGAGGAGGGAGGAGGAGGGGAGAAGGAAGAAGGAGAGAGGAGGTGAAGGAGAGGAGAGGAGGTAAGGAGGAGGAGGAGGGGAGGAGGAGGAGGAGGAGGAAGGAGGAGGGAGGAGGAGGAGGAGGAGGAGGAGGAGGGAGGAGGAGGAGGGAGGAGGAGGAGGAGGAGAAGAAGAAGAAGAAGAAGAGAGAGAAGAAGAAGAAGAAGGAAAGAAGAGAAGAATGAAGAAGAAAATGAAGAATTTTATTTATTTCATTAAAAGGTGGGGATTTAGGGACTTAGGACAGGCAAATTTCCCAATGATGTTTACCAAGGGTCTTCTGTACCTGTCGCCGCTAAGTATGCTTTTTTTTTTTTTTTCTTTTTTAATTTCTTCATCTGAGGATTTTTAGGAGAAAGTGTGTGGGTGTGGGGTTTTGCTGCAACAAGAGTAAAGTATTTGTTCAGCTTAGCTCAGATTAAGTGCTGATCTGTCTTTTCTGTTCCCTTAGCTATTTTTGTAGTAGCTCTCTATACTTCTTTGTCTCTGTGTGATTGGGGGGGGGGGATGGGGGGTATATATCTTTCTTCATCCTCTTTCTCTCTCTCTGTCTCTCTCTGTCTCTGTCTCTGTCTCTTCTGTACTGTCGTCTGTCTGTCTGTCTGTCTGTTGTCTCTCTCTCTCTCTCTCTCTCTCTCTCTCTCTCTCTCTCTCTTCTCTCTCTTCTTCTTCTGTCTGTCTGTCTCTCTGTCTTCTCTCTCTTCTGTCTGTCTCTGTCTTCTTCTCTTCTGTCTGTCTGTCTGTCTGTCTGTCTCTCTCTCTCTCTCTCTCATATACATACATGCATACAAAGTATATACACAAGCATAATACATACAACACACAACAAATCATATATATATATATATATATATATATATTATATATATATATATATATATATATATATAATCTGTGTGTGTGTGTCGATGTGTGCGTACTGCGTGCGCGTGCGTTTGTATGAGTGTGTGTATAAAAGAAAAAGAGAGTTGTGTGTCTGTAAGTGCTTCTGACCTACCACACATGGCAGTATCTGCACATATGGAACTATAAACGTCAGTGGGTATCATGTGTGAGTGTTCAATTCTCTTGTTTGTTTGTCTGGGGTGTTTTTTTTCTTCTATCTCTGTCCAATTTCCCGTTTTCCCAAAACAGTGTCACAGCAAGAGAAACAATAAAGTAGGTTCTTACCAGATCCGTCCCCCCAAAAAAAAACCCCAGTTTGCTGTCCATGACAATCTTTACAACAGAGTGCGCTGGATAGCGAAGCTTAGGGTGTATGCTGGGTATATTCGTGTTTTTCCGCAACCTACCCAACATTATTGCCGTGAACTAGGCGATGGGATGACTAGCGCGCACGTTCCATCTTCTGCATTTATGCACTGACGAAGAGGTCTGTCTGTACTTCAAGTTATCTCTAGCAGAGATCGTTCGTGAAAAGTCCTACCCTGGGATCCTTCTTGGCGCTTACGAAGATTCGAACACGCGATTTGTGAGTCATCACCAACCCGATTATGTAGTGAATCTGACGGACGCTATAGCCGAGTGGTAAAAACCGTTGAACTTTAATTAATCCCATGAGTCCGTGAAGTCGTGGTGAATAAGGGGTGGGGGATTTTTATGATCTCCCAGGTCAACTTCGAGTGCAGACCTGCCAGTGGCTTGATTCCCTCTGTGTATGATATACACATGCAGAAGATAAAATATGCATGTTAAAGATCCTGTAATTCATATTAGTAGTGTTCGATGGGTTACGGAAACACGAACATACCCAGCATATACACCAGAAGTCGAAATGCGGCTACCTTCATGGTGGGCAAAGACGGTCGCCTATGCAAAATCTCACCAATAATGAACCTAAACGATCTAGCCTAGGAACAGAAAAAAAAAGTAAGTGAATCAAAACCTACATCACACCAGAAACGAACGAAATGAGCCAGCACCGAGACAGGACCTCGTCTGACTGTTGACCTCAACACTCATGTGGAGAGCGCGACGCCTCAAGAGCAGCGCCACTCTTTTATTAATTTTTGTCATTCCTGTTGCCTGCAAATATTTTTGAACGGCACGAAAGCAAACCCTTACAGAAAGTGAAGAAAAACAACAACAACAACAAGACAAGAAAGAAAGAAAGAAAGAAAGAACAAAACTGAATAGAGAAAGAAGATTTTTTAAAAAATTGAAGAGATTAGATAAAGAAATAAAATTGCAATAAACAGAGAAGTAGATAGTTTGAAGAAAGAAATATAGAGATAACTAGATACAGTAAAAATCACCTTGAAATAAGTAAACAAGCAAAAGCAAGCAAAACAAACAAGGGAAGGAAACCTGCCGCAGTTGTGTACATTTTGCCAGAACTGTTTATTTTTAGTCAGGAAACCATTTCCTCCACTGGCGAAATTCCAGGCTGGAGGCATGGTTCAGATTTTTGCACTTTTTCTATCTTCTTTTCTCGATCATATGAACTGCGGGTAAAACTGCCTACCTATGGAGTAAAGTTGTTCTCGAGTTGGCTTGTTAAGCGAATTCTTTTTCTTAGGTGTTTTTGTGTGTGTGTCTTTTTTTTGTTTTCTTTTTTTTCTGTCGTAACTTTTTTTTTAGGTTTACTTTTAGTTTATTTTCTTTTAGTTTTTTTGTTTGTTTGTTGTTTTCTCAACATCTTTCGGGTTATATTTTTTTCTCTCTGTGTGTATGTGTGTGTGTGTTTATTTATTATTATCATTTTTATAAAAATTTATTCTTTTATATCGAGGATAATGGAATAAGGAAGGACTTTTGGGGAGAGTGGAGTTGGCACTGGTGTGTGTGTGTGTGTGTGTGTGTGTGTGTGTGTGTGTGTGTGTGTGTGTGTGTGTGTGTGTGTGTGTGTGTGGTCTGTTTGTTTTTTTTGTTTGTTTTTGGGGGGTGGTGGGGTAGGCTTTCTTTGCATGTCTTTCTTTTTTTGTTTTTATTTCGTTTCTTCTCCCCCCCCCACCCCATTATTTTCTCTTTCATTTTCTTCTTTCTATCTTGAGTTCATTTCTTTCTTTTCTTTCTTTCATTTTCTCTTTTGTCTGTTTTTACCTTTCTGTTGTTTTGGCTGTTTGTTTGCTTTTTTGTTGTCATCTGCCATCACTTTTATTGTTGTTGCTTGCTATTCACACACACACACACACACACACACACACACACACACACACACACACACACACACACACACACACACACACTCCCTCTCTCTGTCTGTCTGTCTGTCTGTCTGTCTGTCTGTCTGTCTGTCTGTCTGTCTGTCTGTCTGTCTGTCTGTCTGTCTCTCTCTCTCTCTCTCTCTCTCTCTCTCTCTCTCTCTCTCTCTCTCTCTCTCTCTCTCTCTCTCTCTCTCTCTCTCTCTCTCACTCTCCCAAAAGTCCTTGGATGAGACTATAAACCGAGACCCCATGTACGAACGCACGCAGAACATCTTGCGGACACGTTAAATCCTGTTCCGCTTTTCGCACGAGAAGGCCATTGTCTGCCGGTGGGAACAGATGACAAGATTTACAAAAACTGGACACACACACACGGGGACTGGATGTAAAAAAAGCACATGAGTGCTTATTTCATTATCCTCGATATAAAAGAATAAATAGATAAATAAAATAAACAAACAAAACAAAACAAACAACAAACCAACCAACATGCACCAAAAAACAACAACACAAAAAACCCAGACAGACATAACAAAACAGACGTGAGGGGAAATATGCTAAAAGAAACCCACAGGGAACAGAAAGCAGCCAACAGCCAACAGCCAGCAGCCTTTCTCAAGGACCTTACTTGCCAGGCGATCGTCAGGCCACCGCCACCGGAAGTGGGTGTGTCGTCACTTCCGTTTTTTACGTGAGCGAAGCGGAAACGTCTGAGGCTTGTTCATTGAGGCCCTTTTTTCTTTCATGTGTCTTTGAGGCCAAGCGTGGGAACTGAGGCGGGTTGTTGGTTGGTTAATTGAGGCGTGGCCTGTGTACTATAGCTGAATGCAAGTGTATTGTGCTGCTTTTGTTTCTTTTTAAGACTCCCTGGTGTAAAGTCCACATGAGTAACATTGGACTTGTGTTACAATAAGCTTGTGGTTTGAAGATATGCCTTTGAGGCGTTCTTTTGTTTATTGTATTGTAGCTGAGTATGTCATCTTTTTTCTGGTTGATAAATGACACTGTTTGAAGCAAGTTGGAGTAATTTTATGCCGCAGAAAATGGTGAAGCTAAGAGAAAAAGAAGAAAGAAAGAAAGAAAGAGAGAGAGAGAGAGAGAGAGAGAGAGAGAGAGGAGAGAGAGGAGAGAGGGAGAGAGAGAGAGAGGAGAGAGAGGAGAGAGGAGGGGAGGAGAGAGAGAGAGAGAGAGAGAGGAGAGGAGGAGGAGAGAGGAGAGAGAGAGAGAGAGAGAGAGAGAGGATGGAGAGAGAGGAGAGAGAGGAGAGTGAGAGAGGAGAGAGAGAGAGAGAGAGAGAGAGGAGGGGGGGGCAGGGTCAGGCAGGCAGGCAGATTCTCCATTGATTAGGCCTAAGTAGCAAATGACTGCCTTGTTTTGCAACATTTTCAAACGGTAATAATCAAATGAAAAAGCGGCATAATGTCAAAACTGGACACATGTTTGATAATTTCGTAAAGTTTTGTTGTTGTTGTTGTTGTTTTAAAGCTGTTATTACATGCATGTAACAGAAAATAATTGTTGTAAATGTGGTGGCTGCTAAACTCTGCTTGGATTATTTCTCCATTTTTCGTTCTTTCTTTCCTTCTTCTTTTATTTGTTTTGTCTCGTTGTTTAAAAGAAAACGGCGTTATGGCATTGTTTTGGAGGGTTTTTTTTAATTATTCTTTTTAGTTATCCAGGAAAAAGCAGCTGTCATATTAAAAGGAATTTTTAACTTCTCTGGTCTCTCTTGGGGCAGGGTTTAGCTGTCAAGTTGTCACTGCACTGGACTCATTTTTGCTATGCTTTGTCCTCCAAAATAAATGTATTGTCC
This sequence comes from Stramonita haemastoma, assembly GCA_030674155.1. NCBI lineage: Eukaryota > Metazoa > Mollusca > Gastropoda > Neogastropoda > Muricidae > Stramonita > Stramonita haemastoma. The sequence continues at coordinate 16,954,790 of CM060318.1, forward strand.
GGCCTTTCTTTTCGAAAATAACAAGCTGGGATGTAAAACAAGTTTGACAGTTTCTGTCTCAGTTTTTCTGTCCGCCCGTCTCTCTCTCCCTCCCTCCCTCCCTCTCTCTGTCTGTCTGTCTGTCTGTCTGTCTATCTCTGTCTGCCTGTCTGTGTCTGCCTGTCTGTGTCTGTCTGTCTGTCTGTCTGTCTGTCTGTCTGTCTCTCTGTCTCTCTGTCTGTCTCTCTCTCTCTCTCTCTCTCTCTCTCTCTCTCTCTCTCTCTCTCTCTCTCTCTCTCTCTCTCTCTCTCTCGTTTAAAAAAAAACACCTAAACAAAACGAAACAACACACACACACACACACACACACACAGTACACGCACTCACGCACACACACACACACACGCGTGCACACACACACACATACATACATACATACACACACACTCACTCACTCACTCACTCACACACATTTTTTCTCTCCACGCCCTTCTTCTCACCCTCTTGAAGGCGTAGGGAAAAAAGAAAAAAAAAGAACACTCCCACCTCCACCCCCACCCCCGGGCCCCACCCTCCACCCACCCACCCCCACTCTACCCCCCACCCCCTGTTCTCTTTCGCCATAACCTTGACCTGTCGGCTGCAAAGGTGAAGATGATGTCAGGGTGGAGACGATGATAATGAGGATGAGGAAGATGAGGATGATGAGGAGGAGGATGATGGTACAGATCAATATGACAGCGTCGGATTGTTTCTGTGTGAACTCGTTAGAGAAGGTCGTCGTACATTGTGTTCGTTCAGCCTTTTTATCTGTCAAAGTTAGGGTTTAGATACTGCGGCGCCCCAGGCTACGCGCACGTTTTTTGTTTTTTTACAGGGAGAAAATGTAACACCCTCTTTTCTATGTGTCTCTGTCTCTGTTTCTGTATCTCTCTCTCTGTCTCTGTGTCTTTCTCTCTCTCTCTCTCTCTCTCTCTCTCTCTCTCTCTCTCTCTCTCTCTCTCTCCTCTCTCTCTCTCTTCTCTCTCTCTCTCTCTCTCTTCTGTCTGTCTCCCCCCTTCCTTTCTCTCTGTCTCTGTCTCTCTCTGTCCCTCTTTCTTTCTATCTCTGTCTTTCTCTCTCTGTCCCTCTCTCTGTCTCTGTCTCTTTCTCTTTGTCTATGTCTATGTCTGTCTGTCTCTGTCCGTCTCTGTCTCTCTGTCTCTCTCTGTCTCTCTCTGTCTCTGTCTCTGTCTCTGTCTCTTCTCTCTCTCTCTCTCTCTCTCTCTCTCTCTCTCTCTCTCTCTCTCTCTCTCTCTCTCTCTCTCTCGCGCGCGCGCGCGCGCTCTTTCTCCCCCTTCCTCCCTACCCCCTCTCTCTTGAAAAAGTTTACATGTAATCATAAACTCTTACTTTTTTTTTACCTGGGCAGTGGTCAGTACTTTTCTGTGAACAAGGGGGGAAATGTGGATGTCATTGGTGATGTCTTCCTTCATCCAACTTTATATTGTATTATGCCATATTGTGTTGTGTTGCATTGTCTTGTATTATGTCATATTGTATTCTTTACCACTTTCAGTCACGGATGATTTTTTTTCTGCGTGAAATTCGGGTTGCTCTCTCCGCGGAGAGTACCGTCGCCACAAGAGCAGCGCCACCCATTAAAAAGGGATTCCTGTTTATACGTGCATTTGCTTTCCTACGAGAGTGATTTGTTTCCTGTATAATTTTTCCAGGGGCAACATTTTTGTTGCTGTGGGTTCTTTTACAGGGGCTTGAATGCATAAAAACACATGGGATCTCGGGTTTATTGTATCACCCAAAAGACTTACACCCAGACAACCAACCACACAAGGTGTCGTAGACAGGGGGTTAAAATTTCTTGCTGAAACGGGGATCGAACCCGTGGTTCTCGCAGTCTTGGCAAGTATGTTGTTACTTCTAGACCACTCATCCACTGAGACCAGTGGTGCAAGGGAATTGAACTTAACGCCAATTAAAAGTGCGTTGACGAAGAGTGTTGCCGCTGCGATTGTGAAGTCTTATTGATAAGCTTGTGGTGACACTGGGTTTCCTTTTTTGTTTTTCTTTCTTTTTCTCGCTTTCTTTCTGTTTTATTTTGGTGGTGGGTTGTTTTTTTCTTTGTTCTGCCTCCTCGATGTTGGGGAAAGTAGGAAAAAGTAACTTAGTTGAGGTGTGGTGTGTGTGTGTGTGTGTGTGTGTGTGTGTGTGTGTGTGTGTGGTGTGTGTGTGTGTGTGTGTGTGTGGTGTGTGTGTGTGTGTGTGTGTGTGTGTGTGCGTGTGTGTGTGTGTGTGTGTGTGGTGATGTGTGTGTGTGTGTGTGTGTGTGTGTTGCATTCGTGTGCGTTGTTGTGTGAGTGTGTTTGTGTGTGCTTGCATTCGTGTGCACGCGTGCGCGTGCGTGTTTGTGTTGTGTGTGTGTGTGCTGTATGTGCTGTATATGTGTGTGTGTTCGTGTTTGTGTGCGTGCGTATGCGCGTGCGCGATGGCTTTGTTGCTGGGTCAGTTTACAGCGGCCTTGAGGCAAAGAATGGATAGTGGAGACAGGGAAGGTGTTCTGTAATAGTGATGATGAAGGGTGAGGGAGCAGTGTAGTCAGTCATAGGACTGACACCTCTGCTGCTACTGCTTGATGCCGGGACAACTACTGTTTGGTTGTTGCTGCTGTTACTGCTGCTTCTGCATTTGCTTCTGATTCTGTTGCTGTCATTACTATTTGCCATTGCTGCTGCTGTTGCTGCTTTTGCTTCCGCTGCTGCTGCTGCTACTACCGCTACTTCTACTTTTTCTTATGCTGCTACTGCCACTGTTTACTACATCTGTTTCTGCTATCGCTGTGATTACTGCTTATACTTCTGCTTCTGCTTCCACTGTTGCTGCTGCGACTATACTGCTACAACAACGACAACGACCATCGTCACGATGGTGGCATCATCTGTGGCTGCTAATTTGAGTCGCTTGCAGGACCATGTCCCGTGGAATGTGAGGAGATGGCGAACATTAACAGGGCCTTGCTGTCAATACTAGTACAGTAATGGTGTTCATGTGAGGAGATAGGGAACAGGGCATTGCAGTCAATAGTGCCAGTACAGTAGTGAGGATATAGTGAGCATGTGATGATATAGGGAACACTTATTACCAGGGCGTTACAGTCAATAGTACCAGTAGTATTCATGTGAGGAGGTAGGGAACAGGGCGTTGCATGCAGTCAATACTACTAGTACAGTAGTAGTGTGCATGTGAGGATAGAGAATATTAAGAGGGCGTTGCAGTCAATAGCACTGGTAGTATGCTCTTTCTGTCTGGAAGGACAACAGCTGTGCCTTTTTTCCGCTCAGTCTGATAGAGAACAATACAAGGTCTAGAATGGCTTAGTAGGCCAACCCCTGGCATGGCGGCAGTCTGTGCCACAGTTCATGGTCACAATGGTCACCTGTTTCTGTTGACCTTGTTCTGTTCCTCTTTTCTGGTCACAGCCTATCTGGCTGGGTGGTTTTGTTGTTGTTGTTTGCATTTTGATTTTTTTTAATTATTATTTAGTATTGAACCTGTGTGTGTGTGTGTGTGTGTGTGTGTGTGTGTGTGTGTGTGTGTGTGTGTGTGTGTGTGTGTGTGTGTGTGGAGAGAGAGAGAGGAGAGGAGGAGAGAGAGAGAGAGAGAGTTCAAAACAGGATCTAGCATGATTTGTGTTGTCATTGCTTTATTGTGTGGCCTCAGTCAAAGAAAGAAAGCAGACGCTTTTGTTTTCGTTTGGTTCAGTATAGGGTTTGGAGGATTTCTTTTTTTTTGTCATTCCTTGGCGAGAACTCAGAGGTTCATCAATAGTGAGGTTTTGCATAATTATGCGACCAAAACTGTTTTCATTCCTTGATTTCAACTGAAGATGGTGTTGATAGTAAGCAGGGGCAGTTAAGCTTTCCTTCATTGTCGCTGGAAGACCAGTAACTGTATTTTTTAGATTAATAGTAAGAATTTTAACAACAAAAAATGCGCGTTCTTGCTTTGTTTGAAATCACGTTATATCTGTGAGAGGGAGGGAAAGAGAGAGAGAGAGAGAGAGAGAGAGAGAGAGAAAAGAGAGAGAGGAGAGAGAGAGAGGAGAGAGAGAGAGAGAGAGAGAGGGGGGGGGGGGGAAGAGAGAGGAGAGAGAGAGAGAGAAGAGAGAGGAGAGAGAGAGAGAGAGAGAGGAGAGAGAGAGGAGAGACTCAAGTCATATCCATATTCATATTCATATTCATATTCATATCTCTGTGTTTTGTTTACAGTAGGCTTTTTTCTAAAAGGTTTGTGAACACACCTACAACAAATGAACAACAACACAATGACCAATCGTACAAGTACAGTGCAATCAGTTTTCCCACAGCAGAGAGGAGAGACGAAGGCATAAAGATCTGAGGAAAAGAGTGGATATTTGTGCAGCAAAGCAGCCCAGAGAGAGAGAGAGAGGGGAAGAGAGAGAGAGAGTGTGTGGGGAGAGAGAGAGAGAGGAGAGAGAGAGAGAGAGGAGAGAGAGAGGAGAGAGGAGAGAGAGAGAGAGAGAGAGAGAGAGAGACTTGACAGAGACAGACAGACAGACAAACAGGCAGAAAACAGAGAGACAGAAAGAGAGAGATTGATTAAAGCGTTCAGAAAAGCCTGGTATCGTGAGGGGATTTGAACGCTGGGGGCAGGAAAGGATGGAAAAGAGAAAGACGTGACCTGGACCTGACCCCCGGCGTGGGACAGAACTAAAAGCCCTGGTGATTAATTACTCACAGATCGCTAAAATAGCCAACAAAAGCCATGGCCATTCCTATAATCTCACCCTGGGGAGTACGGCTACTAGGTTTGGGAGTTTGGGGTCTGTCCGTCTGTGTGTGTGTGTGTGTGTCTGTGTGTATGTGTCTGTCTGTGTGTATGCCTGCTGTGTGTCTGTCTGTCTCTGTCTGTATCCATCCCCGCTGTCGATGGTAGGAGCTCCATGCAATGTCACCAGGGTTCGCCATCTTTCTCTAGCCATCTTTGCTGAGTTCTACGATCTCCTGTAGCCCTCCCAGACCACTGACCTCAGTGACGTTGGCAATGTAGGATGTTGGTAGCGGTGTGCCTCTTTTTCCTTCTGCCCTCAAGTTTGTCAGGGAGAACTGCCTCAGAGAAGGGAGGGAGAGAGAGAGGGGGAGAGAGAGAGTAGAGAGAGAGAGAGAGAGGAGAGAGAGAGAGAGAGAGAGAGAGAGAGAGAGAGAACTGCACAGATCGATCAGTCAGAGTAGCCAGGTACCATGTGACATCCCTTTGTCAAATCCACCGACAATATTATTATCAATCCTGGGTTGATAGTCCACCTCAAGCTGTAGAACACTCACATCAGCACTGCAGTTTTAAAGACACACATGGCAACGCAACTGACGTTTTCCTGTTGCCAGTGTGTGTCTGTACTGTAGGCACGTCTGCTTCATGTGTATATCTGCATAATTATGTTTTTTTACTCAGCTGTTCCACAACAACTGTTGCTGTGTTTCAAGCGTTCTTTGAAAAATCAGAGTGCCCCTGTGAAAAGGAGAGTGCAGGTCATTATGTTCATAACTTGTCATGGCTATCTCAACACCTTGAAGGCATAACAACAATGCAATGTAGGCCTTGGCACTTAGCTGACATCAATAACTGACAAAGCGTTTGGTCTGGGCCTAGCTCGGGGTTGAGTGTTTCACCCATTTTGGTTCTCCATTACACACACACACACACGCACACCCTATACACACACACGCACACACACACACACACACACGCACACACACACACAACACACACATGCATACACACGCACCCCAACACATACGCACGACACACACACACACACACCACACCACACACACACACACACACACACACACACACACACACACACCACACACACACACACACACAAAAGAACTCAGACTGGAGCAGCGTTATGTCTTAGATACCTTAGTCCCTGTTGGTAAGACACGTGTTTTGTCGTAAAGTGGAGGTTGTCCTAAAATGGTTGTTATCGTAAAGTGGACAGGATCAACAGAGATAAAAACAACTCTTCTCATGGTATGGAAATTTCCTGTAGAAACTGACTTTCTCCTTTCCTTATTTATTATTATTATTTATTTATTCTTTTATATTTATTCTTTTATATCGAGGATAACAGAATAAGCACTCATGTGCTTTTTTTCATCTGGTCCCCGTGTGTATGCAGTTTTGTAAATATTGTCATCTGTTCCCACCGGCACACGATGGCCTACTCTTACGAAAAGCGGAACAGGATTTAACGTGTGTGCAAGATGTTCTGCGTGCGTTCGCACACGGGGCCTCGGTTGAAAGTCTCATCCGAAGGACTTTTGGGGAGAGTGGAGTCAGTCACCAGATGAGCTGCCAATGCACAGACTGCAAATCGCCAGACAAACCATTCCAAATCTGACAGTTCCTTTTGGTCTTTGTGAGCCTGTGCGAATCAAGTAAAACAACAAGAGTTTCCCCCGGGACACTTAGCGAGTTTTCTTTTTAACGTTCGTGGTCTCGATTGAAGTTATTTTTCTCAATGAAATTTCGATTTATTGTCATTATTGTGGGTCGTGTTTTTATGTGGGTTGATAGAAAACGATATGCTGAACTATTAAAAAAAAAAAAAAAAAAGTATTGTCAAGTCACTGTTTAACTGGGTTCGCGCAGTTGAAGGTGTTAATCCCGTTAGTGACACGAATACTACTTATGGACACCACAGACGTGAGCTCATTGAAAAATGAGTGGCTTGAATTTCCCTTTTTCCTTAGTTTTTCTTTTTTTTCTTTTTTATTGTGTGTGGGTGGGTGGGAGTTAGGGGGGGTGTTGTTTCTTGTTCCGTTTTTAGTGTGAAGGTGTTGTGTTTCATATGGGGGCTTATGTTTTCAGTGTGAACACATATCAAGATAATGCACAAGGCTTATATTCTTTTTAGATGAATATAGGGTACCATTCGTCTTCTCTTCCATTATGTCTCTGTTCTTTAGTCTCTGCCTATCTGTCTGTCTCTGTCTCGCCTGAACGTCAGTCAGTCAGTCTGTCTCTGTCCCCCCTCCCCTCTCTCTCTCTCTCTCTCTCTCTCTCTCTCTCTCTCTCTCTCTCTCTCTCTCTCTCTCTCTCTCTTCTCTGTATTTATCTGTCTCGGTCTCTGTTTTTCTGTCTCGTGTGTGTGGTGTGTGTGCGTGTGTGTGTGTGTGTGTGTGTGTGTGTGTGTGTGTGTGTGTGTGTGTGTGTGTGTGTGTGTGTGTGCGTGGTTGTGTGTGTGTGTGTATTTGCTTGTGGTTTTCTGTGTGTGTGTGAGTGAGGAGAATCAGGAAGAGGGTAATGAGGTGGCCGACTATTTAGTGTTTTAGTGAATTAAAAGAACCAATTAAAAATCCAAACTCAACAACAACAAAAAGTAAAAAACAAAAACAAAAAAAGCCCGAAGAAACAAAAGCAGAAAACAAAAGAGCTCAAAAGAAACCAATGCAACAACAGTGCAGTAAAGCAAAGTGGATTTGTAACAAGAATCATCCATTACTAGGTCTGTAGATTAAAATAAGATATTTCTGGGTTTTTAAAAAGCTGTACGCAAGTATACAGCAAAGCTACGTACATATTCAAGATTTTAAAAAAAACTGGCCAAAAAAAACCACCATAGTCTAAATTCGAGTAAATCAAGCTGTCTACTATAATTTTTACTGGGATATATTTTTGCTTTGCATCCCCTAACACTGGACAACACAATACAAAGTGTGCTTTATCTTCCAGGAGAGAGAGGGGGGAGATGGATAGGAGAGAGAGGGAAACAGAGAGGGAGGGAGAGAGAGAGAGGAAGAGAGAGAGAGAAGAGAGAGAGAGAGAGAGAGAGAGAGAGAGGAGAGAGAGAGAGAGAGAGAGAGGAGAGAGAGAAGAGGACAGACAGACAGACAGACAGACAGACAGACAGACAGACAGACAGACAGAGCCGAAACATTGAATGATAGATAGTAAAAACCCATAATTTGGGCAGAGGTACGAGATGGAAATGCT
>CM060318.1:16990759-16995759 GCA_030674155.1 Stramonita haemastoma
TTTTCTTTTCTTTTTTTTTTTTTGTCTTTAATTCATCTGTTCTGTCTTTCTTTCGTTTTTTTTCTTTCTGGCTGTCCTTGTATTCTCTTTTTTGTCTTTCACGCTCTCTTTGTTGTCATTTCCCTATTGCACGCGCGCGTGTGCGTGTGTGTGTTTGTGCGCGCGTGCGAGTAAGTGTGTGTAAGTGTGTGTCGTGCGTTGTCTGTGTGTTCTGGTCGTGTGTGCGCTGCGCGCGGCGCGTGAGCGCGTGCGTGAGTGTGTGTGTTGGTGCGTACGTGCGCGCGCGCGCCCCGCGCGCTGCGGTGTGTGTGTGTGTGTGAGCATTTACAATACCAGCCTGTCTGAAATGTCAATGACCAATAATTAATTGCACACAGGTTCTAAATTGTCCGCGTGTGCTATTATGTTATGTGGTCACGACAGTGAAAGAAAACCACAGCCACGTCACGCTCGCTACAGAATCTGCAATGCAATTTGGCCTACAATCTTCTTGGTTTTGCTTGTTTGTTTGTTTGTTTTTCCTCCAAGCAATGTTGGGCTGTTAATTAGGTTCCCTCTTGTTCGGTTTTTATCAGTCGGGGTTAAGAAAAAGGACTGATGGTCAGAACACGTTTAGGGTTTTTTTTTCTTCATATACATATCCCCCCCGCCCTCTTTCCTGGCTTTACACGCATCTTAGTGAGCCGTGTTCCCACCGGCACACAATGGCCTGCTCTTCCGAAAAGCGGAACAGGTTTTAAGTGTACGCAAGATGTTCTGCGTGAGTTCGTTTACAGGACCTCGGTTTATATTAGTCTCGTCTGAAGGACTTTGTTGTGTTTTGTGTGTTGTGTTGTGTGTGTGTGTGTTGTGTTGTGTGTGTGTGTGTGTGTGTTGTGTTGTGTGTGTGTTGTGTGTGTGTGTGTGGTGTGTTGTTGTTTGGTGTGTGTTGTGCACTAAGTATATTATGATAAAAGATTTTCCTGCTCCTTCTTCTTCGGCAAAATTGGCACAGGAGTGAACAAGGTGTTATTGTTATACATTTTGCTCATCCTTCTTCTTCTTCTTCTTCTTCTCTTCTTCTTCTTCTTCTTCTTTTCTTCTTTTCTTCTTTCTTCTTCTTCTTCCTAATTCCTCCTCCTCCTCCTCTTTCTCTTCCTCTCCTCCTCTTCCTCCTTCCTCCCCTCCTCCTCCTCTTCTCCCTTCTCTTCTTCTTCCTCTTCTTCTTCCTCCTCCTCTCTTCTTCTTCCTCCTCTCTTCTCTTCTTCTTTCTCCTCCTTCTCTTCCTCCTCCTCCTCCTCTTCTTCCTTCTCCTCCTCCTCTTCTTCCTCCTCATCCTCCTTTTTTTTTCCTTCTTCTTCCTCCTCCTTCTCTTCTTCCTCCTCCTCCTCTTCCTCCCCTCCTCCTCCTCCCTATCCACCTCTTCTTCTTCTGCTGCTGCTTCTCCTCTTTTTTTCTTTATCCCTTCTTTATCCTTCCTTTTTTTCATCTGCTTTTCCCGGCTGGAAGGTCAAGGTTCACTCCACCTATTTGTAAAGCTTTTACGTTCGCCACGGTTTTCATTCCAATTGGTTTGCAATGTAAAGTGTGTCAACGATTTGAAATGAGCGAGGTTGTCGCGTGTTCTTATTCTTTGTTTCTTTTTGTTTTGTTTTGTTTTATTTTGTTTTGTTTCTTTTCTTTTTTTTCTTTTTTTCTCTCACTCTGTCTGGAGGTCTTGTTTCCTTTCAATGTTATTTGTTGTTGTTGTTTGTTGTTTGTTTGTTTTTTTCTTTTTTCTGTTGTTTGTCTTTCTCTCTTCTTCCTCTTTCGGTTTTTTTTGTTTTTTTTTTTTGTTCTTTATTCTAAGATATGTCAAGGACTTTGGGCTAGAGATACGAGAAACTGAAGTCTTCCGAACTTGCCTCACGGAATTTCTAGTCGATATTTTTCTTTCTTGCATGTGCGTCTGTCTGTCTGTCGTTTTTTGTTGTTGTTGTTGTTTTTAAATTGCTATGTGGTGAAAGGTTTAGTTAGGATCATTTACTTGAGAGAGAGGGAGAGAGAGAGAGAGAGAGAGATGGTGGAGAGAGAGAGGAGAGGAGAGAGGAGAGAGAGAGAGAGAGAGGAGAGAGATGAGAGAGAGAGAGAGGAGAGAGAGGAGTGGTGGTGTGTGTGTGTGTGTGTGATGTGTGTGTGTGTTTTAATTCTTTTATATCGAGGATAATGGAATAAGCACTCTTGTGCTTTTTTTTTCTTTTATATCGAGGATAACAGAATAAGCAATCATGTGCTTTTTTTCATCCGGTCCCCGTGTGTATGCATTTTTTTGTAAATATTGTCATCTGTTCCCACCGGCACACGATGGCCTACTCTTACGAAAAGCGGAACAGGATTTAATGTGTGTGCAAGATGTTCTGCGTTCGCACACGGGGCCTCGGTTTAAAGTCTCATTCCGAAGAAGCTTTTTTTCATGTGTGTGTGTGTGTGTGTGTGTGTGTGTGTGTGTGTGTGTGTGTGTGTGTGTGTGTGTGTGTGTGTGTGTGCTTTTTTCTTCACGCATGTGTGTGTGTATGTGTTCATTTTTATTTTCTATTTTATTTCGAGGATAATGGAATAAGCACGCATGTGCTTTTTTGCACAGTCCCCGTGTGTATACAGTTTTGTAAATTTTGTTCATCTGTACCCACCAGCACACAATGGCCTACTCTTCCGAAAAGCGGAGCGGATTTTAACGTGTGCGCAAGATGTTCTGTGTCCGTTCGCACACGGGACCTCGGTTTATAGTTTCATCCGAAGGACTTTTGGGCGGAGTAGAGTCGGCACTGATGTTATCTCCAAAGGAAAAATCCTCTTGAACGAGATTCGAACCTGGATCATCAGATCACGAGCGCATCACTCTGACTACCAGACTATCCTATCCCCCATGTGTGTGTGTGTGTGTGTGTGTGTGTGTGTGTGTGTGTGTGTGTGTGTGTGTGTGTGTGTGTTGTGTGTGTGTGTGTGTGTGGTGTGTGTGGTGTGTGTGTGTGTGTGTGTGTGTGTGTGTGTGTGTGTGTTTTATTTCTGTGAAAAATTCTGTGTATGAACGTATTCTATTAATGCAAATTATATATGTTACAGTTGATTTTGTTTGAAATCCTCCATGCCCAAAAGGGGTCAAAGGCGAATTAAATCTTGAATCTTGTGTACGTGCGTGTGCGCGCGTAACTTTCCTATCAATTTCCGCCTAAACTATCGACATTATCATCATCGCCGTCGCGTCGTCGTCGTCGTTGTTGGTGATATATCATTGCTCTTGTTAGTAATCACATACCACAGGCTTAGGGAATGAGAACTGATACGAGAAAAAAATGAGAGAGAGAGAGAGGGGGGGGGGGGGAGAGAGGAAGAGGGATGAGGAGAGAGAGACGGATGGAGAGAGGAATGAGGGTGAGGAGGAGGAGAGAGAGAGAGAGGTGAGAGAGGACGAGATGAGAGAGAGAGTGGGAGAGGGAGGAGAGATGGAGAGGAGAGTAGAGAGAGAGAAGAGATAGAGAGAGAGAGAGAGAGGGGGAGGGGAGAGGGAGGAGGAGGAGAGGAGAGAGAGAGCGAGGGAGAGGAGAGAGAGAGGGAGAGGAGAGGAGAGAGGAGGAGAGAGAGGGAGAGAGGAGAGAGAGAGAGAGAGAGAGAGAGAAGAGGAGAGAAGATGGGTGATGAGGTAGGAGATGAGAAGAGAGAGAGAGAAGAGAGAGAGAGAGAGAGAAGAGAGAGGAGAGAGAGAGGAGAGAGAGAGAGAGAGAGGAGAGAGGAGAAGAGAGAGAGCAAGCAAATCCAAAAAGTGAGGAGGTAACAGAATGCATTGGCAGACGAAAACAAAAACAGACAGACGAACGAGCATGGACAACACAGACAGACAGACAGACGCAAAAATAATCAACGAGTGTTCGCATTTCATTCATACTTAACAATCTCTTGTTTCGTCTGACCTTTTACACACACACGCACACACACACGCACACACTCACACACACACTACACACACATCACACTACACACACATACACACTACACACACACGCACACACACACACAACACACACACACGACACACAATACGCACGCACGCACACACATACACCCAGCTGTGATTAAGACATTGTTGACGGTAAATTAGCTTATATTGTTATACCCCGGTTATAGTTGTTGTTTATTACGGTCTCGTTCGTTAACAACTCGATAGCTAGCTAACATTATGTTTCTCTTAACTATCATCCGTGCTGGGTGCTTGGTTATATAATGTCACTGAACGGTTTCCCCAAGATGTAAAGTAATTATTGTGTTTTAAATGTATTATTATTACTCTGGTTTTTCAGTACACAGTGTCGATGGGTTTATTTCTCTGTGTGTGTGTGTGTGTGTGTGTGTGTGTGTGTGTGTGTGTGTGTGTGTGTGTTTTTCTGTGATTCTTCTCTCTGCTGATCTCTCTTCTCTCTCTCTCTCTCTCTCTCTCTCTCTCTCCTCTCTCTCTCTCTCTCTCTCCTCCTCTCATCTCCCTCCGACACCCTCTCTCTCTTCTCTCCTCTCTCTCTCTCTCTCTCTCTCTCTCTCTCTCTCCTCTCTTCTCTCTCTCTACATCTCTCCCTCCACACCCCCCCCTCTCTCTCTCTCTCTCCTCTCTCTCTCTCTCTCTCTCTCTCTCTTCTCTTCTCTCTCTCTCTTTGTGACCTAGTGTCTTTACTAAAGACCAGTTTGTTGTGAGAATGTTGTTTTTGATATTTGTACAGTTTTCAAGGAAGAAATTCCTCCCCCTTACCAGTTCCCATTGTAAGGGCTAACCAAAGCATATATATATAAAGGATCTGAATCTATCCTGAAACCATGTTGTGGAATCCATGCCATGATGACCATTTGGGCTGTAATGAACGAAGTTATCAGAATAGGACATTTTGTGTGTTGTGCCCAGCCCCCATCCCATTGTCCCCTTGTGAATGGGCATCTTGCTTTACACAATAAACCTTTGTCATTGTCATTGTCATTTCTCTCTCTCTCTCTCTCTCTCT
>CM060318.1:17000759-17020759 GCA_030674155.1 Stramonita haemastoma
TGGTGTGTGGGGGTGTGTGTGTTTGTGTGTGTGTGTGGTGTGTAGGGGGGCTGCGTGTGTGTGTGTGTGTGTAGGGGGTGTGTGTGGTGTGTGTTGTGTGTGTGTGCGTGCGTGCGTGCGTGCGTGCGTGCGTGTGTGTCTGTGTTATGCACATATATATATATATATATATATATATATATATATATATATATATATTATGCATGTGTTTATGTATGTATGTCAGGATGGAGGGAGGGATGGAAGGATAGATATCTCTCTCTCTCTCTCTCTCTCTCTCTCTCTCTCTCTCTCTCTCTCTCTCTCTCTCTCTCTCTCTCTCTCTCTCTCTCTCTCTCTCTCTAATCTTATATATTATATTATATATATTTATATATATATAATATATATATTATATATTATATTTTATTGTGTGTGTGTTTATATTTGTATGGATGAATGGGTGGATTATATTATATATTTATTTATATATTTACCTGTGCTCGTTTGTGTTTCATTTCTCTGTGCCTTATTTCTTCATTCACGCTAAAGACATCATTAACCTCATCTTTAGTCAGCTGCGAACTGCGAGCCGACGAAGCCGCTTCAGAACAGGACAGATGTAACGAAGCTTTCATGATGTAGCAACGATCCGAGAAATTGCATTCCGCACTGCCTGGTGGGGCTGATTTGTACCTCGGATCAGGCGAGAAAAGAGCTGCTATGATCAGTCTTTGCCATACAATCGTGAGGTCGGTGGTCTAGAGGTCACACGTATGCCTACAAAGCGAGAAGGCGAGTTCAATCCCCGTTTGTGCTCGAAATTTTCCCCCCATCCACTGGACCGTGATTGGTGGTCTGTGAGAGTTAGTCTTTCGGATCAGACAATAAACCGAGGTCCCATGTGAAACATATATTCAGTGCACGTAAAAGAACTCATGACAAGATAGAGTTGTCCATAGTTAAACTGCTACTTATAGGGAAATAAACTTTTGTTCAGTCGGGATTTTTTTGTGTGTGTGGTAATGGTTGGCGCTGCTCTTGTGGCGACGTGCTCTTTAAGGGAAGAGCATTCAAAATACCACCCAGAGAAATCTGCCGTGACTTCGAGTAGTATACAATGTAAAACAGTATACTAAAATACAAGGAAAAAACAGTAGGTTCGATTTGGACGATTTTCCCCGGAGTTCTTGTATCAGAAAAAAGGAGACTTTACAGTATTCTACAGAGACGTACTGTTCAAAGGAAAGTTTTGAACCAATCGCTATCCAGAGAAACTTTACAGCAGTAAAGAGAAAAGTTAATGTGTTCATTCTTTTTCGTCGGACGCTCAGACAGCAAAGACTGTTGTCTATCATACGGGAAAAAATGCGTTGAGCTGCGGTTAAGCGCCTTGACAAATCAGGCACAGCACATCCGACTCCAGCATGGGAGAGAATCACTTCAGCAAAACTGGAAAGGGGCAAGACTCTCCTTTATTGTGGTATGACGGCCTACAAAGCATGACCTCAGTGGTTTCTTCTTTTTTTGTTCCAAGGCCAGTGTGTATCTGAGGCACGTGGCACTTAAAGGGGAAAAAAGCTTTAAAATCCAATTTGTTTCAAACAAGTGAACTGGATCGTTTTGCAACAAAAACTACTTAACATGCACTTCCACACAAATGCAGACAGTCTTTTCTTTTCTTTTTCCAACATGTGAGCAGAAATTGTTTTTCAACAAAAGCTACGTAACATGCACTTCTGCATAAATATACACAGGTGGTGAGTTATGGTGGGTTTTTTTTTTGGGGGGGGGTTTGTTTGGTTGGTTTTGTTTGGGATTTATTTCTACAGGTGAACTGAATTGGGTTTTTAACAATAACTACTTAACATGCACTTCCAGAACAAAACATATGACTCAGAATCAGAATCATATGTGATTTAGGACAGAAATGCCGCTAGTTGAACAAGCCAAAAAAGAAACTGCATGCTGGCAAGAAAGCGAACTGGGAGCCCTTTGAAAACCTTGGTTTTGAGTGTGTCAAAGCATGCCAGCTGGCTGACAAAATCATCACAGAGAGAACCTTGAGTGGAAAGTTGATATGAAACACATGTGAAGGCGCATATAGACTAATATTATTTCATGCTTGTGTTCCCAAAGCACCCCATCACCACCAGAAATGGGCGAACAAACCACATACACCCTCACGCAAAAACGGTTGTGTGACACGTTGCCCGTTGATAGAGGGGAGGAGGAGGGAATGGAATGGAGAGAGCTCACAGAAAGCAGGCTCTTTCCGTCCTGTGAAAGAGAACGTCCACATTGTTGGGTTTTTTTCTTTCTTTTTTCTTTTTCTTTCTTTCTTTCTTTCTTTCTTTCTTTCTTTCTTTTCTTCTTCTTTCTTCTTCTTCTTCTGTGTGAGCGTATCATGTTCTTGCAAAGAGCAAACTAGCTTTTTGTTAGCATTAATTTGAAAACTTAAAGTCTCTATTTCTTCAGGAAAATTAACAGTCCTTAAAATCAATACAAAAGGCCGGGCGAGGAGGAAGGCAGTCTTTTTTTCTTTTTTTGAAGAGGGAAGGGGTTGTGGTAGTAAGCTTTTGCAGAATGGCGTTTATTTGATAAAAATTGCGCTTCAACACCTTAACATTCTTTTCCGTGTTTGAGCAGTTGGACTCAAAAAGTGTTTGTTGTTGGGGGGGGGGGGGTGTTGTTTTTTTTTAAACTTTCTTCCCCTTGCTACCCTGGTGAATTACAAAGCACTTATAGTGAAGGTTGCACACTTTGAATGTAAATTGGTACCTGCCCTGTTTGTGGTTTGTTCGCCCTTAACTCATTGCAGCCATGAATGTCTGATAGTTTCATCAGCTTTGATGTTTGTGAGTGAGGCGCTAGGTGTGGGGATGTGGGTCAGTTCAGGTTTGGTGATGCGTTGTGATGAGTGATGTGGGTCAGTTCTAAGGGTTGTGTGGAGTTAGTTGTATGTGGGTCAGTTCATTGAGGGGGGCCGAGGGGTGTAGGTCAGGTTTATCGTCTCATCCAAAAGACTAGCACCCAGACCACCACTCACGGTCTAGTGGATAGGGGAAATGTTTCGGGCCCAAACGGGGATCCAACCACCACACACTTCGAACCCGGACTTTTTTGCCTTCTAGGCAGGTGCATTAACTCTAGACCACCGATCTACAAGGATCTATTAAACACCTATGTTTTCATGTTTGGTTAAACACATAGTGGTATGGGGGTGACCCGTTTGCGCGCTTTGGTTTCAGTACAGTCCCCCTGTAATGGTACCTGCCCTCTTTTAAGGGTCAAGGGAAGGTAAAGCAGGGAGGGAGAGGAGATGAGGCGCCGCCCTCAATATGCTGGCCCCCTAGAGAAGCTGAGGTCTCGTGACGCCTCGCTTCCCTAAGACCACATAGGTTATGGGACACCTTTACCTTACCTTTTACCTATGTATCTATGTATTATCTTACTTGTTGCAGAAACAAGAGGGAGTGTCGGGAGAACAAGGCCCTGCTGAGGGAAGAGTTGGGGGAGCTGCGCAAGAAATGGCTCAAACTGCGGGCAGAGCTCAAACGGCAGCGGAAGCCTTCAAGGCCAGAAAGGCTCAATACCGGAGGCTCAGGAGGGCCCAAGCCTACAGGAGAAAAAGCTCCAATAAAGTGAGTGGTGGTGGTAGTAGGTGGTGGTGGTGGTGTGGTATGGTGGGTAGTAGTAGTTGTCGTAGGTAGTGTAGAGTGGGGAGGGGGGTAGTAGCAGTAGTAGCTAGTTGAGTAGTGGTGGTAGTAGGTGGTAGTGAGTGTAGCAGTGTAGGTAGTGGTGTGGTAGTGTAGTAGTAGTAGCTGCAGTAGTAGAGAGTAGTAGTAGTAGTAGTAGTAGTAGTAGTGTGTGGTAGTGTGTGTTGTGTGAGTGTGTGTGTGTGTGGGGTGGGAGGGGGTGAAGAGGGGGAGAGAGAGAGAATGAGAGAGAGGGGGAGAGAAAGAGAGAGAGGGAGGAGGGAGAGAGAGAATGAGAGGAGGGAGACAGAGCAGAGGGACAGACAGGCAGACAGAAGGGATATAGAGACAGTGTTTGTGCGATTTGGCGCGTGTGTCTGTGTATGAGAAAGGGTGGTGTACATACGTGCCATGAATGCATTTCATGCGTGCGTACACGCCTACGTAAGTCGAATGCATATGTTGTGTCAAATAAGTCCATGTGACTTTTTATGATAGTAATTCTGATTCTGTGAGGCATATGCGTATGCGTGAGTTTATGCGCGCACGCTCTTGTATGCTCATAGACTCATGGACAACAGGCGTCCTTCGAAGGTCCATGGGTTGGGCGCCATTGTTCTAAGGTTAAATGAATGAATGAATGAATGAATGTCTGCTGGGTGAAAAAAAAAGTAGGTGAATGCTTATCTGTAACATTTGGAAAATACAGATTCATTATCATTCATTCATTCTGACTGACTGTGCGTGACTGATTGACGTGACTGACTGATTGACGTACCGACTGACTGATTGACGTACTTACCGACTGCATATCTACCTACCTACTATACCTTGTTGACTGACTTACTGATTGACGTACTGAATGACTTCCTGACTGACTGACTGCATATACCTACTTACCTACCTTGTGACTGACTTACTGACTCGACTGACCGACCATCCAGCCCATTTCACTGATGAGTTGTCTTGGATCATCGCTGGAGTCACGAATGTGTTCCTCCCTTCTCCCTCCCTCCCTCCCATGGTGTCATCCCAGGTGAAGAAGTCGCTCCCTCAGGAGCCCTGGACGGACGAGGAGATGAGCAAGTACAGCCGCAAGTTGAAGCGGAAGTACCGCAGGCAAGCCCCGCAGCAAAAGAGCCGCCACGGCCCAGAAACACCGCCTGTGGGATTATGGGATTATACCGTACGACATCGAGGCTAACTTCACGGGTAAGTAAGGAAGGGGCTTCCTGGGTTTTTTGTTTTGTTTTGTGTGTGTGTGTGTGTGTGTGTGTGTGTGTGTGTGTTGTGTGTGCTTGTGTGTGTGTGTGTTGTGTGTGTGTTGTGTGTTTTGTGTGTGTGTGTGTGTGTTGTGTGTGTGTGTGGTGTGTGTGGTGGTGGGGGGGGGGGGGGGTGGAGATGAGAGGGGAGGTGTATAAGAGGGGGGGGGGGGTTATGGGGATGGTTTATATGCGGGGGATAGTAAGTCTGTGTGTGTGTTGTTGTATGTGTGTGTATCTTTTGATCGCCGTGGGTTCGTTAGATGCCTTGAACAGTGTCGCGCATAGGACGTCTGTATAATTTATTGTCACACCCGAAAGATTAGCACTCAGACCACCGCTCAAGGTCTAGTAGAAGGGAGGGCACAGTTTGGGGATATACGGAGATCGTACTGGCACTGTTGGCTTTCTAGACAGAGTGCAGTTACCTGTAGACCAGCGATCCACTGTGGGAAGGCTATTTCAGACATCCCTGATGGTCAAGTGACTCTCTCGCTTTTCTCTGCAGTCTTTCACATTGTCATTTCATGCTCTGCACACACTCTCGCCCGGTTTCGTTTTGCTGCATACTCCTCCTCCTCGCTCTCAGTTGCTTCACACAGTCATCTCCTCACTTACAGAGAGGAGGGAGAGAGACATGAGACTGACAGAGGACATCAGAGCGACGACACACACATCCCACCACACACGTACACCACGCACGACACGCCGTCACCAAATACTATATCAAGCAATTCAGCACCACACCACGCATAATTATATATATATATAATACGAGGTCTCTTGCGCAACAGAAATCATTTGCGCTTTATCTAAATACCTTGTTCCGTTTTACAAATGATAGGCACGGGCTAGATGGTAAAATGAAAATTTCAAAAGCACATGAGGGTATCGAATGTAAAAAAGCAATACATATAATTATAAATGATATAAAATAAAATCAAAACACACAACACACACACACACACACACACACACACACACACACACACACACACACACACACACACACACACAGCATGACAAGAAATAAATACAACCAGCCTGCATTATATAATGCATCTTTTGCCTAATGCTGGAGTTCTTGCATTTGGCCTTTTCTTCACATGTGCCTTCAACCCGAAAAGACGAATAGAGAGATGAACAAAAATCTGTGCGTGGATCAATTCATGTGTAGATAATGAAAGAGATAAGCCGTATTGACGCGTTATGTTTGGGTTTATGTGGTGGTTGTGTAAACGGCTTTGAAAATTTATCAGCCATGCACTAGCAACAAGTGACATAGATCCCTCGATATGCTATGAACTTTACTGATATTGCTTTGAAAATTCTGCCTTGTTTATTTCCTTACATTTTTAGGGTCGTATTTGCTGATATATGCAGCGAACCACAGGTATGATTTTGATGCTCTGTTTCCTTTCTTCCCTCGCAATCTTATGCTGTATCAGTCAATAAGTTACTTGTAAAGAGAGAAAAAGATACACAAACAAAAACATCATAGTCAAAGATATAGTTCCAATATCGATAACTCTTTTAGATACTTGGACGTGTGTGTGTGTGTGTGTGTGTGTGTGGTGTGTGTGTGTGTGTGTGTGTGTGTGTGTGTGTGTGTGTGTGTGTGTGTGTGTGTGTGTGTGTGTGTTCCTCAGTTATACCTCCGAGGTTCTCCAATGGAGAGATTATGCATATGCAACCATTTTTTGCCCACCATGACTGTAGGGATGTATGCTGGCAATGTTCGTGTTTCCGTAACCTACCAAACACAAACCTGACATAAAATACGGGATTTTTAACGTGCATATTTGATCTTTGGACATGTTTGATACCTGTGTGTTTTATGAGTAACTACTTTAAACCTTTCAAAATTATTTGCCACACATACGAAGTTTGATTTTGTTTAGGTATACAATCATCACGATTATTAGGAATCTTCAAATAAATCAGTATTTGTCTGTATTTTGCAGGAGCCAACAAGGCCATGTTCAAACTGGCCATGCGTCACTGGGAAAATTATACCTGCGTCACATTTGTGGAGAAGAAACCGGAAGACGAAAACTACATCTTGTTTACCGAAAGGTCTTGTGGGTAAGTAGTTTTTTTGTTATTTTCTTGTAGTAGGTCATTTTTCTACTGCAACTATTTTTGTCATTGTTTAAAACCTAGGTACATTGATACATATAAGAGACAATTTTTAGTACATAAAAAACCAAGGTGGTGGGGGGGGGGGGTAGAAAAACTTCCAAGGAAGAGGAGATAATTATCTTTTGTTTCCTCCCCCTTTAATGGTGAAAATGAGGATTTCCGGCTTAAATGGGATTGTCATATTTTCTTCCCTGTAATTGAAGAAACATGAGTCTGCCTTAGAAAGGGATAACCTTATTTCCGCCTATAATGAAACGGGTAGTTTTGGCTTTGAACTACTGTAAAAAAAAAAAAAAAAAAAATTTAAAAAACAGGAAGACCTTTAACCAGCTCTCGACATCATTGCAAAACTTGTGTCCAAAACTTTCAATTTTTATATTATTTCTTCTCCATATATATATATATTATATATATATATATATATATATAGAGTAGAGAGATGAATGAGATGAGAGATGAGAGTGAGATGAGAGAGAGAGAGAGAGAGTTTGACTTTAACTTCCTTGTGTTGAACTGATTGACAGAGTTATGATTCTTTAAGCAGAGTAGTTTTTGGAAGAGGCTGGAAATTTGTGCATCAATCGGATCCTTTACTACCCTACTAAAGCGACAGTATTAAGATGGACGATATTCCATGTCGGTCCTGATTTGGCTTCTGTAGTCCACAAATCCAGTAACAAAAGAAACTAGAAAGATGTTATGTTCTCGGAAGGGACTGGAGGGTGAAAGTCGGCCAGCCAGTGGTATGCTGGCATACTGTATATTAGGATATTCACCATTGAGCAGTGCAGGGTCTCCACAGGTCAATGGTCTCATGGCAGCCCTGTATCGACAGCGTCCAATAGGCTACGAACTTGCAAATGCATGACTCGCGCTGTGGCAATATGTACACAATGGAGATTTTTTCCCTTCCGCGGCTAGAGCTCCAAGGTTCACCAATGGTGAGATTTTGTTTATGTGACACATGAAATATGGTTTTTTAGAAATGATTTTTAACTAAGTGGATGGGGGACCGTTTGCGCGCCTTGGCTTCAGCACAGTTCCCTCTGTAGTTCAACCAACTGTAAATAGGTACCTGCCCTCTTTCAGGGTCAAGAAAGGTAAAGCAGCAGAGGGAGGGAGAGGAGATGGGCGCCGCCCTCAATATGCTGATGGTCCCCTCAGAGAAGCTGAGATCTCTGACACTTCGCTCCTCAACGACCGCATAGGTTAGGGTAATACTTTTACCTTTACTTTACCTTCCTTCGGATGAGACTATAAACCGAGGCCCCGTGTGCGAACGCACGCAGAACATCTTGCGCACACGTTAAATCTGTTCCGCTTTTCTTAAGAGTAGGCCATCTTGTGCCGGTGGGAACAGAAATATTCACAAAACTGCATACACACAGGGGAGTGGATGTAAAAAAAAAAAAGCATGAATGATATTCCTTATCCTCGATATAAAGAATAAATAAATTAATTAATTAATACCTGTGATTTTGGGATGAGAATAAGCAAGAGCGCCACGGTTAGGCGTTGGATCGTAATCTAAATTTTGCGGGTTCGATCCAGCTTTCGGTTATGGCGTTGCCTTGGAAAAGGCATTTATGGCTATTTCTCACCCACAGTGTAAAAGGGTACCAACTTGTGTTGGGGGTTAACCTGCGATAGACTGGGTCCTATCCAGGGGGGAGTCTATGACTCTCAGTCGCTTAACGCCACAGAAACGGGATAAGCACCGGCCTGATGAGCTTAGGCTCGGACAGACTAAATTTAACTTAATAAACAAAGAGTGGTGACTGTGATGCTGGCAGGTGCTGCTCCTTCGTGGGCAAACGCGGGAACGGGGCGCAGGCCATCTCCATCGGCAAGAACTGCGACAAGTTCGGCATCGTGGTGCACGAGCTGGGCCACGTCATCGGCTTCTGGCACGAGCACACGCGCCCGGACCGGGATGAGCACGTGCAGATCATCTACAAGAACATCATGCCAGGTCAGTGGCTTGAACCCTACACCTCCATCTCGTGGATGGTGTGGGTGGATTTTGGGGAGGGTGGGGGAGGGCCTTGGGAGGAAACTGAGTTATCTATCTTGTGCTCTTGTTGATTGCTTGGGTCTTGTATGGGTCAAAGGCAAGCGCTTTGATTTGTTTTTGCAAGATATAGCGCTATATAAATTCCATATATTATTGTTATTATTGTGTCTTTTCCGGTTCCGGTGGGGTTTTTTTTGTTTGTTTCTTTCTTTCTTTTTAGGACTGAAATTAAAACTTATCTCAAACTTTAACTTGAAATGTATTATCAACAGATGTCGGATGAAAAAAATGTGTACTCATTATTGAAAACTACGTAAAGAAATGTAAAAAAACTTTGTAGCAGTTTTTCATTGTCCGTTCGAGAACAGATTAATAATTAAGACTAATATGCTCAGACAGCAATTACTATTGTCTGTTATGTGGGGGGTGAAAATGCGTTGTCTGCTGTTAAGCGCCTGACAAGTCAGACCCAGCACATACGACATCGGCTGGAGAGAATTGTTTTCTTTTAGTCTTTTGGGGGAGAAAATGCAGGAGAATGGACCTAGAAGGCAGAAAATAGACAAGAAGTGGGTGGTGACAGGAAGAAAAGGAACAAGGTAGAAACAAAGAGAGGGATGGAAAAGAGGAAATTTCTAACATAGTTTCCTGATGTGGGGATGCTTTTTATACTGACAGGCCGGGAAGGGAGGGGTCAGGGGGACTCATTCCATGAGAGTCTGCATTCTTTAAAAAGAAGGGGAAGAAAACGTCCCTCAGAAATCAGAAAATGGCTGCCAGTGTGGTATCTTTAAAAGAACTAAACTGCAATAAAGGCAATCCTCCCATCCATTATGTACTTATAGTCTCATAGTGCTTGCCAACAAATTAGCCAGGGCGCTCATTAACAGTGAAGTAATGGTGTCCTATGTCAGGAAATGTATGGATAACATGAACAGCTTTTATGTCGCAAAACCAAAACACACAGTTACAATGCGTGTTACAGAGGGAGAGGAGGGAGGGAGAGCGAGACGACAGACAGACAGACAGACAGACAGACAGACAGACAGAGTGACTGTGATAGAGAGAGAGGGGGGGAGGGAGGGACAGGCAGGCAGACTGACTGACTGACTGACTGACTAATTGACTGAAAGATGGACACAGAGAGAGAGGGGGGGGGAGAGAGAAAGAGAGAAGACAGACAGAGAGACAGACAGACAACAAACGAGAGGGAAAGAGGGACGGAGAGAGACAGACAGACAGACAGACAGACAGACAGAGACAGAAAGAGGAGGGGAACACAGACAGAGACAGAGACAGAAAGACTGAGGGCAGGTCGTTTACTTGGTGGATAATGGATAAACGCCAGTCTGCTCTTTCTCGTCCAGTCCACGCCCTTGTTAGGCTCCAAATTAGGGAGGAAAAACGGGAAACAGTGGAGCCGGCCTGTTGCTTTTGCAGCCAACACGTTTCGATGTCAGAAACAAACCGTGTAGTGTATAAACTTCAAGCATCGATCTGTTTTTTAAGGAAACGTTAAGAGGACGGGATAGCGTTGTGGTAGAATATTGCGCTCGCAATTTGACGACTCGGGGTTCGATTCCCGTTCGAGGGAACTTTTTCCTCTGGAGTTAACATCAGTGCTGACTCCACTCTCCCCAGAAGTCCTTCGGATGAGACTATAAACGAGGCCGCGTGTGCGAACGCACGCAGAACATCTTTCGCACACGTTAAATCCTTCTGCTTTTCGTAAGAATAGGCCATTGTGTGCCGGTGGGAACAGATGACAAAATTACAAAACTGCAGGCACACTGATGTTGTGTTTAGACATCATCCCTGATGTCGGAGAGCGGCTACCTCAAATAGTAGGTGACCGGTTGCTATGTGCAAAATCTCACCATTGGTAACCCTCGGAGCTCTAGAAGAGGAACCAACAACAACAAATAAACGTTGTAGAAAAAGAGTAAAACCTGAATAAAAGACATTCATTTCCAGTGAAAACAGAACAACAACGCACACAAAGCAGAAGGGGGAAAGAAAATTAGTGGAATGGGAAGAGAGGAGGAGAGATGAGGAGAGAGAGAGAAGACATACTAGACAGATAGACAGACAGACAGACAGAGAGAGGGGGCAGACATACAGAGAGGACAGACACGAAGAGACAAACACTGAGAGACAGAAAACAAGAGACAGGAGAGATATGACATCGACAATAGTTTACTGTGTTAAGCATACACGCCCAGACACAAAGGGACAGCGGGCACAAAACATATTTTGAGTTTAATAAATGACAGTCCAGAGAGAGAGAGAGAGAGAGAGAGAGAGAGAGAGAGAGAGAGAGAGAGGAGAGAGGAGAGATGTTGAGTCAAGTCAAATCAAGTCAAGTCATGTTTAATCATACACCTTAGTGAAGGGCAATTAAACCAATTATTAACAGGAACCAGTGATACGAATCATAGAAGAGAGAGTAAGGGGAGGAGGGGGACAACACACAACAGATACAGAAAAATACAGACAGAAGACATAAGAAAGGTGAAAGACAGAGAAAAATGAGCAACATAAGACTCAGATGAAGGAACAATAGCAGAGGGCAAAACCGCCCTTCTGTCCGAAGACAATAAACCAGAGCCAACATGATTTATCCACATCGGTCACTTTGGCCTACCTATCTGTGTGTGTGCTCGACCACCCGGCATATATATGTGCATAATGTGTGCGCATGCAGCTTTACTGCAAGCTTCAAACTCAAAACTCAGCACTTTTTTTTCGTCTCATACTGAGAAATTGCAATTGGTGACTTCTTTGATTTTTACACACCAAAGGATACAAAACACAAACAAACCAACCCCAACATCAGAATCAACAATGCAAAAAAAAACTTGAATATCATTCTCATTTAAAGTAGTATTAACCGCAGTTCAAGT
Organism: Stramonita haemastoma; assembly: GCA_030674155.1. Classification (NCBI taxonomy): domain Eukaryota; kingdom Metazoa; phylum Mollusca; class Gastropoda; order Neogastropoda; family Muricidae; genus Stramonita; species Stramonita haemastoma. Next base: position 17,012,758 of record CM060318.1, read on the forward strand.
GAGTATGTCCTATATGAATAGGCCATTAAGACCTTATGTGAATGATTCATTAAGAGCTTATGTTGTGTAAATGGTTATTTAAGAATTTGAATCGTTAAGAACTTATGTGAGTAGTTTATTAAGAGCTTTTATGTGTAGTTTATTAAGAACTTATGTGAATGGCTCATTAAAAACTTATGCGAAGAGTTATTTAAAAAGTTATGTGAAGACTTTAGCAAGAATATTTTTTTTGTGAAGGCTTCATTAAAGGCTGATGGTATGTAACTGGTTCATTGAGAGCTTGTGTGAATGGTTCATTGAAAATCATGTAAATGGTTCATTAAGATCTGGTATGTAAATGGTTTATTAAGAACTTATGTCAATCGTTCATTAAGAACTTGTGTGAACATTTCATGAAGAACTTATGTTAGTGGTTCATTAAGATCTTAATGATTCATTAAGAACTTACGCGAATGATTAAGAACTTACGCGAATGATTAAGAACTTATGCGAATGATTCATTAAGAACTTATGCGAATGGTTTGTTAAGAACTTCGAAAACAGCCCCTTCCCCACTTTATTTCTCCAACCCCTTCACCCCGTACCCCCACCCCTTCCAAGAAAAATATCCCGTACGAAGCCAATTTGGAAGAAGAAATATGCAAAGAATGACAAAAACTGAAGACCAAGTAAACTCCTCTCTGGTAATAAGCAAGATTCACACACATACTCTAACGCGGGTGCTTGTGTGGTGCATGCTCTTTTGTGCAAAGACATTGACGCACGCATCAACAAAAAGACACACTAGCGTGCGCGTACACGCGCACAAATACGTGCACATATATGCACACATGCACATACACACTCATGCACGCGCTTACACGTGGGCGCGCGCGAACACACACACACACACACACACACACACACACACACACAACACACACACACACACACACACACACACACACACACACACACACACAGAAAGAAAGAAAGAAGAAAGAAAGAAAGAAAGAGAGACAGAGACAGAGACAGAGACCCCTAGTCTTCCCTCCGTTCTTTTTTCCCCTTTTTTCTTTTTTTTTTTTAGGGGGAACAATAAACGAACAACAACAACAACACGGAGAAAGATCAAATCAAATGAAATCAAGTTCATTTATTTTGAGGATAATGAATAAGCATTCGTGTGCTTTTTTTTATAATCCAGTTGCCGCCCTTACCACACAGAGAGAGTGACTGACAGACAGACAGACAGACAGACACACAGACAGACACATAGACCGACAGACACAGGGACACAGACACACACATACAAGAGTCTTCTGTCAGTGCTGCTGCTGCTGCTGCTGCTGTTGCTGCATGCTGCTGCTGCTGCTGCTGCTGCTGCTGATGCTGCTGCTGATGCTGCTGCTGATGATGAGGAGGAGGAGGAGGAGGAGGATAAATAACCCTTCATGGATGATGATGGTGATGACGACGACGACGACGACGATGATGATGATAGACAACCTTTCATGCTCGCACACCAGCACATACTCCACTCACTCGGGGGACGGGATAGCCTAGTGGTCAGAACATTGCGCTCGCAATTTGACGACCCAGGTTCGATTCCCGTTCGAGGAGATTTTTTCTCCTGGAGTTAACATCAGTGCTGACTCCACTCTCCCCAAAAAGTCTTTCGGATGAGACTGAAAACCGAGGCCCCGTGTGCGAACGCACGCAGAACATCTTGCGCACACGTTAAATCCTGTTGCGCTTATCGTAAGAGAAGGCCATCGTGCTCCGGTGGGAACAGATGACCAGATTTTTTTTTAACTGCATACACACTGGGACTGGATGTAAAAAGCACATGATTGCTTATTCTGTTATCCTCGATATAAAAGAATAAATAAAAGAATAAAAAAAATAAATAAATAAAAATAAAACTCCACACTCCACAACCTCAACTCAACTCTACTAACTCACTCAACAACAACACAACAACTTACAGGTCAGGAGTACAACTTCAACAAGCTGACGGCCAGCGACGTCAACTCGTTGGGCGAGTCGTACGACTACGGGAGCATCATGCACTACGCCCGGAACACGTTCGCGCGCAACAACTACCTGGACACCATCCTCCCGCGCCGCAAGCCCGGCATGGTGGTGCGCCCCGAGATCGGCCAGCGCGTCAAGCTCAGCCCCGGGGACATCCGCCAGGCCAGAAAGCTGTACCGATGTCCCAGTGAGCTTTTTTTTGGGGGGTTGTGGGTTGGGGTGGGGTTGGGTTGTGGGGGGTTGGGGGTGGTGTGGGGTTGGGGGTTGGTGGGGTTGGGGGTTGGGAGGTGGGGGGTGGGGGGGGGGGGGTGGGGGGGGGGGGGGGAGGGGGTTGTGGGGAGTGGGGGAGTGGGAGGGTGGAGGAGTGGGGAGTGGGGAGTGGGGGGGGTGGGGGAGTGGGGAGGGGAGGGTGGGGGAGGTGGGGGAGGGGGTGGGGGTGGGGGTGGGTGGGGTGGTGTGGTTTGGGTGTGGTGGGGGTGGTGGTGGGTGGTGGTGTGGTGGTGGTGTGTGTTGGGTGTGTGTGGTGTGTGTGTGTGTGTTGGTGTGTGTGTGGGTGGTGTGGTGTGTGGGTGGTTTTTGTGGTGGTGTGTGTGTGTTGTGTTGTGTGTGTGGTTGTGTGTGTGGGTGTGGTTGTTGTTGTTTGTCTCTCTGTCTCTGTTCTTTTGTAGTTGTTTGTCTCTGTCTCTGCCCCCCCCCCCCCCCCCCCCTCTCTCTCTCTCTCTCTCTCTGTCCCTCTCCCTCTCCCCCGATCTCTCTCCTCACAGAACTGTTTAACACTGTTCGTTCGTCTCTCATTGAGCAGCCGCTAAAGAGCCGACCTGGCTTTTGGGGTGTTTCTTTTTCCACTCTCCCACAATAAGGACGCATCCCTGAACGACAAGCCTCACTATTCTTCAATATTTATCCGTTTGCACATGGATTTTGGCTTATGATGTGGTTTATTTTTTTTCGGAAGGACATTGAAGGGAATGAAATCAAGTAATAGTCGTTGCACTAGACTTTGAGGGAAAATTTTTTGAGAAAAAAAAACATCTCAAAGGGGGAGGGGGGACTTGAAACCTGCCTTCTAAATTACATTCAGGTTACTTTGCTGCACTCTAACCACGAGGCTTTATCTTGCTTCCTCCCCCCCCTACCCCTCCTACCCCTACCCACCAAATTACTGTCAGGTACTCACTCTCGATATTTGCTCCCCCCCACACCCCTAACCCCTCCTACCCCCTGCCCTCCCAAGCCATTACTGTACAGTTGTTGCTACCCCTCTTCTCCCCTGCCCTCTCACACAACCCAGCGAGGTCAGCATTCATTCATTGATTCTCTGCCCAAGATTCCCTATCATGACGATACTATTGGCCCACCAAATCATCCCCCCCCCAGCCAGCCCCCCCCCCCCCCCGTGTCTCCCAAGGCCACGTGGTGGACCTGTTGGACAGTTGATTGGCTGACCACGCTCATTTCCTCTCTGCCCTTTTGCTACACATGGGGAGTGAATCTGGGGTCGGAAGCGAGGTCATGCATTCATTCGATTCTCTGCCGCAAGGGTTATCGTCCGTGTTTATCAGTGACGATGAACTGATTGGGCTGGACACCAAATCGATGATGTCCTCTGTTCACTCGCTCGTCAATCTCCTTTCCCTGTCTATCTTCTAGTGAGCAAGGAAGGCCGGTGGCAGGATGGTTAAGACGTTCGCCTGCCAAAAGCAAACCGTGATGTTTTGAGTTCGTACCAGCTTCGCCCTTTCTTCCCAGTCTGACGAAAAAATCGAATTGAATGTCAAAGTCATTCGGATGAGACAATAAACCGAGGCCCTGTGTGCGAACGTACACAGAACATCTTGCGCACACGTTAAAACCCGTTTTGCCTTTCGGAAGAGCAGGCCATCGTGTGCGGGTAGGAGCGGATGACAAAATCATAAAAAACCCAGCATGTACACAGGTGTCGTGTTTAGACACCATCCCTGAGGAAAAAAATAATGGGTAGGCGCTGCACTTGTGGCGACGCGCTCTCCCCGGGGAGAGCAGCCCGAATTTCACACGGGAAATCTGCTGTGACATAAAATGGTATAAATAAAATAAAAAATTTAAATAATAAATAAATAAATAGATGAAGCCTGGAGAGCTGTGTGCAGGCAGGGAAGTTTGCTAAACAGTTGGATGGAGATGTTCCTGGGAGAAGTGAGGTGGGGGGTAGCCTAATGGTTAGGGCGCGGCGTTGTGTTCGAGGTTTGACGGCCAGGGTTCCAGCCACCACTGGATTTTATGTCGTATGGGTATATATACATATATATCATCTGCTGTCTGTTGTTGCGTCCTTTTCTCTCATTCGTTCGTCTGGCTGGCTTCGTCTCTACCAAATCTCTCTCTCTCTCATCTCTCTAGCTCTCTCTTCTCTCTATATCTATTATCTATTAATCATTATATATCTTACCTACCCACCCACCACCGTTAACTTCTAAACTACTACCTACCTATCCATCTACCTACTACCTACTACCTACTACACTATAATCATCCTCTCTCTTCTTCTGATCTTCTCAGATGACTCGGAATATATCTCAGAATCATGACAATAATTATTTGCACAACTGCATACCACCGGACTGGTAGAACAAAGCCACCACGATCTTATTCCATTATCCTCGATATAAAGAATAAATAAAACAATAATAATAATAACTCTCTCGTCTCTCTGTCTGTGTCTGTGTCATGAGTGTGGACGGACCCTGCAGGACTCGTGCGCAAGTCTTTCCCCCCAGCCGACCGCCCGGCAAGGCGAGCTGTGCCATGCGCATCTCGGCCACCCACGGAGAAATCGTGCTCAACCTCCACCGAGCTCGACATCCCCAATGTCCCTACAACTGCGAGGTCGTCTATCTGAGGTCCGCGACGGTCTACTACATCAGTCCCCGCTTCTGGGTCTCCATGGGGTTTTGCTGTGTGTGTGGGGGGGGGTTGGAGTCTGTGGTGGCGGGGGTTGTTGGGGGTCCTTGCGGCAGGCGGGGGGTTGTGGGGTGGTTGGGCGGGGGGGGGGGGTGTGAGACCGGCGACGGTCTCACACACTCCCGACTTCTGGGTCCATCAGTGGGTCATTGTGTGTGGGGCTGGGAGGCGTAGGGTATAGGGGGGTTTTGGTTTTGGGTTGTGGGTGGGGTGGGGGGGGGGAGTGTGTGAGATCCGCGTACGGCTGCTACATCAAGTCCAGCTTCTGGGTCGTCAGGGTTTGTGGGGGGGGGGGGGGGGGGTTGTTGGGAGGGTTGGGTTTTGTGGGGGTTGGGGGGGGTGGGACGAGAGAAGTGCGCGGTGATTGGTTTGGGGGGGAGGTGGTGTGGGGGTGGGGGGTGGTGGTGGGTGGTGGGGTGCAAGCTGTCAGTTCCCTTTAAGCTCTCTCAGTTGTCTAATTAAGCCTATCCCATCTCAGCCAGTTTTGGCTAGCTGGTGCTATTTATAGCAGAGCTGACCACACATTGACTAATTAAACAGGATAGGGGTGCGCTAAGTAGTACTTGGCTGGGGGGGTGATGTTGGATTTGTGCTTGTGGGTTTGGTGGGTGGTGGTGGTGGTGATGAGGATTGGGAGTGGTGGGGTGATGGTTGGGTACAGATATGGTTGTACGTTATGATTGATGGTCTGTGTTTCCCGGTCGCTTCTGTGGCAGCAACTCCGGAAACGCTGGTGTCCTCAGATACCCGGATGTGGATCGAGTACCGCAGCTCTGAGGGAGCGGGCAAAGGCTTTTTCGCCGAGTATGAAGGTATGGCGGTGTGGTGTGGCTGTCCGTGTATGTTGGGGTGAGCGGTTGGGCTGTGATGTACTGTGGTGTGGTATGATGTACTGTGTTTTGCTATGCTGTGCTGTGGCGCTCTGTGCTGTGCTGTACTGTGCTTGTTGTACTGTGATGTGCTGTACTATGGTGTGCCGTACTGTGCTGTGCTGTGCCGTACTGTGCTTGCTGTAATGTACTGTTTCTGAACTGTGCTGTGCTGTGTGTATTGTGCTGTTCTTTGCTGTGCTGTGCCGTACTGTTCTTTCTTTCTTTTTTTTTATATCGAGGATAATGGAATAAGCACGCATGTGCTTTTTTACATCTCGTCCCCGTGTGTATGCGATTTTGTAAATCTTGTCATCTGTTCCCACCGGCACACAATGGCCTACTCTTACGAAAAGCGGAACAGGATTTAACGTGTAGCAAGGTGTTCTGCGTGCGTTCGCACACGGGGCCTCGGTTTATAGTCTCATCTGGGACTTTTGGGGAGAGAGGAGTCAGCACTGATGTTAAATCAAAGGGGAAAATCTCCTCGGACGGGATTCGAACCCGGGTCGTCAGATTGCGAGCGCAATGTTCTAGCCACTAGGTTATCCAGTCCCCCAGATAGAGAGGGAGGGTGGGTGGGTGGAAAGGGGGGGATGGGAACCTCCCTGTCTTATTCAATTAGTTAAGCTGCAGTTAAACGAGTTAAGTTCTGAATTCCTTGCTTCCCGACAACTGCCGTGCGTAATGGGGTATACATCCTTACCTTCATGGGGGCAGACATCATTTTGTATCATTGGATTTAGCGTCTGGCAGTAAAGGAGACGAAGGGAGAGAGAGGGGGGAGAAGAGGGGGGAGGGAGGTAGAGAATAAACTTGAAAAAAAAACCCACTTTATTGCCTCATAGACAGAAAATGAGACCCAGAGAGAGACTGAGACCCAGAGAGAGACTGAAGACCAGAGAGAGACTGAGACCCAGAGAGAGACTGAGACCCAGAGAGAGAGAGACTGAGACCCAGAGAGAGAGACTGAGACCCAGAGAGAGAACTGAGACCCAGAGAGAGAGATGAGACCCAGAGAGAGAGAAATGAGACCCAGAGAGAGACTGAGACCCAGAGAGAGAGATGAGACCGAGAGAATGAGATCCAGAGAGAGATGAGACCCAGAGAGAGACTGAGACCCAGAGAGAAGACTGAGACCCAGAGAGAGAGACTGAGACCCAGAGAGAGAGACTGAGACCCAGAGAGAGAATGAGACCCAGAGAGAGAATGAGACCCAGAATAAGACACAGAGACAGACAGACAGACAGACGGACTAATGATGATGATGACGATGATGATGATGACGATGATGATGTGACGATCATGATGGTTGTTTCCGAGGTTAATAGAGAAACATTCAATCCCATGGGTCATGAAGTCATGAGTTTAAATCCCGGCGGCGTCTGGTGAATTAAGGGTGGGGGATTTTTACGATCTCCCAGGTCAACTTCAAGTGCAGACCTACCAGTGCCTTAATTCCCTTCGTGTATGTACTCATGCAGAAGATCAAATATGCACGTTAAATATCCCGTCACTCCTGTCAGCTTTCGGTGGGTTACGGAATCACAAACATACCCAGCATACACCCTGGTTTACAGAATCTTCACAATGTTGAAGGCGGTAGAAAATGGAAAGAAGAGGAAGAAGAAGAGGAGGAGGAGTAGGAGGAGGAGAAGGGGGGAGGAGAGAGAGAGAGAGAGAGAGGAGAGAGAGAGAGAGAGAGAGAGAGAGAGAGAGAGAGCAGAGAGCGAGAGGAGGATTTGATTTGATTTGATTTGATTTATTCTTTTATATCGAGGATAATGGAATAAGCATTCATGTGCTTTTTTTCATCCAGTCCCCGTGTGTATGCAGTTTTGTAAATCTTGTCATCTGTTCTCACCGGCACACAATGGCCTACTCTTACGAAAAGCGGAACAGGATTTAACGTGTGCGCAAGATGTTCTGCGTGCTGTCGCACACGGGGCCTCTGATTACAGTCTCATCCGAAAGACTTTTGGGGAGAGAGGAGTCATCACTGATGTTAACTCCAGGGGAAAAATCCCTCGAAGGGAATCGAACTCGTGGAGAGAGAGAGAGAGAGAGGAAGAGAGAGAGAGAGAGAGAGGAGAGAGATAGAGAGAGAGAGAGAGAGAGAGAGAGAGAGAGAGAGAGATGGATGAACTGAATTAAGAGAGGGAGAGACAGACAGAAAG
>CM060318.1:17028259-17030759 GCA_030674155.1 Stramonita haemastoma
TTGCGTGGTAATTAGGTTATTGGCAGCAAGCGAGTAAAAAAAAAAAAAAAAAAGACAGAAAGAAAAGAAAAGAAAAGAGTAAAAGAAAAAGTGTCTGACTTTTTTTTTTTTTTTTTGCTAAAGAAAGGAGACAAAATGTCGTGAAAAGTTATTGTCTGGAAATCTAACCTTATAACGTGTTGTTGATGCCAGACGAAAAAAAAGACGATGTCTAATATTGACATACTTGGGTTCCTCGTACGTGGGCTACTCGCCTCAAATGAGGAAGAGGGGTTGTTTGGGTGTGGGGGAGGGGGCGAGGGAGATAAAGAGCAAAAATGGATATGGAAAAAGGAAAAAAACAAGAAAGGGTGGGGTAAAAGGGGGTGGAGAAAGAGAGAGAGAGAGGAGAGAGGAGAGAGGAGAGAGAGAGAGAGGAGGAGAGAGAGAGAGAGAGGAGAGGGGGGAGAGAGAGAGAGGAGGAGGAGAGAGAGGAGAGAGAGAGAGAGAGGAGAGAGAGAGAGAGAGAGATGAGAGAGAGAGAGAAGAGATGGGGAGAGGAAGAAAGAAAGAAACAAACAACAAACATGAAAAAAGCAAAAGAAATATTATAAAAGAAGATAGAATACATACCTTTAATATCTATTTCGTATTTTCATAATCATTAATTAAAGCTAAATACCAAAAAATACTAGCCATAACTGAACACCACTATAACGTCCCCACCCGCAACAAATGCCCCTCTGACTAATGCCTCCCACAGCGGCTTAACATTAACATTAACATGAACAAGCTTCCAGCGGACTTCTGACATTTGAAGGATGCAGCAAAAACGAATCTGGGTAGAGCTGGGTACGCGGAGGGATCGGAAAGAGCAGCGTGGGAACAGCAGAACAAAAAGTCACAGAAGACGAAACTCGAAGACCAGAAAGAGAACAAAAAACCTATAGTGACAACTTAGGACTTCGAGTTTTCGATGATGAGAAAAGGTAGGAGGGCTGGAGGATGTGAAAGTAGGAGGGGAGAGATCGAATGATAGACCCCATAACTCTGGTACTAAGGCATTTGTTTCAGAACGTCCTTATTGGCGGTATTGAATTTCTTTTTTTTCTTTTTTTTTGGGGGGTGGGAGGGGAGAGAAAGAAAAAAATATATATATGTGTAAAGACACTGGAACATTTTTCTCTGATTATTTGTCTAATATTCGATAAGACGACGACAGAGAAGTAGAAGATGAAGATGAAAAGGAGGAGGAGAAGAAAGGAAAGAGGAGGAGAGTTGTGGTGGTTGGTAGTGGATAGTGGTGGTGGTGGTGGTGGTGAAGGAAATGATGAGTATGAAGAGGAGTGGGGAAAAAAGATAGGAAGTTTTTTTTTTTTTGGTATTCATATCAAAAGGAGAGGAGAAAAAATAAAAAGAAGAGTAACAACAGTAGCAACAAAAATAGACGACTGATTATCTGGTATTTAAATAAGGCGGGAGGGTGATATATGTATATATAAATATATGTTAATTAATATATGTGTGAAGAGGTGTATTATATAAATTATATATATGTTGTGTGTGTTGTATAAACACTAAACAATATGTAGAGAGAGAGGAGAGACATACACAGACACAGAGACAGACGAGACACACACACACACACACACACACACACACACACACAACACACACACCACACACACACACACACACACACACACACGCACACACACGCACACACACGCACACACGCACACACGCACACAGAGAGAGAGAGGGAGGGAGAGAGAGAAGAGAGAGAGAGAGAGAGAGAGAGAGAGAGAGGGAGAGAGAGAGAGAGAGAGATGGGGGGGGGAGAGTGAAGGGAAGAGAACAAGAAGAACGAGAAGAAAGAAGAGCACCATACACAACAACACGAAGAAGAAAACTGACACAAACGGTTATCAGTCGCGGATCTCTTTCACTGTCTGCGATGTCTCTGTTGTCGCAGACGATCTTGGCCCCTAAGTGAAATGTGAGCCCGGGCAAACAAAAAGCATCGGGTGATGTTACGACAGACTTTGTCAAACTTGTACAGATCACTCTTTTTTCGTCTTTTTTTGGTAACATCCTTGTCACAGAAACGTTGAACCATGGCCTTGTGACCTCTTAATATGTGTGGCAGTTTTCCCTAACGGACAAGCCTGTTTTTTTTGCGGTAAACAGTTTATTAGTGAAACAAAATGTCACAGACGGATATACTCAGACGGTATTCAGAAATATATTTTAAAAAAATTTGCTTAGACGTAAACAGGGGTGCAAATACAAGCGCAAGTGCACGCGTATTTGAGCATATCTTGCCCTATTTTTGTTTTGTTTTTTTGTGAAACTCGAGTATGTTTGCAAGCTGTACATACGTGCAAGTTTACAAGCACACATAGATACATGTGTTATATACTCGCGCATTTGTGCTTCCGTGTACGCATACTTGTACGCTCACAAACACCTATAGATAAAAGTGCACAAATACATGCACTCATGGACATACTCAACACAC
>CM060318.1:17038259-17083259 GCA_030674155.1 Stramonita haemastoma
TCAATGCATGGAAAATGAGCCCTGATAGCCTAACTGTTAAATTCTCTATATATTATAATTATTATATAATGTATATATATATATATATATAATATATCTTCCCTTCTTCTTTCTTTCCGTCCTTTCCCATCTTTCCCATTCCCTGCAGTTGTTATCTATCCCCATCAGACGTGACTCTTTAGGTGTAGCATTGGAGGCTCTTATCAACAGGAATAGAACTGAAGCACAGGGTGTTACAGTTGGTTAATAACGATAGCATGTTAATGCTGTAGTCTGCTGCTTCCAGCATCACCACAGCCACCATCAGTTCTACGACTGCTGCTGCTGCTGCTGCTGCTGCTGCTGCTGCTGCTGTTGTCGCTGCTGCTGCTACTACTACTACTACTACTACTGCTACTGCTACTACTACTACTACTAGTACTACTACTACTACTACTACTACACTACTACTACTACTACTACACTACTACTACTACTACTACTGCTGCTGCTGCTGCTGCTGCTGCTGCTGCTGCTGCCACTACTACTACTACTACTACTACTACTACTACTACTACTACTACTACTACTACTACTACTACTACTACTACTACCACTACCACTACTACTACTGCTGCTGCTGCTGCTGCTGCTGCTGTGCTGAGCTTTCAACACAAAGACTGCAAGCACTGGTGTTACTATACTACAAACGATCCAGTATGCTATCTGCTGCTTCCCTCACACTAGCCTACATCATTCTACGACACTACTGCTGCTGCTGCTGCTGCTGCTGCTGCTGCTGCTGCTGCTGCTAGTACACTACTACTACTACTTACTGCTGCTCTGCTGCTGTCACTACTACTACCACTACTACTACTACTACTACTACTACTACTCTACTACTACTACTACTACTACTACTACATACACTACTACTACTACTACTACTACTACTGCTACTTACTCTGCTGACTGACTCTCACTACTACTACTAGCTGCTGCTCTCACTACTACTACACTACTACTACTACTACTACTACTACTACTAAATACTACTACTACTACTACTACTTACTACTACTACTACTAACACCACTGCTGATATTGGTGCCATCACCATCACCATCACACCTATTACTCTTGCAACATCGATGACAATGATGCTGATGACAACATGGATATGGTTATGGTTGCAACGGTATTAATGTTAAAGGATGACAACGATAACAATAATGGTTATTATTGTCTCAGTATCATTCACATAACCGAATGACAATCCTCTGGCTATTTTCCTTGTTGCTGCATATGTACATCGATATGTTGTTGCATATGTAGCCTACATTGATATGCTGTGATATGTTCTCCTCTCTCTCTCTCTCTCTCTCTCTCTCTCTCTCTCTCTCTCTCTCTCTCTCTCTCTCTCTCTCTCTCTCTCTCTCTCCTCTCTCTCTTCTCTCTCTCTCAATCCTCTTTATTACTACTAATATACTATGATATATATATTATATAACACTACATATAATATGTTTATCTAGCATAATAATAATATAATATGTTGTATGATAATAATAACAACAATAATATGTTTTTGTTAGCATATGTACATCGATATGTTGTTGCATATGTACATCGATATGTTGATACATATGTACATCGATATGTTGATACATATGTACATCGATATGTTGATACATATGTACATCGATATGTTGATACATACGTCCATATATGTGCATCCATATGTTGTTGTATATGTGCCTCCATATGTATGAGTCATTGTAATGTATGTCTGTTGCTTTCTAATCAACACCTGTTTAAACTATTTCACGATCCTCGCCTTCACTAACTGTCATATATTCATTCATTCATTCATTCATCATTCATTAATCATTCATTCATTCATTCATTATATTCACATTCATTTATTGCATTCATTCATGCATTCATGCATTCATTTTCATTCATTCATTCACTCACTCACTCACTCACTCACTCACTCACTCATTCTGACAATGCATTGTCTCACCTCTCAGACGCGTGCGGGGGCTACATCGAAGAGGAGTCCGGGGTCCTGCAGAGTCCGTCCTTCCCGACCTGTACCCGCCCAACAAGAACTGCGTGTGGCAGATCGTGGCCCGGGATCAGTACAAGATCACCATCAACTTCACCCACTTCGACCTGGAGGACACAACGTGAGTCGCCAATGAAGTACCTAGTCGCCAATGAAGTAGCCTACGCCAATGAAGTAGCTAGTCGCCAATGAGTAGCCTACTCGCCAATGAAGTAGCCTATCGCCAGTGAAGTAGCCTACTCGCCAATGTAGCTCGCCAATGAAGTAGCCTAGTCGCCAATGAAGCAGCCTACTCGCTAATGAAGTAGCCTAGTCGCCAATGAATAGCCAATGAAGCAGCCTAGTCGCCAATGAGTAGCCTAGTCGCCAATGAAGTAGCCTAGTCGCCAATGAAGTAGCCAATGAAGCAGCCTAGTCGCCAATGAAGTAGCCTAGTCGCCAATGAAGTAGCCTAGTCGCCATTGAAGTAGCCTACGCCAATAAAGTAGCCTAGTCGCCAATGAAGTAGCCTACTCGCCAATGAAGTAGCCTACTCGCCAATGAAGTAGCCTAGTCGCCAATGAAGTAGCCTAGTCGCCAATGAAGTAGCCTAGTCGCCAATGATACCTACTCGCCAATGAAGTAGCCTAGTCGCCCGTGCTGGTAATATTTCTCTTAGGATTTTATTAAATCGTGAGGAGGTTGGAATGCGGGCTACTTGTGTGGTTTGCAGACGGTTCGCGTGTGTAGAGGTTCACCTTTGGTGAATTTCGGAGATCTAACCGAGGAACAAATTTGAAAAATCATACACGTTAAATCCTGTTCCGCTTTTCGAAAGAGTAGGCCATTGTGTGCCTGTGGGAACAGATGACAAAATTTACAAAACTTAGGCCTACATACACACGGGGACTGGATGTAAAAAAAAAAAAAGCACACGAGTGTTTTAATCCATTGCCCTCGAAATAAAAGAATAAAGAATTTATTTATATATATATATTATATATATATATATATATATATATATATATATATATATATATATATGTATATATATATTATGCATATATATATATTATCATATATATATATATATATATAATATATATATATATATATATATATATATTATATATATATCGTCAGATTCATGTGTGACGGTAACCTAAAGGAAGTAGTAGAGTTTTCATCAGTTTCATGTAACAAGACAAAAGATTTCAAGAGATTCGCATATTTATTGCGAGTCTAAACAAATCTATGGGGTGAAAAAGTGAGTTTCAGAAGGATCGTGAACGAAATGTGTGATTATGACATCAATACCTAGCCTAACACGCGTCTTGTGGTTTAATTACAGAGGGGGAGGGGGGAGAAAGAAGGGCAAAAGAATGGAGGAAGGGAGGACAGATAGACAAAACAGACATACAGACACTAACAGAGAGAGAGATCGGTATGAGATCACTAACTCACATGGGAGCAACACACGCACACGCACGCACGACACCACACCACACCACACGCACACACACACACACACACACACACACACACACACACACACCACGCACACACGCACACACCACACACACACGCACACACAGCACTCACACACACACACAACACACACACACACACACACACACACAACACACCACTACCACCCACACCATACCACACCACCACCACACCACACCAAACAACAACACAACACAACACAACACAACACAACCCCCACACACATCTGATGATGATGATGATGATGATGATATGATGATGATGAGATAATCGCAACAATCACAACAACAACAACACCAACAATAACAACATTTTCTTTCAAACCCAAGAGTCCTTAACCAAAATGGTCTCTTTTCTCTTCTCATCTCTCTCTCACTCTCTCTCTCTACTCTTCTCTCTCTCTCTCTCTCTCTCTCTCTCTCTCTCTTCTCTCCTCCTCTCTCTCTCTGTGCTCACAAGACTGTGATACGACTCGGTACGGCTGAGCAGCGGGGTGGGGAACGATGGGAACGAGCAGAAGCTGCACGGGGTGTTCTGTGGCGCCACTTTCCCCGCTCCCGTCACCTCGGAGGGGAACACCTTGCGTATCGAGTTCAATTCGGACAACTCCGTGCAGAAGACGGGCTTCGTGGCTGAATTTCAGACAGGTGAGGAAATTTATGATTGTGTTGCTGTGTGGTGTGTTGTGTGTGTGTGTGTGTGTGTGTGTGTGTGTGTGTGTGTGTGTGTGTGTGTGTGTGTGTGTGTGTGTGTTTGTTGGGGGGAGGGATGGGATGGAGAGTGTGTGGGGGGGGGACAGGGTGGAAGAGTGTTGTGTGTGTGTGTGTGTGTGTGTGTGTGTGTGTGTGTGTGTTTCATTTGTGTGTGTGTGTTTGTGTGTGTGTTTTATTTGCCTGTGTTTGTTTTATTTTTTGAATGGGTTTTTTTTTCTGCTGTTGTTTTTGGGGGGTTGAGGGTTGTTGTTTTTTTTGTTATGTTTTTCTTTTCCTTGGAGGAGGGAGGGGGTTGTACCGATGATCTTTGTGTAGATTATGTGTAGATTGCATGCTTTGCATGTTGATGGTTTTCATACCACCGGCCATCTTAGCCCTACTGTACCCTAGAAACATACCTCTGTAATGTGTAGACGGACAAGAGTTTACGTTGACGTTTGCACATGGGTGTATAATATTGGTTTATATGTTGGTTTGTAGTGCCAACCGAAAAAAACCTCGCAGTTGGATAGGAGTCAGCGCCACTGTGAACTCCTGGGGTAAAAACGTTCCTTTTACAAAGTGAAATCAAATGGGGAAAAAAGAAAATAAACGCAACTATAACTCATAACTTTCAACATCAAACTTCAAAAGTCTACCAACTGGTGATGGTAGTACTGTCATTCGTATAATATAAAAAAGATCAGCATCTTTGCTTTTCAATTTGTCCATAGCATCATTGAAAATTTGGATGAAATCCAACAATTTCCCCCATACTTAATGATAATGATAATAATATAGGACACCGAAAAAAAACATATGTTGGGTAGAAGTTATATTGCAGCATATACATAGCTTTTGCAGACATTTGGCTTTTCATGAATTGAATTTCAGTCTGTAGATTAACGATCCTCCTATTCAGATTACATGAAGAAACGACATTTCCGAATATTTGGTTGAAACGAAATGTTATTCCTCGAGAACAACCGCAGCAAGCGATGCTGATATTAGCACTTAGAATTCGTGTGCAAAAATGGGATGTATCTGAGCAAAATTGCCTGGAAGAGATCAAAAGAAAAGTTAGGTAACTGAATGTTTGAGGGGATGTAGAATACAAATGTCATGAATGATGAGCTTAAATTCCATGAAACAGAACAGTAAGAATTCAGTATAAAGAGCATTTCCCTCATCTTATTGGTAAAAACCGCGACCCAAGCCTGCACCCTGCAGGTAGGGTAAAGGTAAAGGTGTCCTATAACCTGGACGGACGTAGGGGAGCGAGGTATCAGAGACCTCAGCTTCTCTAGGGGCCAGCATATTTAGGGCGGCGCCCATCTCCTCTACCTCACTATTTTACCTTCCATGACCCTAAAGAGGGCAGGTACCCATTTACAGCTGGTGGACTGTATTGAAACCAAGGCGCGCAAAAACGGTCATCCATCCAACTGGTAACCACGCTCGATGCTGCTTAACTTGACTTGGGGAAGGCGAGTGCTCTGACCACTTAGCTATCCCGCCCCTGCAGATACATGCTTTAACCACGGAGCAAAGCCCCCCCCCCCCCCCCCCCCTTACATGGTTTACACGGTCTCAATAACACAGCCCCGACTTCCATACCACACAGAGGCCACACCCAGACTGATGTGGTGGCAATTGTGGATGGTCTGGCAGCAGTAGGGAGGGGGGGTACTGTCGGCGTCAAGTAGGCTAGTCCCTCGTGAGCTGGTTTACTGGCAGGTCCTGCTCTCTGGCTGCTCATTACAGTGTGGGGTTGTTTTCTGCTTCTTGGCATTTATAGCATTGTGTTTCATTTGATCAACACATACACACACACACGCACGCACGTACGCACGCACGTACGTTCACACACACGCACAGACACACACACGCACGCACGTACGTACCTACGTACGTACGTACGCGTGCATGTAGGCACGCACATGCATGGTATACTCTCTCTCCCCTCTCCTCTCCCTTCATACATACACAAATACACACACATGCATACATACAAACATGCATACATAACATATATTCGTACATACACACACATACACTTACATACGTACTTACATACATACATCCACACGTACACCCCCCACCCACCCACACACACACATCTACATACGATTTTCATTCCTCGGCTAAACAAGAGCTCCCAAGTTCACGAATGATAAGATTTTTGCGCATGCGACCATTCATTTACAAATGCAATATGTTTGCATGTATTAATGGGAGGGGGGATAGCTCAGTGTTCAGAGCGCTCGTTTTCCCCCAGCCAGGTTGAGCAGTATCGAGCGTGGTTACCAGTTGGATGGGTGACCATTTTGCGCGCCTAGGCTACAGTACAGTCCCCCCTAGTTCACCCAGCTGTAAATAAGTACCTGCCTTCTTTCGGGTCAGGGAAGGTCAAGCAGCGAGGGAGATGGGTGCTGCCGCCTTCAACATACTGACCCCTTAGAGAAGCGGAGGTCTCTGACACCTTGCTCCCGCCTAGGTTATGGGACACCTTTACCATTAGTAACAGAATGGACATACTTGATATCCCAACTCTGCACAAACCTCGGGAACACGGCACAGCTAGACAGTTTAGGATGTGACCTCTATAAAGAGGTTGCATAAATGACATTTCACCGTGAAGGCGAAGTGTGTGCAACAGAGAGTTTTCGACCACTAGGCCTACCCAAGGAAGCAGAGCATCCACAATTCGCAGGTGTGTCTCTAAATAGAAACACCACGCTGCGACTGTTGCGCTCTGATCACATGGGAGATAATCTACTTACCACCCCATCACCCTTTACTTTTTAATACTGATTTGCTGTGTATGTTGGTTGTTTTTTTTCAGACAAGGACGAATGCGCCATCAACAACGGTGGGTGTCAGCACATCTGCAAAAACACGGTGGGCAGCTACCAGTGTGCCTGCTACAACGGCTTCACTCTGCACGAGAACAACCACGACTGTAAAGAAGGTGGGTACTCGAGCAGGAGATACAGAGAGAGAGAGAGAGAGAGAGAGAGAGAGAGAGAGAGAGAGAGAGAGAGAGAGAGAGAGAGAGAGAGAGAGAGAGAGAGAAAGAGAGAGAGAATGGGGGAGGAGGCTGGGTAGGGGAGGCAAGGCAATGCAAAATTCTTTTATTCGAGGATAATAGATAAGCACTCGTGTGCTTTTTTACATCCAGGGGGGGCGGGGGGGCGGTCGCATACGCAAAAATCTCAGGAGGGAGAGGAAGGAGAGAGAGAGAGAGAGAGAGAGAGGAGGAGCAGGAGGAGGGAGAGGGAAGGAGAGAGAGGTAGGGAGGGAGAGGGAGGAGGAGGGAGAGAGAGAGCGAGGAGGGAGAGGGAAGGAGGGAGAGTGAAGGAGGGAGAGAGAGGGGGGTAGGGTAGAGAGAGAGGAGGGAAAGAGAGGAGGGAAAGAGGGTAGTGAGAGAGGGAGGAAGGAGAGAGGGGTAGGGAGAGAGAGATAGGAGGGAGAGTGAGGGGAAAGGAGAGAGGTAGGGAGGGAGGGAGAGAGAGAGAGAGCGAGGAGGGAGAGTAAGAGGGAAGGAGAGATTGATTTGATTTGATTTATTCTTTTATATCGAGGATAATGGAATAAGCACTCTTGTGCTTATTTTTCATCCAGTCCCGTGTGAGAGGTAGGGAGGGAGAGGGAGGAGGAGAGGAGATGAGGAGAGATGAGGAAGGAGAGAGAGGTAGAGGAGGAGAACGAAGGAGGTGAGAGGGAAGGAGAGGAGAGGGAGGGAGGAGAGGAGAGGAAGAGGAGAGGAGTAGGTGGAGAGCGGACAGAAGAGAGGAGGAAGATGAGGGCAGGAGGACAGAAAGAGACAAGGTAGTTGGGAAGCACGCGCACACGACACGCAACTGCAAACAAGTGAAACCAGAAGAACCAACAACAAGCCCAAAGTTCACCAAGTAATTTGCGTATGCGACCGCCCCCCGCCCCCCCCCCCCCCCCCCCCCCCCCCCCCCCCCCCCCCCCCACACACACACACACAATCATTAAGCTAGCCGCATTCCGACTTCATGGATACAGTTTAGAATTGAACCTACCAGTTTCGCCAGGACAGTCGGGAGGTACTGCTCTGCTCTTTTCGATTTTCAACTGTGGTAGGTTCTTTTCAACGTACACAAAGCCGTAAGTACACGGGTCCGACTGGTTTAGAGTCTCCTCCGAAGGACTTGACATTCAGTTTGATTTGCCCATCACACTGGGAAGAAAGGGAATCAAATCCAGAACCTCAAGGCTTACTTGTTAGGCATACTACACCATCCTAGGTGGAGTAAGCTACGCCATCAATGTGCCAGCACATTCTGCACATTCTACCATCATCCTACACCATCAATGTACCATCTGGAAATAAAATGTGGATTGGATTGGATTGGATTGGATTGGATTTGATCCTGCCACCTTCCTTCCTGACTTTATCTAATAGTCCCTCCCTCGTGGGGATGCTGGGGGTCTGTCAGTATAAATAGCATCCCCACCTTCTGGAATTCTGGGAGAGGAATTCCCTCTTTTCTATTCCTCTCTTTGTTTCTGCCTTGTTGTTTGTTTTTTTTCTTCCTTTCACCTCTTCCTTGTCTATTTTCTGCCCGCTTGGTCCATGCTCCTGCCTTTTATTAACAGAAAAAAAAACTTTTAAAGATAACAATTCTCTTTCACGCTGAAGTCGGATATGCTGGGCTGACTTGTCAGGCGCATAACGTCAGTGCAACGCATTTTTTCGCTATAAAAAACAACAACAGTAACTGCTGTTAGAACGTTTGAGGAAGAAGAATTTAATAGTGATGAGGCTACACTTATTCATTTTTCTCAAACATGTAAAGGAAACATTCATTCATATACAAGATAAGTCTCTTGAGCGTTCTAGTAACAACTCGTGCACCATCCCACCCACCCACCCCAATCCCCCCCCAATCCCCCCCCCAATCCCCCATCCCCACCCAGCACAAGGCCAAAAGAGAGTTGTGTGGACGTACCGGACCACTCACTCACGATGTTGTGAAAGATGAAAGGGAGTAGAGGAGGACATACATCGACACAGGCCGCGATGGTTTTCACAGGCTGTGTCTAAAAGCCTGGCTGGCCCCCTTAGCTGGTGGTTAGTGTGGGGGGGGGGGGTTCAGGGTCAGTTTGCTAGGAGGGAGGGATGGAGCTGCTGTTGTGTTAGTATACACACCACGGGCTTGGGTCACTCGCGGTGAATACCTCGGAGGTTTAGCTGGGCAAAGCAACTAAACAAAAACAAAAAACCACAAAACCCACCTCTGACACTTCACCACCACCACCACCACCACCATCAACGACGACAACAACAACAACAACATTGTTTGTTCAGCTATGTGACTGTTGACTGTGAGAATCAGAATTCGGTCTGGCATGAGCATGGGAACTATGTAGGCTATGCCCAAACACTCGTGCATTCGCTGCATTCATGTACATACACACGCACGTATGTGCGAGCGCGCACACTCACTGAAGTGTAAGCACCGATGCACGCACGCGCGCGCGCGTGCACACGCACAGACACACACAAGCGGGTGCGCGCGATGCATGCTGCATGCACGCATACACACACTGGCACTGAGAGACGGACAGACAGACAGACAGACAGAGGGGGAGGGGGAAGGGGGTGAAGGAAGGGAAGGAGGTGGTTATGGCTGATAATACATCACCACAGAAACGTGAACGTTGCCAATAAAGTCTACACCACAGTGTGAAATCTGTCAACTATTAACAAAGTAAGTTAGCTGAATAACCACAAGTGGAAAACGCAAGGAATGGCAATGCAATACAAATTATCATGATGTGACGTAGCACAACACAGAGGAACATCACACCACTACCACGCCACATCACATCACCAACACACACACACACACACACACACACACACACACACGCACGCACGCACGCACGCACGCACGCACGCACGCACGCACGCACACCTTTCATTCGCTTTAGAGGTGGTCTAGATGTGTCAGATATTTGAAGGGATTAGATTGTGTTGATTTTGAACTTGAGGTAAATGCCGCTGATATGGATAATATTAAGGTGACAGCAAGCCCCTGATGATATGGCCTTTGCGGTCCATGTGGGTTATATGAACATTAATGGTCCTAGAGGTAACCACCTACCTAGAAAGCCAGAAATCGCGGGTTTGATCCCAGTTTGTCCCCGAACTTTTGCCCTCATCCACTAGATCTTGAGTGGTGGTCTGGGTGCTAGTCTTTTGGGTGAGACTAAGAAAAGAAACTGAGGTTCCTCGTGCAACATGCATTCAGTGGATGTAAAGGACCCTGCGCAGGAACCAGAGAGTTGTTTCTAGCAAAATTCTGTCAAAAAGAAACCCGCTTTCATAGAGAAAGAAATACAAAATTTATGTAGACGAGTAAATCTATATTTTTAAAAAAATCAAAGTAAAACAATCGGGTGGCTCTGTTCTTGTGGCGACATGCTCTCTTCAACAAGAGCAGCCCGAATTTCACGCAGGGAAACCTGCTGTTAGTGAAACTAGCATACAACAGAATCAATTCAACGGCAGTACAACACAGCCTCCCGTTTTCAAAGATTAATTCGTTTTCAAAGATTATTTCTTCAAGTAAAACGTTAACAAAAAAACAACTTTTGAAAAAACACTGAATAGAAAAATAATAAGACCACTTTTCTTCATACTGGAAATTATTTTACCTATGGTTGGCTTTGTGAATTGTTTTTCTTATCTTTGTTATCTTGTTTTCTTCACTGCTCGTCTGCCTGAACTGAGCACATGTAGTAATGTCTTGGTTTTATCTTATATCGTGAGGTCTGGATTTTTTTTTGGTCATGATGATTTTTTAAAGTTTTTTTTTTAACACAGATTGTTGTTGTCTTTTGTTTACCATACGTCAGTTTTCTTGACTTTTTTTGGCGGGGGTGAGATGAAAAAAAGTTATATAAACTAATCTTTTACCCTCAATAAAGAACATTTTAACTTGATAACACAGGGACGGGATAGCTCAGTGGTCAGAATGCTCGCTTTCCTCTCAGCCAAAGTTAAGCAGCGTCGAGTGTGGTTACCAATTATTGGATGGGTAACCGTTTGCACGCCTTGGTTACAGTACAGCTCCCCCAATTCACCCAGCTGTGAATGGGTACCTGCCCTCTTTAAGGGTCAGGGAAGGTAAAACAGCGAGGGAGAGGAGATGGGTGCCGCCCTTAACATGCTGGTCCCCTAGAAAAGCTGAGGTCTCTGACGCCTCGCTCCCCCCGTACGACCACATAGGTTATGGGACACCTTAACTTGACAACACACCACCACATTTTATTTTTTTTTTTTTTAAAATTCTTTTATATCGAGGATAATGGGATAAGCACTATTGTGCTTTTTTACATCCAGTCCCCGTGTGTATGCAGCTCTGTAAATGTCACCTGTTCCCACCGGCACACGATGGCCTACTCTTACGAAAAGGAACAGGGTTTAACGTGTGCGCTAAGATGTTCTGCATGCGTTCACACACGGGGCCTCAGTTTAAGTCTCATCCGAAAGACTTTTTGGGGGGGAGAGAGTGGAGTCAGCACTGATGTTAACTCCAGTAGAGAGAAAAATCTCCTCGCAACAGGGAATCGAACCCCGGGTCGTGAAAATTGCCAGCGCAATGTTCTGACCACTCGACTATCCCGCCCCACCCCACCCCCCCAAAAAAATTTTTTTAAAAACATCAAACCCCCCACCCCCACCCCCCCAAAAAAAAACTCTCCTATTCACACCCACACCCACATAACCACCATAACCACCCCCACAGGAGGCTGCCAGTACGAAATCAGCAAACCTGAAGGGAGTCATCACCAGCCCCAACTGGCCCAACTTCTACCCGGCGCGCAAAGACTGCGTGTGGCACTTCACCACGCAACCGGGCCACCGCATCAAGCTGACCTTCCGCGAGTTCGGGCTGGAACCCCACCAGGAGTGCACCTACGACCACATCGTCCTCTTCGACGGCGACAACACCAACGACCGCAGCCTGGGCGTGTTCTGCGGCAGCGCCATCCCGGACGCCATCACCTCCAGCGGCAACACCATGTTCATGGTCTTCTACTCGGACGCCTCCGTGCAGCGCAAAGGCTTCGAGGCCGAGTACGAGTCAGGTGGGTTTGGTGGGTTTTGTGGGGGTTGGTGTGTGGGTTGGGGGTGGGGTAGGGGGGGGTTGGGGGGGGGGGGTTGTGGTGGGGATGTGGGGGGGTTGTGGGGGGAGTGGGGGGGTTGGTGGGGGAGGGGTTGTGGTGGGGGGGTTGTGGGGGGGGGGTTGTGGGGGGGGGGGGGTTGGGGTTGTGGGGGTTGGGGTTGTGGGGGGGGGGGTGGGGGGGTTGTGGTGGGGTTGTGGTGGGGGTGGGTAGGGGAAGGGGGGTAGGGGGGTTGTGGTGGGGATGGTGTGTGGGTGGGAGGGAGTGGGGTTGGTGGTGGTGGTGGTTGTGTGTGTGTGTGTGTGTGTGTGTGTGTGTGTGTGTGTGTGTGTGTGTGTGTGTGGTGGTATTATGATGGGTGGGTAGGAGGTGGGTAATGGTGGTGGTGATGGTGGTGGTAGTATTATGGTGGGTGGGAAGGAGGTAGATAATGGTGGTGGTGGTGGTGGTGGTGGTGTTCTGTGAGAGGAGAGGGTGCGTGAAAAGAGGGTTTTGAAGTGGTGGCGTTTGTGGTGTATGTGGTGGTGGCGGTGGCTGAGTGAGGGGAGAGGAGCAGATGAAGAGGGTGCTAGAGAAGGGGGGGGTGGGGAGGAGGAGCAGGGGGATTGGTTTCTGTGTGATTGGGTGAGTCTAGTTGGAATGTGTGCGCAATAACGAGTGGCTGGTGATAGTGATGATGTGTTTGTTGTAATTGACATTCGCCACTGCTTTAAAGGGGTAATTGTGGTTGGTGGTGATGGGTGTGTGTGTGATATATATATATATCTATTTTATATGTATATAATATATATTATGTATGTGTATTATAAATATATATGTATATGTGTGTGTGTAGGGAATTAAGTCACTGGCAGGTCTGCACTTGAAACTGACCGGGAGATAGTAAAAAATCCCCAGCCTAAATTCACCAGACGTCGCCGAGATTCGAACCCACGACTTCATAACGCCATGGGATTGAAGTTGAACGGTCCTAACCACTCTGCTATAACGTCTGTCAAATATCTGAGGCAAATAGTACAGAGCAAAGCCACGTGTGATAATAATGTGCCCTTCTACTTTTGGGTGGATCTGTGGTCTAGAGGTAACGCAGCACCTGCCTAGAAAGCGAAAAGTCAGGGTTCGAAGTGTGTGGTGGCTTGATCCTCGTTTGGGCCAGAAACTTTTACCCCATTTAGCCTATTAGACTATGAGTGGTGGGCTGGGTGCTAGGTGTTTTAGTTTTTTGTTGTTGTTTGTTTTGTTGTTTTGGTTTTGGTTTGGTTTTGGTTTGTTGTGGGGTTGTTGTTGTTGTTTTTTTGGGGGGAGGGAGTTGGATGAGATGATAAATTGAGGTCCCCTGTGTTACACATAATTATTTAGTGAACGTAAAAGAACCCACAGTAACAAGGGAGTTGGCCTGGCAAAATTCTCTAGGAAAAAAAACCACACCCAATCTGATAGGTAAATAAATACAGTTGCAGACAGGAAAAGAAAAGGAACAACAATGGGTGGCGCTGCTCATGTGGCGGTTCGCTCTCTCTCCCCTGGGGGAGAGCAGCCTGAATTTCTCGCAGAAAAATCTGCCGTGACTTAAAGTGGTGTACAATACAACACCGATGGAGAGGAGATGGGCGCCGCCCTCGATAGCTGGCCCCTAGAGAAGCTGAGGTCTCTGATGCCTCGTTCCCCTGCGACCGGCTAGGTTATGGGACACCTTTACCTCTTATCTTTACAACACATTACCAATACAATACCATGCCATACCATACCACACCACACAACACAACACTACCACACCACACCACACCACACAACACAAAACACCTCCTTCTCTCTCTCTCAACCACGGAAGTCTAACACGGGAACTCTTCAGTGTGTGTGTGTGCTGTTGACACAGTGTGTGGAGGGCACCTCGTGGCCACGCCCACGCCCCAGATGATCTACTCGCACGCCAAGTACGGCGACATGAACTACGACAACCGCGCGGACTGCACGTGGCGCATCCAGGCGGAGGAAGGCTTCGTCATCCAGCTGCAGTTTCCCGCTTTCGAGCTGGAGGATGAGCACGAGTGCGCGTAAGTGGATTTTGATTTATTCTTTTATATCGAGATAAGGGATAAGCACTCTTGTGCTTTTTTACATCCAATCCCCGTGTGTATGCAGTTTTGTAAATGTCATCTGTTCCCACCGGCACACGATGGCCTACTCTTACGAAAAGCGGAACAGGATTTAACGTGTGCGCAAGATGTTCTGCGTGCGTTCGCACACGGGACCTCGGTTTAAAGTCTCATCCGAAGGACTTGTGGGGAGAGTGGAGTCAGCACTGATGTTAACTCCAGGAGAAAAATCTTCTCGACCAGATTCGAACCCGGGTCTTCAAATTGCCAGCGCAATGTTCTGACCACTAGGCTATCCGTCCCCCAACCCTCCCTGGAGAGAGAGAGAGAGAAGAGAAGAGAGAGAGAGAGAGAGAGAGAGAGAGAGAGAGAGAGAGAGAGAGAGAGAGAGGCTGCTGCATACATACATACATGTCTGTCGGTCGAGGGTTGATGTGTGGAGGGGGGGGGTTCAGGGGGGATGTGTGAGTGGATGTGTGGTGGTAGGTTCACGGTGGATGTGTGGAGGGTTCAGGGGGGATGTGTAAGTAAATGTGTGTGGAGGGTTCAGTGGATGTGTGCATGGTTCACTGTGCAGAAGAGGATGTGTGCATGGTTCAGTGTGTATAAGTGGATGGTTCAGTGTGTATGTGTAAGTGTATGTGTGGAGGGTTCAGTGTGGATGTGTAAGTGGATGTCAGTGTGGTGTGTAGTGATGGAGGGTGGGGGATGTGTGGAGGGTGATGTGTGGAGTGGTTCAGGGTGGATGTGTGGAGGGTTGAGGATGGATGTGTAAGGGATGTGTGGAGGGTTCAGGGGGGATGTGTGGAGGGGGGATGTGTGGAGGGTTGAGGGGGATGTGTGGAGGGTTCAGGTGGAGATGTGTAAGTGGATGTGTGGAGGGTTAGGGGGGATGTGTAAGTGGATGTGTGGAGGGTTGATGGTGTGGATGGTGTGGAGGGTGAGGGTGGATGTGTGGAGGGTTGAGGGTGGATGTGTGGAGGGTTCAGGGTGGATGTGTGGAGGGTTAGGGTGGTGTGGAGGGTTGAGGGTGAATGTGTGGAGGGTTCAGGGTGGATGTGGGAGGGTGGATGGTTCAGGGTGGGTGTGTGGGGTGGAGGTAGGTGGGTGTGTGGAGGGTTCAGGGTGGGTGTGTGGAGGGTTCAGGGTGGATGTGTGCAGGGTTCAGGGTGGGGGATGTGTGCAGGGTTCAGGGTGGATGTGTGGAGGGTTCGTGGTGGATGTGTGGAGGGTTGATGGTTCAGGGTGGGTGTGGGGAGGGTTCAGGATGGATGTGTGGAGGGTGGAGGGTTCAGGGTGGATGTGTGGAGGAGGTGGAGGGTGGATGTGTGGAGGGTTGAGGGTGGATGTGTGGAGGGTTGAGGGTGGATGTGTGGGGTCAGGGTGGATGTGTGGAGGGTTGGGTGGGTGTGTAAGTAGATGTGTGGAGGGTTCAGAGGGATGTGTGCAGGGCTCAGGGTGGATGGTGGAGGTCAGGGTGGATGTGTGGAGGGTTGAGGGTGGATGTGTGGAGGGTTGAGGGTGGGTGTGGTAAGTAGATGTGTGGAGGGTTCAGAGGGATGTGTGCAGGGCTCAGGGTGGATGTGTGCAGGGTTCAGGGTGGATGTGTGGAGGGTTGAGGGTGGGTGTGTAAGTAGATGTGTGGAGGGTTCAGAGGGATGTGTGCAGGGCTCAGGGGGATGTGTGCAGGGTTCAGGGGGATGTGTGCAGGGTTCAGGGTGGATGTGTGCAGGTCAGGTGGATGTGTGAGGGTTAGGGGGGGTGTAAGTAATGTGTGAGGGTTCAGGGGATGTGTGCAGGTCAGGTGGAGTGTGCAGGTTCAGGGGGATGTTGCAGGCTCAGGGGATGTGTGCAGGTTCGGGGGATGTGCAGGTTCAGGGGATGTGTGAGGTCAGGGGGATGTATGAATGGTTCAGGGGGATGTATGAATGGTTCATGGGGATGTATGAATGGTTCAGTGTGGATGTATGAATGGTTCAGTGTGTGGAAGTGGATGTAGTGAATGGTTCAGTGTGATGTGTTGAATGTTCAAATGTGGATGGGGAATGGTTCAGTGTGGATGTGGAATGGTTCAGTGTGTGGAAGTGGATGTGTGAATGGTTCAGTGTGTAGAAGTGGATGGATGGATGGTTCAGTGTAAGTGGATATGTGGATGGTCAGTGGTGTGAGCACTTGCTTTCCCGAAGCTAAGGTTAAGCAACATCGAGCATAGTTACATATTGGATGGGCGACCGTTTGCGTGTCTTGGTTTCATTACAGTCCCCTAGTTTACCCAGCTATAAATGGGTACCTGCCCTCTTTAGGGTCAGGGAAGGTAAAGCAGCGAGGAGAGAGATGGGCACCGCCCTCAATATGCTGGCCCCTAGAGAAGCTGAGTCTCTGACACCTCGCTCCCCTACGACCACATAGGTTATGAGACACCTTTACCTTACCTTTTACACAACTGAAATTGTTGAGACAAATGTGTGTTTCAGATATGACGCTGTGACTGTGTACGATGGGCTGAAAGAAAGTGACAATGAACTGGGACACTTTTGTGGCAGTGAGGTGAGTTCATCAGAGACCCTGGTTTATCAGCCTGTCGGCATTTTTTTCAGTAGCTTTGGATTCTCATTTTTAGCGAGCTGATCCCGCTTTGGGGATCGTGCCCAATATGTCCCAAGTTTCTGTACTTTTGTTTTTCCGTTTTGCTTACAAAAAAGCCTGTGTAAAAATGTTATGATGCAATTTCTGGTTTGGTTGTTTTGTGGGTGTGTTTTTTTTGTTTGTTTGTTTGTTTTTGGGGGGTGGATAATTTGAAAAAAGAATGAGATTTTTTAGCAGCATGGGAAGAATGGGACTGGTGTGTCGATCAGAGAAAAAAAATCTTTAGATGAAGTACATCAGAGAAAGCCATTCGTCTTCTTCTGTGTCCCTTCATCAGGAAAAATACACAGTACCTGGTCTTCTCGTGTACTTGTATATCTGCAGGAGGACTGCCCATTGCTATAGCTGACACAGTCAAGTTTCAGAGCAGCTCATAAAACAACCTATCCGAAAATTGTTAGAAAATAGTCAGATATACCTGAAAAAAGGCAGGAGAATGGACTGGCAAGACAGAAATAAACGAGAGGGAGAGAGGATAGAAAGGTATGCATGCCTTTAGTGAAGCAAAACGGCAACAAAGAACCAAACTGTTCCTATCTGGAACATTTTCAATGAGTTGAAATAATTTCATTTTATGTTACTTTAGAGCTCTGCTGACCATAAAGGCTCCGTAAGGGCTGACACCTTGCTACTTCCATTCCACCATTGCAGGAAGAAATTATGATTGGTGAAAGTCACTCTTTAATCATGGACTTGAAATCAGAGTGCAGCTACCCTCATTGCGGGCAGAAAGTCACATACGCAAAGTCAATACGCAAAATCTCACTATTTTTGTTGAACCTTGGAGCTCTAGCCGAGGAACTGAAAAATTATCGCTGGTAGTCAGAATTTCAGACTTCACCCGCTTTGTTTCAGACTCCAGAACCCATCAAGTCCACTGGCCCCTACCTGATGATCCACTTCAGGACGGACGACAGCATCCACTGGAAGGGCTTCTCAGCTTCCTACGTGCTGAGCGAGGCCCCCCCAGAGTTCCAGAACAAGCACTACAAGATTGACGACATCTACAAAGCTAGAGACAGCAACCGACACTCCTGAACCAGCCGAGGATAGTTATCCGCAGAGAAATTGAGCTCCGAGGGGAAGAGGGCTTGCTGACGATGAGGTGAGGTGCTTCTCATTTTTAGAAGCTACCAACAGCTTCAGAAAACACGTCTGCTCACGGAAGCATGCTGGAAATGTAAGGGGAGAAGTGACCATTGAAGGTGGAGGGAGGATTTGTACCAAAGTCTGTGGTGGAAGGACGCTCAGAATTACAGTCACTGGTCAGGTAGGCTCATGCTGGGCTACTTCTTTTGGACACAGTGACCCTTTCTTTGTTTTACCTATTAATTCAACTGACACAGCGAACAACAGTGAAGAAACAATCCAGGTGTATGAATGTTGTTGTTATACTTGTGTGGGCCAGTAACTTATTGTTTGTCATATGGGTAATCAAATTGGTTAATATTTTCTAGACAAGTTGCAAATTCCCCAGTGTCCTGTCTTTTATAAACCGTCACTATTCTTTCAGGTAAATATTCAGAATCTTTTCCTTTTTTTTTTCCAATTCTATGCTATATCAAATATTCACATATATGTAACTTTGATGGAAACTGAAAACACACACCAGAATATATAATGTATGTAACAAAATCTAGGTACTTACTTGTAACTGAGTTGAAAGTGTTTTTATAATGAACTCTTAAGACAAGAAAACTGTGTTAATTCTCAGTATGTTCTGTTAAAAGTAAGTGCTGCCTATTTTATGAAGTAGAAACTGTTCACCAATCTTACCATCTACCTCGCTGAAATGCTGTGAAAAGGAGACCTGGTCTCTTTCCATAGCAGACTTTCAGAACAAAGTTCTTCCTCAACATTTATGCCACTTAGATACCCTCACCAAAAATTTAAAAAAACTACTAGACTACATTGTAGTGTGAGATGAGTACATCATAAGTTTTCTTGCATTATCTATAACTTTATTTCATGTAATCGATTCTAAAAAGAAGTCTGCAATACATTTATCTAATAATCCCATCTCTACTTCCGACATGAAGCCATGTAACTTATCACATTAATCAATAGCGCTGATGCTAAGGATCAGGTGTTTTTGGTTTTTCAACAAATATTTGTTCATGCTTATGCATCAGTGATACGATGTCCTGTCCTGACTATTCAAACCATTGATACATTTATCGATCGGCAGTATGACCCAGATGCAATATTGCCTAAACATCAGTTGTGTGATTCATCATGTATGTATACAGATATATGCGTATAATGCAAATGTATGCATGAGCACAAGCACACACACCGGACACTTTAGTAAGCCCAACTTCGAAGAAGAAGAGCCATGTTTGAAAGGATGCCTCATTCAAAACTCTTTATCATTCAACATTGACACCAAAACCAAAGATATCAAGGAAACTTCACTTCCTTCCAATTAATCTTCTTACACTTCTATTAACCTGCATTAAGCAACAAGATAAATATGATGACAAAAATTCACATATGATTCTCCTTTATTATCTCTTGAAGATATGGAACATAAGGAACTGAATACATTTGTAAGTGATGAGAGACTAAGAAAGAGAAGCTAATTTTCTTAGGTAAACATGTCTTTGGAAATAATTATACTACTTACTCCTACACATCCTGTACTTTACACAAACATTAGTATTTATATATGACCACATTTTAGTGTCCACACCAGTTTTAGATAATATCATAACTCGCCATCCTTGAGAGTCAGTTCTGAACAGATGGCTTCCAAAACTACTAGCAGGTCTGTTGGGCCTGAATCTGTGTACAGAGCATTGTTTTGCTGGCTGTTGTTATCCTGTTGTAGATAGCTTACTCACTTGCTGATGAGCAATGTTTACTATAACTGTTGTGAGCAATTCTTAACTTTGTGAGTCAGATGGGACAGTGTGGGAGAAATGTGCTGGCATCAGTCTTTGTGATGTACATAGCTTTTACTACTCTTTTTTTTTTTTTTAAAAAGGGATCTAGAAAATGTGTTTAGTACGTGTCAAGATTAGATGTTAAGTTTGTCCTTTTTAAAAAAAAAATCAAATATGTGCATTGTTTACACCATCATCTTATTTTTTAAGGTTAAATATTAAATGTTTATAAAAAGTGTATCATTCTCATTTTGGTCTTTTATTCATCGAAGTTTCACGCACTTTTTAAAAAACGTTTTGTAAAGAAAACTTTTTTATTCAGCTGTTCGTTGTGTGAAAAGACCTTTTAGCACTGATTGTAGAAATTGCCTGTTAGCACAGTCAATGCCATGCATAATAATAAATAATAATTTTATGGTGCACATGAGTTTGGTTTTCAAATGTCATTCTTTTTTGTGTTGAGAATAACATCACAAGTTGGTTCAAAAGAATGAATCTTGCCAGAAAAAAGCTAAATATACAGATAGACTTTGTTCATATTGCCACTGACAACCATCGAGCAGATGTAAAGAAAAAAAAAAGAAAAAAAGCATATGTAATGGAAAAGGCATCAATTCTTATCACTTTGTCAAAGAAGGAAGATCGAAGGACAATTAATTAAGACCTTCACCTGCATAACAAGTAAATTCTGGGTTCTGAATTTGATTCCCAGTCTTGTCCTTTCTTTCCAGTTTGATGAACAAAAAATCAAACTGGATGTCAAAGTTCTTTACATGAAACTATAAACTGAGGCCCTGTGCAAATGCATGCATAATTTAGTATCTTACGCGCATGTAAAAACCCGTTCTGCCTTTTGGAAGAGTAGACCATTTCATGCCAGCAGGAACAGATGCACACATGTGTCATGTTTGGACACCATCCCAGAAGTCGGAATGTGGCTCCCTAAATGGTGGGGTGAAAAATGGTCGCATGCGGAAAAACCTTACCATTGGTGAAACTTTGAGCTGTAGCCGAGAAACATAATAAAAAAATAAATAAATAAATAAATCTCTCTGACGCTGAGCAAGAAAGCTGGCTTGATGAGCACACCTGCAGCAGCAGCTTTTCAGTATGAATGCCTGGAGGGTTGCTAGTGAGGAAAAAGAAGGACCTTTGCACTGCACACTTTTTGTCCACATGCATGACTTATGTGTGGCAAGAAAGTACCAATCTTTTATGCGGGAGGTTTCTAGCATGATGTCAAATTGAGTAACTGAATACCAATTTGTCATGGCAGATTTCTCTGCGTGAAATTCGGGTTCCTGGGAAGGGCACATCGCCATAAGAGCAGTGCCACCCACATTTTTTTTTTTCTTTTCCTGTCTCCATATGTATTTGTTTCCCTTTTAAAGTGGCTTTTTTCTACAGAATTTTGCCGGGGACAACTCCCTTGGTGCCATATGTTCTTTTATGTGCGCTGAATGCATGTCGCACTCAGGACCTCAGTTTATTATCTCCTCCGAAAGACTAGTATCCTGATCACCTCTCAAGGTCTAGACTAGTAAATAGGGAAACATTTTTGGCACAAACATGGCTTGAACCCGCACTCTTCACTTACTAGGCGGCTGCGTTGCCTCTAGATGACCGATCCACTGATACAGAGTAGTTTTGATTAAAACATCACTTACACTCTAGCAGTATGAACATCTTCAGCATTACAGGTAAAAATACAGAGGGGCTGGCCATGTCCACATGATTTTAGCGTCTGTCTGCATAACACTTGTGAGTAGCAGTATGAAAGTAGCCTTGTGTGTTGTACATCACTTACAATCCTGCCAGATTTCTCTGTATGAAATTCAGGCTACTTTTCCCATGGAAGATGATGCACTGCCACAAGTATAGTGTAAACATGCACGCATGTGCGCGCATGCGTGCACACACCAACGTGCACAAACACACACACAGAGTCTGTCCATGTACTGTTTCCCTACGAGAGCGACTCTTCTTTTTCCCTACAAAATTTTATCCAAAATACTTCCATCGCTATGAAGAATAAAAAAATATATATATAAAAAAGACAGCAGCAATCCAAAGCTAGATCTTTGATAATTTATTAGCATAGCATAGTATACAGTGAAGAGGTTTTTGTCAAGAGCAAATATACAATGAATGATTAAAACTTTTATAATAACCCTCATTTCACAGTGCACAAACCTGTGCTGACATGCTGGATAAAACGCGACATCCCAATGATGATGATGATGTCTTTAAAATATGTCCCGCTCTTTACATACAGACACTCCCACACGTACATGTGCAGACATACATGAAAAACCCCTAGGCACAACCACACGTGATCAGTTCACTTTGAACAGCTTTAAACAGGACAAATCAAATTTTACGTGTGAAACAACAATGAAAATCTGTAAAGGCATTACAACATAATATCAGAACTTATAACAACAAGAAGAAAAGAAGTTGGAAAAGCTTTTCAAATTTGGCAGGTAATGTGCGAAATCATATATATGCCTTTGTCAAATACCACACATCTACCAGTCTCACTTTCTGATCAAGTCTGTAAAATTTGTTGTTGCTTTGGAACATGAGGAGTCTATATCAATATTCAATAGTACCGACTTTTTTCTCCTAGTAAGTATGTATTTCTGCAGATAAATTGCTGTTTTATAATATGCATTACTTGACGCCTGTTACCTATTCCATAGCAACCAATGGTTTGGAATGTTTTTTTAGTTAAGGTGTGCCCCTCAATGGAGTTAAATTATGATGAAAAGCATTTTTGAGGGTTTCTTTTTATCCCCACACAGATTCACTAGGTCCTTCCAGTAGGTGGGACAGTGAAAGAGAATACAAGCATCAACAAATGCTGAAATGTGCATTTTCCCCCTTCCTACAGTAAGAAACCTGGGAAGTATTTTCTCTAACTTTGAGGCCAATATTTTGCAGACAAGCAGCGCACACCATGACCTTAATGTTCACACTGTTGCATCACTAGACAAAGCAGTCATTTCAACAAACTGATTTTCCCCTTCACTTCCCTAAACCCTCCCCATCATCAAAAGACAACAGGGAGAGAGCACTATGGGCATGAAAAAATTTCTTGGGTATGTCTCTGTAATCTATGAGATACTGATACAACCTGCAATATCTTTCACATATTTTTTTCCTGATCTATAATACAGAAGGGCCACAATGGGGTTCATGTGGGGAATCTGTACAGCAATCTAACCATTACCCAAGGGCACAATCAGGTTTCTGATTCAAGGATACTTGAAAACAAAAGATATTTATATACACTGCTATTACAATCCTCACGTTGCTGCCAATCTATAGCTACTCTTTAGCATTCACTTCTCAGGTGGCAAAGCTGTGTTCAATGGTCATTTAATTTTGTGATTAGTTCTTTGTTTTCACATCATTTTGCAACGAACGTCACTGTCCTCAAAATACATTCAACTACACTAAAGTATCAAATAAGAGGGGGGAAACTTAACTTGAACCTACACAATATCATACTAACTACACACATGACAATACAAACTGTGAATGAACAGATACAAACTACATAAAGCACACTCATAAGACAGGTCTCTGTACACACACACACAAGTCAATTTAGACATCTCTGCTGAGAAAAACAGGCAAATGTCTCTTGTAAAATAAAACTGAAGATCAGAATTAAGAAAAGAGATCTGTTTCAGCATATGAAGTAAAACAGATGCAATGAACAACATAACTGCAGAACTTCAGACTTAAAAAGAACTAGTAACAGGGACAAGTAAGCCTTTGACAATCAGAAAACCCAACTGATACACCCACTGGACATTTCAAGATATACATGAAATAAAAGCAAGAGAAAAAAAACAACACCCTCTTTTCAGAGCAGCACACCAACTAAAAGTAATGCAAGAAGCAGAACATAATAAATCACAATGATGTATCACAAATTTGCATCAAACTCATGAACATTTCTTATTCATCATTCAGTGTTGGCTGTTAGTATGATAACGAGTGAAAATGCAATGAATACAATTTACAATGACAATGTACATAAAGCAAATCTTTTATCAGAATATATGCATACTTACAAGCATGCACACACGCACGCATGCACACACGCACGCGCAAACACGCACGCACACACACGCGCGCACACACACCATTGAATACACAATGTTAAAGAACATCATCCAAACTTTTTCAAGCAGCTAACATCCCTCAAAAAGAACTCTTACAACAGGTTGTTTCTCCTGCATTACAACCTAAACTCGTCTGCCTCCCACTCAAGGAAATAATCTTTAGAATAATCCCTTATGGCTCAAAGTAAACCAAAAGAATGCAACCTGCCATGGTCAGTTCTGCTAACATTATTGATGTACACAACGTCCACAAAAAGTTTTACACTCCAGAGACAGAAAAAAGTACTTTCTATTTTGTGATAGTTAATTTGACTGAACTGGATACTGATATCAAATGCTCGCAGATAACAGAAAAATCATATTCTGCAGTATAGGTTACAATCATTCTTACATCATTTTTCTAAGACACTTTTACTGGACAGAAATCACGGAGTGCTACGAAAATAAACTTGACAGAGAAGTTTTGTTTCCCTTTTGATAATCACTTGACAGTTCATTCTGTGAGTCTGACAAAGACGGTTTCATTTCAGATCCTTTGAGACAGTGAGGCTTCTGACAAGGCTTCTCTTCCAATGGCTTTGAGTGACACTTTCCCTAAAGAGTGTAACAGGTTTCACCCTTAATGCAGAAAGCCTTCCTGCATATGCATGAGATTTTTTCAAGGTAATATGGGATGTAAAAACTGAAATGCCTATTACAAAAAAACAAAAAAAAAAAGAAAACCCAAAAAAACCACTGTGTCCTTTTGGTTCTGCTAAGTATCTTCTATAGTTCATTTTCTCATGATAATATTACAAGTGTTTTGAATTTGCTCAATATGACGACGAAATATGAAGACCTATCTTTTATGCTTACTTTTATACCTATTGTTGTTTTGTTCATACTATCAAAATGTTAGTACCCTGTTAAACCTATATTGCTTTTTTTTTTTTTTCAGATGACTGTTGTTTAATTGCTTCCAAAAGGTCTTTGAGCAAGTTACATTCCATTCATAACACTTTCTTGTACATCCAGTGGGGTTTTGAAAAAATACTTTACCTTGCCTTACAACTATCTGACATAAAGCTCAGCATATCTAAAAAGTATTTAATTATGGAACCCAAACTTCAGACACATTCGAACTTCTTCAGTTCTGAGATAAAAGCAGCGAGTGAAACTCGAAGTGACTGTAATTATAGACTCTGCAGGACACCATATTTACATTGACTAAAAACTGGTGGAGTAAAACAAAAAAAATTGAAACAAAACAAAAGCCATGAATCAAAAAAATAAATACATGAATAAAACCAAAAAAAAATTCTGTCCTGGCAAAAAATACCTCTTGTTGGCCAATGCAGGAAAAAAATACTGCTTCAAAATTCTTCTTCTTTAATTTAAGGCATATGATCACTATGAACAATACAAAATATTTTAAACTGGTACAATCATACAATCAGAAGTTGCGGAGAAAAAGAATTTGTGGTTAAAAGATTGAACAAGAAAAACAGGATCTTCCATCACCAACAGGCGCTTGTCCAGCCCAAACAGAAGCCCATTTCCATACAGTACACACAATTACCATTCACTGTCCTCCGAAGTCTGGAGTGTTTGCTGCTATCCTCCCAGTTTGTCACAATCATCATCATTAACTGCTCTACATCACCAGTTGAGAGTGGAATGTAATACAGCTTTGTGCTAAAGAGTAATCTGTCTGGTCCAAGAATCAGGGTTAAGATGCTGTAGGTAAAAAAAAAAAAATTATTGCATCACTAATGTGCACAGTGGTTCACAATAATGACTGAGTGTGATTCTACCCATCACCTTTTTCCCTAACAAGTTTTTGTTTGGCTTTGAAGCCACACAAATTGATGGTGTAATATATATTCAAGCCAAGCCCATTCAGGTTTCAGAACTACTGAACGAGTACAATACAGAATAACTGTTTTAAACATGTGCTTGGGGTCTAGTCAAAAGCGAGATACAGAGGAAAGATTTACAGGTAGGCAGAGGCAGAGTCCCAAGCCAAATAAAATGGGGCATGGATGGAGGGCGAGACAGTGACTATTCCTCCTTGAACACATTTATCCACCAAAACAGGAACAACAAAGAGAACGGGAGACAAGCGAAGTGCAAGAAAAAGGAATTTGAAAGGGAATCACGGGAAACTAGAAGTAGATGAATGGGAGTGGGGAACAGAGGGAAGCATTACTTTCCGCTAAAAAAATAAACATGCAAACTTGAAAAAAAAAATTTTTTTTTTTTTTAGAGCAACCAAAAAGTCTCAACCAATTCACTCCTTTCACACCTGTTATTCTTTTGGCATACCACTGTAGCATAAGCCAAAGTGACCCATGACTCCACATACCATATGAAGTCTACTAGGTAAATCAACAACTTGACTTCAGAGGTACAATCCGTCCGTCAATTCTAAACAGGCACAAAATGATGATCACTGAAAGCTGACCCACGTACTACTTCAAGGCAGTTAACAATTAACCCTAGTAGCGCTGTTCCCGGATTACTCCGGAGTGACGTAGTAATGCTTTCTGGCGGCTCCCGGAATATTCCGCGATGACGTCAGTGATCGTAATTGAAGGCTTTCTTTCGCTTTCAAAGGTCATCCAATGAACGTGAAGGCCATTGTAGGGCCGCAGAAATGGGTGAAGGTCGTCCGCAGTCGCAAGCAACGAGGATTCTGATTGGTTTAGAGGTGTATTTTTTATTTTTTTTGGACGAACGTCGATCGCCTGAAAACAAAATGGCGGCAAAGTGTTTGCGCTCGTATCACTCGAAGTATTTTTCGAGTTTTTTGACGATATTGACGGCGATGAGGAGTTTTAGAGGCTGGATTTGGTTGAATTAAACGATAATAGAGACGATAAGGTAAGGATTGTGAAATATTTTTGAAAAACTTCGGAAAAATTGATCGCGATCGGACTGAATCGAGCGGCGCTAAGTTTTGTCCAAAGCACTTCATAGCTACCGGGCGATTTCGATGTCATACATTGTTTTACTTTATTTTAACGCAACACGGCTTCGAAATAACTGTTTTTAAGTCATTTCTATATGCTGTCGAGTACTTTGCATCACACGAAATCAAGCGATTGTCGTATTTTCGTCATAGAACGCCGCCAGTTCGCACGAAATAAGTGTTCACCGCCATGACGATCGCGATCGCGTCGATCATTTCGCTGGACTTTTCCGAGTATTTGACGAC
Organism: Stramonita haemastoma; assembly: GCA_030674155.1. NCBI lineage: Eukaryota > Metazoa > Mollusca > Gastropoda > Neogastropoda > Muricidae > Stramonita > Stramonita haemastoma. The sequence goes on from CM060318.1 coordinate 17,065,615, forward strand.
CGATAAAGCCACGGAAGCTCTTTATTTTTTCAAAACTTATGTCAAGAGACAGTATTTATCGAATCATGACATTTTTGCACCGCAACAACATTGCATATCGTGTTAAAATCAATCTGGGTCACCGACATCGCAACAGTGATTGGTAGTGCACGCGCAGTTTTTAAACTTTATTTATTTTTTACATTATCATAAACACTACATGCTGCTATAAAATTTCACTCTTTTAAAAGCTTGTTATCTAAGCTTTCCAGTGATTTACAACTTTACACACTTAGTTTAGTTTTACATATCAATATCAGGAGTTGTTTGACCCCACCCTACTGCAAATCAACAATGGCTGCTGTTAATTCAGCCAGCAGCACCTAGTACCGCTGCCGTTATTACAGCGCTACTAGGGTTAAAACAGCACAATTTGTCATACCGGTTTTGAAACATAGGACACGTTCAAGACAACTAACTTCACATGATGTATCTGGCAACCAACAATCACCTCTTTTAACAGAATCTATCCAAATGGCTCTAAAGCATCGGAAAGGCAGAAGACAGCGAACACAAACAGAGGGAGCACAAGAGTGCACTCTGATGATGCAGGAAAACAATCATAAGCCGAAAGATAAAACACATCTTCAATCCGTTTTGGGTTTAGTTTTTTGTATTTTTTTTGTTCCCTTGCTTGAGCTCCGAGGTTCACCAACAGTGAGATTTTGCATATACGACCATTTTTTCCAACTTAGGGATGCAATCCAATATAAATGTTTAGTATTTTGTATGTATTTTCAATAACCAGAACATGACCAAGTCATAAAACACCGTTATGTTCATATCTAAAGATAAGGACCACATACATGGTACAGACTTCCCACCAAGGCATGAAGGCATGGTTTCCAGATGGGTTTTTTTTTTTTTACTTCTGTTTGGCCAACAGGGCAATGTGCACAGACCCTCAAGAAAACTATAAATTAAGAGGGGAGGGGGGGGGGGGGGAACTTGGAAAGAAAAAGAGTCATTGAATAGAATAGTGGAAACACTGGAGTAAAGGCTGAAACTCTTGACACCATCCTCTCTGTTTGTGCAGGTTTTATTTTTCCAAGGTAAATACTTAGTTATCAAACTCGCTCTCTCTGTCTCCATTTCTTCTCATTCTTCCTCTCTGTGTGTGGTTCTTTACACTTCCATCACAATCAATCATGTGTGGTTCTTCCAAAACAAATCAGCAGCGCCTCCCACAACCAAAGTTATCACACAAGGCCAGGAATATTTTCTGCCATACATATTTTGTTTTATGATTCAAGCTCACTCACATGATGGAATATTTTACGAGATTTCTCACTTTTCATATACAACAAATTCCTCTAAAAACAAACAAAACAAAAACCTCCTAAAAATAAGACAACAACAAAACCAAAGCGTCTTGAAAGCTATTTTCACAAATCAACAACATTCTGAGTAAAACAAGAAATGGCTATCGTTACAGTGATTACCCAATGTTTGAATTTTTTCTTAATACTGAAGAATTTTTTTTTTTTTCAAAACAAAAAAACAAAAAACCCCACAGAGAATGTAATATGAATAGAACAGCTTCCTTATTATAGTATCATTTTTAACCCACTTTCTTCCAGCTAATTGTTTTAAAATCTCGGTACTATTTGGTTTTCTTTTATAAATTTTTTCTCTCGGGAATATGAAAAAAAAAGTTATATACATATATATCTCAGAAGTCATAAATTATTACATGCTTTAAAAAAAAAAAGCTATGATCATTAATCATTGAAAGGATGCAAATACTATGGAATAAAATTTATGATGAATTGTTAGATAAAATCCACCACTAATTCTATTAACTGAAAGGACTCCTCAAAATGCTTTTAATTTTAACAGCTGAGTCTTTTCCACAGTCTATTTGCCCAAGGACTTCAATACAAAAATAAAAATGCATACATCAACAAAATAGGAAAATAAACAGTGAAAAATGGCTGGGACCTTTTCTTCCTCCATATGTTACAACGCAGGGCCTTTAACAAACTATGATATGAATACCCCCAAAATATATTACACTTTATGACTATGTGTGTGTGTGTGTGCGTGTGCATGCGTGCGTGCATATGTGTGTGTGTGTTGTGTGTGGTGTACCAGTGTGCATGCATGCACTGCCTGTATGTGTGTATGCAACTGTGTGTAAACAAAAAACGGCTGGTGATATGATATGCTATTTGCACATCTTAAAGCCAAAATATTGCCCAAAAAATTATGAAAATTGCATCCATAAATATCTAAACTACCTACAACTGTTTTCAAATATTTTCAAGTCTACAATATCTACCAGAGAATCTAGATTTGAAAACATTTAAGTAATCCAGATTTGGATGCTAGAGTTCATCCCCTAACAGCCTTTCATCATGAATTATACAAATGACTACTAAAGACATAAAACTGAAAACTGAAGTAAACCTAGGCTGGTACAGGCACTATGGACACACTCTGCTTTGGACATTTACCGTGAAGTAGATGTATATATTCAGTGACAATAAAGGTCTGGGGAAAGAAAAAACCACTGTTTCTAGAAAGTCAAATATGACAAGAAAAATGTATAAATACCTAGAGGGATCCTCTTGCTTATCAAAAATCATGAAAGCTCTTTATTGCAGATTGCCATCTTGTTGGCATAAAAACAGAAAAGATATCTACCTCAATGAGACCAACATCCCAATCCATTATTGCTGTAACTAAGAGCAGCAGATGACAACATAAAAACTTTCTGTAGCAGTAACTGATCTCATACCTTTCACTTACCTTTAATCTAGACCAACCAGTTTCCTTCATGAAATCCCTAAGAAATCTAAATGCATAAAATTTGGTTCACCAACATGGAGGAAAAATGAGAGGATTTTGTGCCTGGTTTGTACTTCTTTCCACTATTCACAAGATTTTCCCACACTATTATCAGCTACCATGAAGAACTTTGCCCAGTAAAAGCTAATAAAGTTGCTTTCTGTATTTCTGTTCAAGAATGACTGTCAATGAATGACATTCACATTTTCTGTTCTTTAACAAAATAAAAACCTGGATTTCAATGGACTCAATACACTGTTTCCAAATTCCCTTCCTCCCTACAACTCCGCTTCATGCATACCCTAAAGCTCCACTTCCCCCAGACCAAGCAATCACACTAAACCCGACTTACAAGATCTAAACCCTCTCCACCCAAATGGCAATCCACCCCAACATAAAATGACTGAGGTCAAAATCTCAATCTGTAAAATAAGTGAGGTAAGAATGACAACAAAATGGACTCATTACTGGTGAGAACACCAAAACCATGTTAACCAGATTCAACTCACACAATCAATATCTGCAAACATTAAGTCTTTTTCGCAGTGCACAATTTACACCAGATGAAAGCCCCCTACCCCCCAGCGGGGCAGCAGCTTACAGAAAACCAAATTGCCCACACCCAATTTACACATGGACCTTTCTTTCTCATCACCCACACTATATCATCAATGAGACAAAACAGTTTGTCTACACTTCAGCAGATAAGGTGACATAAATATGAAGCAGACTGTCTCATACTGACATCACAGATGTGTCTTTCCTGCAGCAGTGCACAGAGAATGCCTCTCTTCACAGCTGGACCGAAGGACATGTGGCTGTAGCCACCACTGCAGCTGTGCCAGAGACTGCTTAGTCAATTTTCACTGTGGAGTAGATTTTCCTCACAAACACGTTGGTGCCGGCATAACCGATGGTCCCTGTGAAATAAAACAGGAACACCATAGTAACACTGAGAATCTGTGAGCTTGCAGCGCATACACACACACCACAAATATAAATGTAAGCCCAGAAACAATTCATACAGGTTTTGTACATGCGAAAAGTTACAAAATGCTGCTTAGATTATCATTTTGCTCTGAAGAAGATTTAAGAAATAATTTACAATACATATTTCATGTCTGCCTCATTGCTGCTATCATTTTGTAAAATCATGTTGGTTTGCTCTTTTTATTGGGGGGGGGACGTTTGTTGAAGAAAAGTAGATTGTAAATGACTGTATCAAGCTGTTTCAAGTCAAAAATGATCCAAAACAAGCACAAGTATCAGGGGAAAGAGTTTGGACACTCACCCTACAAAAATTTTTATGTCTTTAAAACAAAATTTCTTTTTTACAGTATCACCTCAAAGAGGAAGTGAGAGAGAAGGAGAGAAAAGAGAGAGGAGCAGACAAACAGACCGAGAGAGACAAGACAGAGACAAGACAGACAGACAGACAGACAGGCAGACAGACAGACAAACAGATGAAAAAAATAAGAAACAAACCCCAAAACACTCCCCAAAAACATCAGTTAAAAACTATTTGAATTACTTTTTAAAAAAAAAAAGGTAATAGATAATTCTTAAAAAAAGTACTCGGTTTTAAAAGAATTTCATATTAACCCTCTTGCATTCAGATTCTCTGAACACAAACTGCCCCTAGACTTCGCATTCCATCATGAAATCAGGTCAGGCACACATGGCACCGCTTGCTTTTTCCTCCTTCTAAGTACAACCAGCAGCTATAATTACTTCCAGACTCTCAGCAGGGTTTCTACTTAGCCTGATAGAGCTTTGGCATGTGGTAGCAATTAGTGATGGTCACAGCGTGATGGAAATCTACTGTGTGTAAATCCTGGCAAATCCTGAATCGGGATTCGGGGGGGGGCAATTATTCAATCCGGCAAATCCCGATTCAGGACTAGAGGGTTATAACAATTGCCAGACTTTTTCAAGTTTAATAACAACAGAACAACAAATACATGACCCCCCTTCCCTGAAATGAAGAGCATTTACTTACCACACATGATTCCCAAGGCTAAACTGAAGAGAGCCATGTAACCGAAGTAGAATGCTGTTTGAAACAGCCCGTACATTCTGCACAGATCACAAATACATGTATCAAATTTACATATAAAAAAAAAAAATTGGGAAAATTCTAACCCATAACTAAGAACCGACTTTTCCTGATGATTCTCCCCTGAGCCACTGAGACATCACTGGGGTATAGCTGTGAAACTTTTGGGCGATGTGTCCATGGGCAAGTTGAATCTGGTGGACCCTGACCCTCTCAAGCCGCCACTGTAGTCTAGTGGTTAGGGCGTTGGACTTGTAATCTTAAGGTTGCGGGTTCGATCCCAGCTTTCGGCTATGGCGTTGTGCCCTTGGAAAAGGCACTTTACGGCTATTTTCTCACCCCAACCCAGGTGTAAAAGGGGTACCAACCTTGTGTTGGGGGTTAACCCTGCGATAGACTGTCGTCCTATCCAGAGGGAGTCTATGACTCTCAGTCGCTTAACGCCACAGAAACCAGGGATAAGCACCGGCCTGATGAGCCTTAGGCTCGGGACAGACTTTTAACTAACTTAACCTGACCCTCTCCAGGTCATAGACTCCTTGCTGCATGCCAAGTATGTTCAGGTCATTGACACCACCAGCCATAAGTGACCTACTCTTCTACATAAAAAAGGGACTTGCATGATGGATATTACTGACTAGACCTTTCTCTGTAGCCTCAAACAAATGACTCCAACAAATATCCAATTTTAAATCCATTATGCAAAGACTTGCTCTGGGGTTTAGAAAGATAAAAAAAAAAATTGAAAAAAGTCTTTAAATTCATCTGCTTACCATCAAAAATAATTTTGCTTAGAATACTTTTTGTCAATATTTTCCCCTTTGCTCCTTGCGATAGCGTGTTATGAATAAATGTAATGCACCTAACCTCTCTTTCACTGTCTAATCATTGCGCATGTAGTATGCATAATATACTTTGAGACGGACATAAAACCACTCATTATGTCAAAACAGAAATTATGAGAGGCAAACCAAAGTAAAAAATGCAAAAATCAAGAGGATAATAAAAATAAAGGGGAAGGAGGCAAATAAGCAACACAATAACAGTTTGTTTGGTTTTTAAGGTTTTTTTTTCAAAAAGGAATTTTTATAAATGGTTAAAGAAAAGATGTTGATAAGAATGAATTTTCTTAACAGCTGAACTGAAATAAATCAATACTTAATGAAAAACTCAACTGATGGGTATCAAATTTCCCAAGTCAGCCTTATGGTAGGGGAACAGTAATGGGGAAGTCAAAACTCTCAGCAAACATGTCCTCACAACAGCTATGATGAGCAGGAAATGAATCAGATCTTAAGGCAAAAAATGATTAGTGTGAAAAAGGTGGCTGGCTAGGGTATAAAACATTTGAATCAAAACACACAGCCCTTGTACTATATGAACACAGGTCCTAAAGCTAGAGGCATTTTACCCCCTCATCAAAAAGCAAAAACACATGTGCACAAAAATTGGAAAGGGGGGGAGGGGGGGAGACTTTTGTCCTACACAAACAGCATCAACAACTTCTTTTCACTTTATAACACCCACTTCATGTACACTGCAATCAGTTTTCACATTGTAAAGGATTACCCTCCTTCCACATCAAACAAAATAGAGGCTTTCAAAAGAAAATAGTTGCCATTGGTATTTCCCCTATAACTAGCAAAGGCAAAACTTGAAAAAAAATAATTTCTCCTTATCACAGTTACTTCCCTAAAAGCACAAGAATTTCATGGATTTGCCTATCTTGTCTATTAGGTTCCATAAGTCCATTTCTTTGGTTTTATCTAAATACAGTATAAAAAAAAATAATTAAAAAAAAACAGGGGGGATGGCAATATTTACTATAAGAAAAATGTGGAAGGGGTAGGAGGGCAGGGAAGGCAAGCAAGCAAAACAGGACGGCTAAATGATCACGCATCTCACTTTGTTTTGAAGAAGAAATAGTAGAAGGAGTACAAGTAGACATAGCCAGCAGTGGATCCAGCAGCCAGAAAGCTTGTCCATTGCCTGCAACATGCCAACAACACAGTGTGCAAACAAGGAAGCTTATAGACGCTCCACCAATTACCACATTAACTTTGGACAAACAATAATAACAGGACTGCATCACTGCAACCTTCTTACCAGTATGCTGTTGAGTGTAAACAGTTTTCTGTTAGTCCAGTCTGCCTCTGCTATCCTACAAGTGCGCTTTTATCCAATTTAAAACATAAAATCAAAGTGGTCAACTTTAGGACAGGCAGCCTTGAAGACAATCCTGACATGATGAGTAGGTTTAGACACGAACTTGTAATCTCTCGTCTTAACACCCTTAACATAAACTAAACTTCTAACTTGCAACTGATGCCCTTTCACAAATCAATGGCACATGCTATACAACAAAATCTTCTAAACAGCTGGTATGTGGAGCATGTATGTACATTTCTATACAAATTTACACCTATGTTCAATAAACTGACTTAATTACTGTTGCTTTTTGGTTCAAACTCCACCCAACCCTTTTATTTCAGTTTTCTGTACCTCTCATCCTTTTCACTATTGACTTTTCGTTCATAGATCACAGTTTGATCAGCAGTACTAGTTTCCTGAGACAATATTCTTCACATACATACAACATCCTTTGCACAGTTATAACTCTGGCTAAGCTCTACAGCCTGTCTGATTGCTACCTTGTGTTCCCTAACTGGCACAAGCTATAGATTTCTTGCCTAGAAAGCAAAAAGTCTGGGACGGAGTGTGTGGTGGTTTGTACCCCGTTTGGGCCTAAAACTTTTTCCCATCCATTAGACCCTGAGTGGTGGTTTGGGCGCTACTCTTTTGGATGAGACGATAACCGAGGTCCCGTGTGTTACACATCACTATTTATCGCAGATGAAAGAACTCACGGCAACAAGGAGGTTGACCCTGGCAAAATTATGTAGAAAAAAGCCACTCTGATAGGGAAACAAATACAGTTGCATGCAGGAAAAAAAAAAAATGGGTAGGCGCTGCACTTGTGGCAACGCACTCTCCCAGGGGAGAGCAGCCCAAATTTCATGCAGAGAAATCTGTGACAAAGTGGTACAAAATACAAAAAAACACCAAAAAAAAACCCTGGCCTACCATCTGTAGTCCTCTGCATTGAGCAGGAAGTAGGTGCAGACGATGGTGACACAGATGGTGACGATGGACAGGATGATGAACACCAGCAACATGAACCCATACACGTAATAGATCTTGTACGCCCAGAAAGACGTGAAGATGAAATACCTGCAGAACGTAAACAACCAGGTGATAATGCGTTAACAACAAAATGCTACAACGATAAAATTTACAGTGGTTAAATATTGTATGTATTTTAGAACTATTTTTGTTTGGCACACTACTCAGCAACACAAAATTCTATTTGCTCTTTGTCCTTTAGACAACTTGCAATGCATCAATTTTGGGTGACGACTAAAAGCAACTTTACTACTTTTCAATGAATGGATTCTGGCTACGCAAAAACAAAGCTTCCATCTTCCTGCCTGGTCACACACACACACACACACACACACACACACACACACACACACACACACACACACACACACACACACACACACACACGCATGCAAAAGGTGCAAACGCACACACACACACTGTCTGCCACATACATATAAACATACATACATACATATATATATATATATATATATATATATATATATAATATATATATATATATATATATATATATATACAAACTCCTTTTTCAACTGCCTATAATGAATACATCTACACATGTACCTCTACACGGTAGTCAATAACAAGGTTATGTTTTTGTTCACATGTAAATATCACACACACACACACACACACACACACACACACACACACACACACACACACACACACACACACACAACATTTTGTTCTCACATTTCAATGAAGATAGATCCAAAGGGCAGAACTCCACCCAGAACCACAATAACTGAGGGCTCCATGAACCTGCCCACAAAAACATGTTTTTAGAACTATACATTAATGCTAAAACAAACAAAACAAGATGAGGGGTGGGGGAATAATAAAAAAAAGCGTACCTCACAGGCTTAGAGAAAATAAATAAAAAGATACTTATCATAATAATCATTTTGCCCATTAAAATTGAGTGGTTGGAAGCAAGATATGCTTCTCGCCATTATTCAGATTCAGTTTTCCATTCAAATTTCGAGTGCTTGATTTGATTTAGTCAATGCTGCTGTTTAGGATACCTATTAACAATGATCCAGATTTACACACCAACACCACACACACACACACACACACACACACACATCACAAAAGGAATACAACAAAATGAACAAAAAACATACAATCAACATAAAACAAATCACATTTCATTATAAGAAATAATAATAGCTGGACCATGACAGAATACACCACTTCAACTTTACAATAAGTACAAAAAAAATTTATATGCAATAAAACACACACATACACACACACACACACACACACACACACACACACACACACACACACAAAACACACACACACACACACACAAACACACACACACACACTCAACAAACACACACACACACACACACACACACACACTCACACACAAAACACACACACACACACAACACACACACAAAACACACACACACACACACACAAACACGGGGACTGGATGTAAAAAAGCACAAGAGTGCTTATCCCATTATCCTCAATATAAAAGAATAAAATACAAAACAAAACAAAATACAGATGCACACAGAGCAGAGATGCAGCAGCAGCAGCCGCGGCATGCCTATACTGACCATTTTTTCTCTGGGATGGGCCTGGGCACAGCGTTGATGCGACAGGGGTAGTTGGGCGTGCCAGCCAGGTTCCTGCCCAGCACTGTTCCCACCAGGTTCAGGGGCAGGATGACGAAGATGCAGATGCAGGTCACCGCCACCTGTTTCACAATCATCATTGATTGATCCATTGATTGATTGATTCTTTTATATCGAGGATACTGGAATAAGCACTCTTGTGCTTTTTTACATCCAGTCCCGTGTGTATGTAGTTTTGTAATTGTCATCTGTCCCCCCCCCCCGGCACACGATGGCCTACTCTTATGAGAAGCGAAACAGGATTTAACGTGTGTGCAAGATGTTCTGCGTGCGTTCGCACACTGGGCCTTGGTTTAAAGTATCATCCGAAGGACTGTTGGGGAGAGTGGAGTCAGCACTGATGTTAACTCCAGGAGAAAAATCTCCTCGACCGGAATCGAACCCAAGTCGTCAGATGACACTACACATACAAGCAGGCACTTTTTTCTTTTTTTTTTTAAACCTCTGTTAATAGTAGCTCAGCCAACTAGACCACCAAAACCACATTACAGCTGGCACAGCATCCAATAAAAGCACTATAAATGCCAAACCCATCTCTGAACTGACACCACCCACCCACCCACATAAAGAAAAAAAAAAAAACCTTAAAAGATATTGGTAACACATCAAACAAAAAACAGACTAAAAAATTACCAGTCCTTAAACTTTGAAGAAAAGCTGGATGTTTTTCTTTTTTAAAAAAGAGAGGGGGGGGGGTTCTTTCATCCTCTATGCAAATAAACCTGAGATGCACAGGCAACAGCTTACATACTGCCTTTATCCTCTGCGGCCCTGAGCCCATGTAGTAATTCAACAAAAAAATCTCAATATCATTAAAAATAAACTTTTTTGAGGAAAAAAGGCAATTCAGGTTCTTTTTTTTTTCATCTAAAGTCTTACTTCCCAATCACAGCCAGTTTAAAATATCTCAGTCACGCATGTCATCCGACACCAACTTACCATGGTGCCAAAGGGAATGGCCCTGGAGGCGTGATAGAAGATGGCAATGAAGTTGATGAAGAAGGCAGTGCCACACACCACCGAGGGCATCAGAGAGGCACTCAGCACCATCTGGCGGATCCACACCTTTCCTACAATGCAAACATAGCACACCTTTAAAATGACAACAGATATACATACAGCTGTATCATTACTATCTATTTGATAAAATTTACCTTAAAATTTACACATATTGCCTTACGCAAAAACTGAAATATGAAATCGTCTAAAAAAAAAATGGAATAGCAGTTAGAATATACATGGCATAAAAAACCAAAATTAAAATCTAACATCACATTCAGTTGTTTGGGTTGGGGTTTTTTTTCAATCCCTTTACTCTACTGCACAATTTCAGTTAGTTGTGACCAGAATTCTTAGTTTGTTGTTGAAAAAGTGCAAGTAATCTTGGGAGGAAAATCCTAAATTTGGAGCTCCACCACAGCATACATCATCTCATCTGCCTTTATTGTATAGCAGGGGCCCTGCCTCTCTCTCTCTCAGCCTGACACAGATTTTACAATACCTAGAACTGGAAACACCCTGATTAAGCTCGATGAGTAATCCGTCTAGTAGATTTATGATGACCAAAGTTTTCAGGGATTTTTCCATCCAAAGGAGCCTAAATTTGCCTATTTCTCATAAAACAGTTTTGATACTGAGTTTAGGTAAAGCAGACTTTTGAAGGATGCCTAATCTCTATCATTGCTTTAGGATTCCAGGGCTGAGGTTTTTAATTTCAACAAGGTCTCGTTGATGCTCAGCAACCTTGTGCCTCTTTTCTTCTTTTTTTTTGGTGCCTCTTTCTTGCTCGTTCCCCCAAAATGCTGCTCAGATTGGACCCGATGTATTTATAACTATGCAAACCCATTAGAAAACTTTGTTTTGAATTTGTACTATGTGAATGCTTTTTTTTTATGTGAATGCTGTCCATTATCATTATCATTATAACTGTATTTATAGGGTAAGCTTCTGGTCTAGCAGCCAGCACCACATGTGCTTTTCAACCCTCACATTCTGCCTGTCATTCCTTCTTGACTTCTTAAGTACAAGAGTGTTCAATGCTTGGGAAAATGGATAAAACCAAGATGTCTTGTTGCAATGAGAGAGGTTAAGGTGGACCACTGCGTCACTTTTAGAAATTTTTGTTTCTCAGAAACTACTAAAGATATCTGCATGAAATTTGATACACATACTAAGTGCATTAATAAAGCTATCTGTGCAAAGTTTGAAGTATGTAAGTCCAATAGATATGATAATGTGATAATTTTTCCAAAAAAATAGGGGTCAGTGTTTGGCCCATCTGCTGCTTTCAAAATATGCAATGCATGATGAAGTTTATCATTTTTTCCTGTTTGATTTGACATCACTGTGTGCAATGATCACAAAAAAATATAGTTTAGTTCATAAAATATTTTTTATTTTTTTTTCAAAAATGCCCAAAAAATTTTGCTCCAGTTTTCAAATTTTTATTTCATGGTATTGAAAAACTGTAATAGCTACAGAGTTCAAACTGTCTCATTGCACTCAGCACACATTTCTACACCAGCATACCAAATTTCAGTGGATTATTTTCATTAGGTTAGAAGTTACAGGTGGGCCAAATAACAGTTGCGGCCAAAAAAAACCACGTTTTGAGAAAAATGCCCATAAAGATTTAGTTAACAATTTAATCAATGAAAATCATGTTTAAACATTACCAAAAAATTATGTATGGTAAAATAACAATAGGCCAACACTACTGAGTGATTAGAAACAGCTTTTCTCATAGAATAAATTTTTCAGGAGGCTCCTGGGGCATACACCCCCCTCTTTGCCTGCCTGGCTATGTTCATGTTCCGCATGCATTACACTTTTTTTTTTTCCTCTTCTTTTTGGCCCTATCAGATGATTTTCTAGTGGCTGTTTTCACTCTGAGAATGTCTGATTTATCTACAAACACTTCTGCATTGCTCACTGCCACAAAATCCAGTCCAGCAAGCACAATATTGCTGGAAAAGTATCTCGCCTCCAGACTGCAGGCTGACTGTCTTATTCATCTCAGCTTTGAATATATTGTTGATAATGTGATAACTAAGATGTGTGAGGATGCAAAACAGAATGCAAAACAACTGTGTGATTGTGGAAAATACAGGAGAAAGTAAAAAAAAAAATTTTTTGAAAAAGGGGGGGGGGGGGGGGGGGGGCAGAGAAGAAAATTATGGGTGAAGGTTTTTCTTTTCTAACACCATTCACTGTGTCAAACTCAGTAAAAACAATTCTTTTGTGAATTATCATTAAACTGCCTCTGAAAACAAACAACTAAATAAAAAATAAAACTGAGAATATGGGAAAAAAGTGAGTGTATACTGAATAGCCCTTGTCAGAGACTGCAAACCAAAAATTCAGGCACTACTGTATTCCTGCTAAGTACCAACAACACATAACTTATTGGGAAAAAAAGTGCCCTGCTATATTCCCAAAATATTAATAAATCGATGGAAAATGTAGCTATAATTTCACTTTGTGCACCTTTATGTTGTCACCCAACTTTCCAAGGGTGACACATCACTGATGATGTTCTGTCGTTTGAGAAGTTGCGGGCCCGCGGATCGGTTTATTTTTCTTGCGCATCGAGTCTATATCAAAACTAGTGTCGCTGTCAGCCACTGATACACGTTTTTTCGGAGAAAAAACTTCAATTTTCGCATTAATGAAGTAAGCGAGTGGTTATCGGCAACATCGCGAGTTGATGTGCATGGCACAGCAAAACTAGGTCACCACTCCAGCCAGCGATCGTCGGTCTATTTTCCGTTTCTTCCGTTTTTCATTCTTTCTACCAAAGGCATTGGTAGTCCAACACTTGTTTTCGGCATATTTTGGCATTTTTGAGACTTTCAGTAAAAAACTTTGGCTGAAAACAGGTCGAATGCGTGCATCGAACAGACTCGAGATGTAAACATCCGCCATCTTGGATAAAAGTCACATGACTCTTAGAACCAATCAGCTATTTTTTTACGGCCACAAGCCAATCAGAGACTTCGACTCAACCGTATGCCTGTAGAAAATGCCTCTCGGGTTCCTTCGGATTTGCTCTTCGTGTGTTTCCGTGAGTGAAATTATCCATTGAGAGGTGATGTCAGAAAGTAGGTCAGTGAATGACCTTCACATTGATACCAAACAAGGGGGGGTAGCGAAACTGGTCGGCAAGCGCGACGATCTCCAAACTGATGCAAACTTCGCGTTTTTGGGCCACAATTGCTCTAAATTCACCCACCCCTACCTCAGAAAATGATTTTATTTGCATTGAAATCGGTCAAAACAAACAAAATGAGTGATTGAAAAGCAAAGTTGACACATTACTTAACCAAATGCAACCATAATCCCAAAAGTCATTTTTTTTTTTTTTTTGGTTTAAAACCTATGCCGCGGTCCCCCTTAAGGAAGACTTGGTTGTTGCTCCTCCCTAGCAGAAAAAAAAAACCAGTTACTGCATTTTCCTTTACTTACATTTCCTTTCAGTTTTTTTTGTTTTTTTAAAAAATCTTTTATAAATCATTTTCAAACCATAAAGTTGTAACTGATTACACACAGACATTAAAGAGAGAGAAAAAAGTGTATGCCTGTGTGTGTGTGTAAGTGTGCATGCATGTGCGCATGTGTGTGTGAGTGTGCATGCATGCATGCGTGCATGTGTGTGTGCATGTGCATGCATGCACACTTAAATGTGTACGTGTATGTGTGCATGCAAATTCTAACAGGTAAAAAAAAAAGGCTATGAAAAAGTGACAAGTCTCCAACATCACTACTGACCTCCCATGCGAGAATACAGGCTGCCTCCAAAATATCCATTGACCGGTGCCGTGGCAGCAAAGACGAAAATGGCTGTGCTCAGCAGGGACCCTCGCCTGTTCAACATGCCAACAAGTTGGTTTTTTTATTGTTCCTTTTCAGCTTTCTTCAGTCTCCATGACATTACTACTTTTTAAATTTTTTTTTATTTTGGTCATTCTTCAGCTAGAGCGCAAGGTTCACCAATGGAGAGATTTTGTACATGCCACCTTTTGCCCACCATTACCGTTGCTGTATTTTGACACCAGGGATGATTTTGAAACAAGACAACAGTGTGAATGCATTTTTTTCACTTTTTTTTTTTAATCTTCTCCTACCAGCACACAATGGCCTACTCTTCGAATAGGTGTAATAGGTGGAACAGGTATGTTCTGTGAGCATTAGTACATGGAACCTCAGTTTATGGTTCCACATAAAGGACTTTCAGGGGAGTGGCGTCTGTACAGATGTTGGCTCCCATAGAACAATTTCTTTGACAGAGCATCTCAGTGGTGGCTCAAACCCACAATCTCAGATTGTGAGATGAATGCTCACAAGGCTATCCCTCCTTCCTCCACCAACTGTTGTCTATGGAAAAGAAAAGAAAATCTGAAAGATATGGCAAAATGTATTCATCATCTAAAAATGTTATCATCACACTTTAAGATTTTTTACTTGTTCATTACTTTTTTCGTTTTTTTTGTTCCTTGGCTAGAGCTCCAAGGTTTACCAATGGTGAGATTTCTGCTTATGCAACCCTTTTTTGCTCACCATTTAGGTAGCCACATTCCAGCTTTGGGGATAGATTTTTGATTTAATATGATTTTCTGAGTGGAATTATACACTGAGCGCACACTCACATATAATGCAGGGGAGGGGGGGGGGGGGGGGTCTTGTTTCTTTTTTGTTCCTCTGCTAGAGCTATGAGATTCACCAATTGGTGAGATTTTGCCTATATGAACGTTTTTGCCCACCTTATAAAGGTAGCCACATTCCAGACTTTGGGGATATACATCAGTTCAAATCCTAAGGATAGTTAACAAAACTACAGTTGACTTTTTACTTCTATTGTTATGATCAGAATCCAAATACCATGGTTAAAAAAGGCTAGATTATTAACAATTACCATGTATCACATTACAGGTTAAGCCTAAGTAAATTCCCACATTCATGTGAGCCATCTCACTCACTCTGTATAGAGCTCCCCCACAATGGCAAAGCTGATGACGCAGAGAGCAACAACAGCTATATGGTAGCCGGTGCCCACCAGAGCAGAGAACAGCATGGCATTGGAGGCGGGGCGGAACACATCTCCATGCACCTGCTTCCAGCCATACTCGTCTCCCAGGTCTTTTTCCTGCACAACCACACAAATAGTTCATTGCATAGTTCCAAATAACGAACTGTTTTCTTTCTTTAAAACACACAGGTCTTTCATCTATGTACTATGTCTTTGATTCATTTTTTTTACATGAATCTTTGTTTTCATGCAATAACATTTCTGTATACATGCAAGATTATGACTGAACTCTTTCCATCATGAAAGCAAAATACGTATGAAAGATTCTCACTTCGAATGAAACTGTTCAGTGGCACAAACTCAACATGGACCAGCTCTGACAACTGTCTTGTTTACCAGGCTTGTTAAATGAAAATGTTTTTAGAACAATAACCAAAAGAAAGCAATACCACCACTGCCCCTAAAAAAAGACAGTTTTAAATACAATTCAGTTTGTATTTGCATTCTGGAAGCAAAGAATAAAAAGAAATAATACATTGTTTATAACTTTAAAAAGGGGGAAGGGAGGAAAAGGGAGAACTGAACTGTAAGTACTTTAACACACACACACAAGGTACTTTAACAACACACACACACACACACACACACACACACACACACACAACACACACACACACACACAACCCACACACAACACACAACACCACACACACACAACACACACCCCCACATACAGATTGACAAATATCAGTGATATACCACTCCATAGATCTACATTCATGCAGTAAACAAATATCAGTGATATACCACTCCATAGATCTACATTCATGCAGTAATTAAGTCCAGATAGCAAAGACCTGAAGAGGACGGCTGACTGACCATGTCGTCTAGCTCGTCCTCTTTGCTGTAGCGGGCATAGTCCTTGCGTAGCGTGCGCATCAGAATCATGCTGACCAGGCCCACCAGAAAGATGACCATCATGAAGGAGTTGAAAATGCTGAACCAGTGAATCTGAGTGGCAAAACCAAAAAGAAAGACACATTTATGAGTAAAATGTACCAAGTTTTCACAATCCTTACACTGTGCAATTTTGAATATTGGAAATATAAAAACTGAGACAGGGGAAAAAAATTATCACATAAGCACATGTGCATGCTGTACGTACAAATGCTCAAGGTGTGTGTGTGTGTGTGTGTGTGTGTGTGGTGTGTGTGTGAGTGTGTGTGGTGTGCGTGTGTTGTGTGTGTGTGTGTGTTGTGTGTGTGTCTGCATGAGCATGTGACCCATGTGCAAAGTGCAGTGTTTGCTTAGCCTGTTCAGGTGTGAGTGAATGAATGCATACTTCTACACCTACATACAATTTTAACTAATTTTCTTTCAAAACAAAGTGTTCATATTGAAAAGAATCATGGACTAAGTTTACCTAACTGTCCTGTCTGCTTACCAGCCTACTTGGTGGAAATGTGCACTAACCACAGCAGCCTGAAGACAACAGAGGAAAAAGCTCCTTCCCTCTTTTAAGTAAGTCTCATATGAGTGCCTTAGAACCCTGATAGGTATTACTTCTGCCAGAGAACCAGTGTGGTTCAATTTTCACTCTTAACTTTGACCAATGGAGAAAGAGGTGGAGCACCTGTTAATATTGAAAGGTGTGTAAAAACATGAACCCAAACATTCTTTTTCAACTTCTCCAACAGTATCCTTTGTCAAAATGTTGAAAAGGAAGGCCTGCAGACAAACCAACATTAGCAAATGAAAACAAAAATGCCTCATTTTTAAAAACCAAATCATTCTCCTTACCTATGCCTACAGCAACCAGCATTTTCTGAAAGAGGTGTTTATCTACAATTCCATGTGCTTCAAGCTTGTTGGCAATCAACACAGGACC
>CM060318.1:17090759-17100759 GCA_030674155.1 Stramonita haemastoma
CGTTATCAAGTAACAATAGACAAAATAGATCTATTTGTAGCTAATAAAGTAATATATATGATAAAAAATAAACTTTTCTCTCTTCTTCACCAAAGCTTACCTCTAAGAAAAGAACACAGTTTCAAGTAATAAGTTAGTGGTTACATCAGACTCTGCCAATGAATATTTTGCCCAGATTCAAGTGGCTGCAGAGTTTGGTGACTTTATTATCAGCAACAATAATAACAGCTTAGTCACAGAGCAAGACTTCAGATGACCACAGGGTGGTAACTACCACGTCTTTCCAACAATCTTCTCCCATGAACCTCCAACCCTCAAGGCTTAAAAGCTCTTCCTCAACACAATAAAAGTGTATGAGGAATCAAACCAGTAAAGTTGCCACGAGACCAGAGCAACCAGGGTCATGAACTGATGAAGTCGGTTTCTTTTACTGAATGATGATCAATCAATGGTAATGATGATGATAATGATTAATAATGTAATAAAGATGCTTTGGAAACTTGTGTATAAACTTTGAAACCACTTGACAGGGCTGTAGTCTGTACTCTAGTCCATGCTTCTCATCATATCCTGACATCAACCACTGAACCAGGCCCAAATTCAGATCTACAGTGTTAACTAGTGTTAGTCTGGTAACTTGAGCACCACTCTCAAAAACTGCATCTATAAAAATTTGGATGAAATTTCACTATGCTGTCTCACTCTGTCTCAGTCTTATGAGCTTCCCAATGAGCTCAGACTCGCTCTGGGTAGGAGCCAGCTGGAAAAAAACCTATGCCTGTATCACTGTATATTTATATATCACTATCACTATATCAGTGCATGGGATTCAAATTCGTGACTTTCCACAGACTACATCTACAGTAGTAGTTCCATCTGGTAACCCTGAAAATATACATGTATAAACCACTGATGTGCTATGATGGCTGGTTGATGGATGAATTTTTTAGCGTGTGCAAGGTGAACTACTTCACTGGCACTGTGGCAGTCACTGCGTCAACGGTACAATTCACTTCAGTACTTGTCACATATTTGATTTTTGTGTATTCACTTGTGATCTAAATGTATACTGTAGGCCCAAATCAACTGATCTGAAGGCACTGTGGGGGGATGGAGTCTGAATCAATGTTAACACCTGGAAGAAAAATGCCCTCAGACAGCTCAAGGTTGATTACTAAACACTACCCTCCCATTAAAAATGACCATGTATTAGTGCAGCATTCTAATCACTGAATTCAACGAGTTTTCAGTTCCATCTCCTCTGTATGCCTGTGGTAAAGAAAACCAGACTGGTGAGCACATCCTTAAGAGGTGCACACAATACACTAATGAGTAATGTAATACTAGTGATAGTAATACAGCGACCTGACGAAGATTCAGATTGTGTGACCAACAGAGGTAACACTACAAACAAAGCTGTACAAAACTCAGCTGTACGGTCCCTGAGAGGAGCTGGAAAGGACATGCCTTATTTTTCATTGACATATATATCTCATTATATGATGGTATAAAGAAAATGAGAAGAGATGTGAAGTGAGTTATCAGCTACATACATTTATCTTTCAAAGACCTGGTCATCTATATCTCAAATATTTCAAATCTATTGACTGGATTTTCTTTCTAGATCTGTGTCCATGTGTTGATACATACTGTATTCAAACATACAACATTACAAGAAAGTGGAATTCAATAGCATGTGTATCACTGTATGTACATTGTAATGATTCATAAACTACAAATTACATGTAATGAAAGTAGCAACCTACTTTAAGTGTTAAATACACACGTTTTCCCTTGTAGACTTATACCTGACTAACTCTTGCTAATGCTATAATTGTTTTGCTGCCTTCGTGGGCATTTCTTGTTTAGATTCGTTCCGTAATTACTACTGAAGGTTTCGGGAGATTCCCGACGCTAAACAAAAAGCAGACGACACATTCAACAACTAAACAAGGGAGATAATGATGAGCGACATTTCCAAGTCTTTCGGGGATTCTCAACTTTTGTGACAATCGCTATTTCTTTCACCTTTGATTCGCTTTCAGAGGCAAATAAAGCAAAACAATCGGATATATTCGTCCGTGACAGCTGCAATTTCTCTGGTTTAGAAATCGCTCTGCTTTGACTCCAGTGTTCACTGTTAGGCCTAGTGTTTGGTCTTCGAACTCGCACAATCCGCTTAAAAGTACCAAAACATGACTGAACACACTAAAATCTTTAAGGCATACCTGAAATAGTCATACAAGCAGAGCAACTGAAATAGCCTGTAAAAATTACCTATCACTTTGTGCCAGGACTCCTATGATTATTCAGTTCTTAGTTTTCTACGATATTAGTTCTTCGTGGGACACTTTATAGGGTGTACTTACAGAATGATCGTGTTCGTCACAAACAGCTGTAGAAAGCAGAAGACACAGACTTAAAAATACTCCTGATATGTTAGTTATCATTTTGCAAAGTAATTAAATGAACAGAAATGACACAATTTCTGGATGATTGAAGATAAAGTTGGCGCCTGTCAGCGTCTTTCACTATAAAATGGCCACTGTTATTGGCCACGTATCAACCCACAAGAGGGCGCCGGCAAGGGAGACAACTTGGGCCTAGGGCCTAGGCCTAGAGTAGAGTGTCTGAACACAAACAGAAGTTGGGTGGGTTTTTTGCAGAGATATTAATTAAGGCCTACAACGAACAAACTTAGCATATCAGCAATTCCTTCTTTCTGCCATCTTTTATATCATTCACTGTCGTGGTTTAATGCAGCTCCGCATTCTCTCGTCCACCATAAACTGCCGCAATGCTTTGCATCATGACTGTGCTTATGTTTTGTTATTTATGAACTGCGTAGATGGTGACATGATGAGTGTAAAGACTTGACTTGACCTGACTTGACTTGATCCACGGTTTAGACCAGTGGTCTGTTCGTGATTCCTCTATTTGCAAACTGTAGAGACTTGGTGATCATTATACGTGGCTGGCAGAAAAACTTATTTTGGTTTTAATTTTGGTACTTTGGTTCATTTCATTTATTTATTTATTTTATTTATTTATTTATTACTTTTATATCGAGGATAACAGAATAAGCAATCATGTGCTTTTTTATCCGGTCCCGTGTATGCATTTTGTAAATATTGTCATCTGTATCCCACCGGCACACGATAGGCCTTACTCTCACGAAAAGCGGAACAGGATTTAACGTGTGCGCAAGATTTCTGCTGCGTTTCACACGGGCCGTCGGTTTAAAGTCCATCCGAAGGACTTTTGTGGGTGTAGTCAGCACTGATTTAACTCAGGAAGAAAATTTCCTCGACCGACTCGAACCCGGGTCTTCAAATTTGCCAGCGCAATTTCTGACCACTAGGCTATCCGCCCCCCTTCGTGTGGAGACTAGGCAGGCAGGTATCTCCAATGGTGGTCCAGTCGACTCTTGAAGGCGTTGGTTGTTGATGCTGTCACAACCTCCTCAGTGCAGGAAGACTGTACCACGTTGGAACTATTTTGTGTGCGAAGACATGGCTTTCAAATTACAATATCATCAACTTCTAGTTGTGTAGGTTAACACATTCTGAAAAATCCTTTGAAAGACATCCTGTCTGCTAATTTGTAACCCCCCCCCCCCCCCCCCCCAATTAGAATTCTGTCTTCTGTGTCTGTTGAATTAGGTATAAAACTTGATGTATCATCAAAAGATCTATCCTTGATAGATAAGAATTTTTTTTTAAATAATAAAATAAAGATGAGGCGATAAACCGATGTCCCCCGTTTTACACATTATTTTTAGCGCACGTAAAAGAACCCATGGCAACAAGAGGGTTGTCCCTGGCAAAATTATGTAGAAAAAAGCCAGTCTGATGGGCAAAAAAATACAGTTGCAGACAGGAAAAAGAAAAAAATAATGGGTGACGCTGCACTAGTGGCGACGAGCTCTCCCCAGGGAGAGCAGCCTGAATTCCATGTAGAGAAATCCGCTGTGACATAAAGCGGTATGAAATAAAATAAATAAAATTTTAAAAATTGTCTGGGAGCTGTAGTATCCGATGAAGGATCAAAACCTGAGATTCTCTCCAGGATAGCCTAGACCACAGCTGCAATGACCACACTGAAAGTCCTCTGGAACAACAAGAACATCGTAATGAGCTACAAGATCAAAATGATGCGTTCCCTGATCATGTCCATATTCTTTTTTACGCATGTGAAACGTGGACCATAACAGCAGACATTGAAAGAAGTATACAGGCAATTGAGATAAGATGCTTTGGCAAACTCCTTGGTATCTCATACAAGGATCACATCACTAATGAGGAAGTAAATACCAGAATCAAAAAACGCCATTGGACCAAACAAAGAGCTGTTGACTTCAGTGAAAAAACGCTAAGTAGTACGGGCACGTCACATGAACACCTGTACTAGCCAAGACTGCCCTGCATGGAATAGTACAAGAAGGGAGACGAAGAGGCAAACAGAAGAAACGCTTGGAAGACATCAGGGACCAGAGTGGACTGGCCTTGAGTGGAACGATTTGCTACGGAAAGCAGAGGACCGCGGAGAGCGGAGGAAGCTGGTTGCAAAGTCTGCATTGATGCCCCCGCGGTCCAAGGGACTACGGGATAGGTAGTAGGAATTAGTATGTTTTCATTCCCCTTTCTTCTTTTGAGCAGTTTTGAGTGATGCTTGTTCAACGCATCTATGCGGTATAGTCCAGCTGGGAAAAGGTCACTAGCATCATTGGTAATCCGATCACTCTCATTTTACGGAGATAATGGTGGGTCATTCTGGTATGAAGTTTGCTTTGAAGATGGCGATTGAGTTATAATAAAAATTATAGGTGATCAAAATGATTCAGCTAAATGGGTTGCAAAGACATCTACAACACATTGTGAAGCATCATGTCAGTCGGTCAGTGTATACAGCATTAGGATCGTGATCTGGGGTAATCTTACAAAGAGAATCTGCCCAGAGCTTGCTCCTGTCCTCAAAGAGTAGAGTGCTGACTCCACTCTCCCAAAAGTCCTTCGGATGAGACTTTAAACCGAGGCCCGTGTGCGAACGCACGCAGAACATCTGCGCACATGTTAAATCCTGTTCCGCTTTTCGTAAGAGTAGGCCATCGTGTGCCGGTGGAACAGATGACAATATTTACAAAACTGCATACACACGGGGACCGGATGAAAAAAAGCACATGATTGCTTTTCTGTTATCCTCGATATAAAAGAATAAATAAATAAATAAATAAATCACAAAGGCTATGCCATTGTCAGTACCAATGGTAAAAGGGATCTGACTGACTAGAAATGGGGATGAACTTCACTGGTTTGCGCTACAAAGACTTACGAACAAGAAAACATAACCTACCCATCGTTTTACTATTCATAGCATAGTAAGATATTATTGAGAATGGGTTACAAATAGGAAGTTCTATTGTTCTGTTATTTTAGTCTAATATTGGGGAGTTTTATGACTAACTGATAACTATCCAATTAAAACAAAAAACTGCCTGGCCTGGCCTTGAAGAGTGTCAGGGTAAGTCCTATCCAGGAACAATCAATTGGCAGATTTTAACATCATCGACTGAACTGGATACAAGCACTGAGAGTATACACACTACTAGGTGTTTTTCAGTGTGTGAGAAAGCGACCTTGAAACCTTGGTCATAGAAAGGATGAGCAGAAATGGGAAGAGTAAAGATATTAGTTTTCTAACCAAGTTGAAACAATTTAGAGCTTTTGTCATTTATCTCATTATGATGTATGGATGTGAAAACCGGAATTGACTGCAAAGCTAACGAAGGGGGGGAGGGGGGGGGGGGGGGGGGGCAAATATTTGAAATTAAATCCTTCAGATCCGTCTCCCCACCCGTCCTCCTCCCGAGAGCTCTCTCAGTACAAATAGTGTCCCTACTTTCTGAAAATTATGTGGTAGAAAGTTCCCCTTTGTTTTTGGTCCTGCACACACTTATTTTCTACCTACCCAACTCATTTCTTGCTTTTTTAAAGTAAATATATTTTTCTCATGAACTCTTTAATAAGCTGCTGTGAAGTCTGAATGTGTTGGGTAAGGTCAGCGGGCAGATTTGCTTATTTTATTTATTTTATTTTATAGTACTCTTTTATATCGAGGATAATGGAATAAGCATTCGTGTGCTTTTTTACATCTAGTCCCGTGTGTATGCAGTTTTGCAAATCTTGTCATCTGTTCCCACCGGCACACGATGGCCTACTCTTGCACACGATGGCTACTCTTACAAAAAGCGGAACAGGATTTAACATGTGGGCAAGATTCAATATGTTACTTGTGGAGTAACAAGGGTAGGATAAGACCAAGCACTAGCGTTCTTCCCAATCTTTCCATGCAATGTGCCAAATCATTCAGAAGTCTTCTTCACATCTCCTGGCTGGACCACAAGATCAATGAGTCAGTGTGGCGAGAGGTCATCACGAAAGCTGGACCGCAAGATCAATGAGTCAATGTGGCGAGAGGTCATCACGAAAACTGGACCGCAAGATCAATGAGTCAATGTGGCGAGAGGTCATCACGAAAGCTGGGCCGCAAGATCAATGAGTCAGTGTGGCGAGAGGTCATCACGAAAGCTGGGCCGCAAGATCAATGAGTCAATGTGGCGAGAGGTCATCACGAAAGCTGGGCTACAAGAACCTGGTATGGTTATTCACGTCCCTGTTCTCTTGTCAAGACTAACTTGCAGCGACACTTGAAGGAGGAAGACATAGGTGCACACAGAAAAAGAGGTGGATAGAGAGCATCAAAGCATGGACCTACCCTGGCATGGCAGTTCTGCTGCAAAAGGCTGAAGACAGGCCATCCTGGGGAAAATAAATTACTCACCAAAACGTCCTTCTGTCCCTCATTAGACCATCTAGGTTAAAGGACTTAGGATGATGATGATGATGATGATGATGATGAAGATGAAGATGATGAAAGTAAGCCAACCATTCAACTCTCACTGCTGTCTAGATCTTCTTGATATAGAGAAGGTGTGGTACTCATCCGGTTTGTGAGGGTGTTTTGGATGTTGTTTATTTGTTTGTTTGAATATTTATATTTTTCTTCAGAGGCTTAACCAAAGTGCTTTCCTCTTCTTTTTTTTCTTCCACTACTTGGAACGAAGCAGAGAGTGGCTTTAATCTCATGTGTTGAAGGACTTGGAGACCATCAGATAAGCCTAGTGGTCAGAACATTGCACTCGCAATTGGACGACCCGGGTTCAATTCCTGTTCAAGGGGATTTCCCCCCTGGAGTTAACATCACTGCTGACCCCACCCTCCCCACAAATCCCTCAGATGAGACTATGAACGAGCCCTAGTGTGCGAACGCACGCAGAACATCTTGCGCACACGTTAAATCCTGTTCCCCTTTTCGCAAGAGTAGGCCATCGTGTGCCGGTGGGTACAGATGACAAGATTTACAAAAACTGCAATCACACGGGGACTGGATGTAAAAAAGCACACGAGTGCTTATTCCATTTTCCTCGATATAAAAGAATAAATAAAAATAAAATAAGGTAATGGTATTAGAAATTTGGCTCTAATCGGTATCTGTAGACAGGTTTGTGCACTGAACTTATTGGGAAACCAAACAAATCGTCTGCACACTTCCGGGCAATATCATCATCAGCATCATGGAAAAAGACAGTGATATTTTGATCCGATATAGGGCTGTGACAAACAAACTGAAGAAGTAAGAGTTATTCTGATATCTCTTTCTTTTCACGATAGACTTGTAAGAAGAATGATTGTTTAATTTTACCTGTTTTCTGCTCGATCGTTACTATGTTACAGCAACATCTTTGATGTCTGGCGAGAGGGAGGACAAATTTTTGTGTAGACACTGTGGTTGGTGGTAATTGGTATTATACTGATATTTTAGATCAGATAAATTCAGACAGACAGACACGCACGCACGCACAGCACACGTACGCACGCGTTATTTTGTATTTCTGTCATTTGTATGTATGACGTGAGCTTATGTTGTACTGTCTTGGGTCTGGGTTTTTTGTTGTTGTTTTTATCTTGAGAGATTTGTTGTAAAAAAAAAAAATCCTCATTTTTTTTAGTTTTTCAACTAGGTTGATATTTGTCTTTGCATGCTTTAGAAGTCAACTTTTATGATTTTTTTTAAGTGAGGACAGGATGAAAAAAAGTTGTGTAAACTTAATCTTTTACCCTCAATAAAGATCATTTTGACTTGACTTGACCCACGCAGGCACACACACAGTGACACACAGTGACACACACAGTGACACACACAGTGACACACAGTGACACACACAGTGACACACAGTGACACACACACACACACACACACACACACACACACACACACACACACACACACACACATGAGAAGGGGGACAATTAATTTGTTGACTGAAAACCTGTCAGTGTTCTTGCTGGTAATTGGTAATTTCCTACATTGGAAATCTTCACTGGGACTTTAATCACAACAACAAAGTAATTGGTAAACTTGCAGCTTTTAGATTTAATTTATTATTCAGTTAAAGACAAACACAGACAGACACAGAGAGACTACACTACACCACACACACACACAGCACCAGACACCAGCACACAGCACCACGCACGCACGCACAGCACCACACACACACACACACACACACACACACACACACACACACACACAACACACACACACACACACACACACACACACACAAAACACACACACTATATCAACATACATACAACATACAACACACACACACACACACACACACACACACACACACACACACACACACACACACACACATCATTTGAACAAGGGAACAATATTTTTTCTTTCACCTCTTTTGGGGTATGGAGGAAGGGTGAACATCACATCATCAGGAGGACGCAAAACTATTACTTTTAAGTGACAGTTTTGATCAAGGCACAGATATTGTTGATCTGTGCAATATCTTACCATGTTACTCATTGTTAGTTTTCAATGGTCTGGCTACATGCCATTTTGATGGGGTCATCCTGATCCACATAAAAAATTAATGAGCCTTTTACAGTGCCAGATAATACCAGTCAATTTTATATGGAAGTATTTTTTAGCTTACATTGGTGAGCTTGGTGTATCATCTCATGTTGTATTGTAAATCAAAACGTGTTAATTGTACATCTTGAGTGACAGAGGGTATGATTTTGTATGGCTTTAAAAACAAATCTTCTCATCGTTTGAAAATGGCAAGTTTATTGGTGAAATATTATAACGTGAACATACACATTGTGTGAGTTATTGAGTCACTCATTTCCGTCACTTCAGTTATCAATAATCCAGAAACTGGAATTAGAAGGGTGCAGATCTATTAGAAGCTACTTCTTGACCAAATCTTAATTGTTGATACTTATTAATTGTTGATACTTGCAGATTTGTGAAAATAATTATTCTATCAAATATTGAAATAGATTGTAAATTTTTTGACTAAAACTGTAAAAGAGTGAATACTTTATAACTTGGGTAAAATATTTTTTTTTGATCAATTGCAAGTATTAGTATGTTTTTTATTTTGTCTTAAATGTACCAGTTGATCAGTGATCTATGAAACTTGATGATATTATTTATAATCAAAAAAATATACAGGTAATTTGTAAAAAATGATACTGACCCACTATGTTCTAGTTCTTTTCCTCTCTTTCCCAGACGTTTCTTGAAGAAACCCAATGTTGCTGAAGGCAGTGAACAGTTTGGTAAGTTTAAAAAAAAGTGTATGCATGTGTGTATTTGTGTGTGTGTGTGTGTGTGTGTGTGTGTGTGTGTGTGTGTGTGTGTGTGTGTGTGTGTGTGTGTTTGTGTGTGTGTGCATGCATGCAAGCTGGCCTGAGTCCTGATCTGAAAAACCCCTATGACTTTTATGGGATTCAAACCTGTAAGTGCAACCTTCCAATCTAAAATGCAAGGTGCTAACTCACTGCACCATGGTGGCTGGTCTGAGATCTAAATTTATCTCCATAGAATCATCATTATGATGACAGATTAT
>CM060318.1:17113259-17135759 GCA_030674155.1 Stramonita haemastoma
GTGTGTGTGTGTGTGTGTGTGTGTGTGTGTGTGTGTGTGTGTGCACGTGTGTGTGTGCATGCGTGCGTGTGCATGTGTACCTAATGGTTATACGTGGATAGAGAGGCTGTAGGTACAAGTATGAATGTGAGTGAGCATGGATATTTTTATGTGTCTCAGTATTATAGAATATTTGAACCTGCACAGGCATATGTATACACCGTAAAATCCCTAGCATAAGCCCACCATCTAGCAAACGCCCACCCCCACTTTGGGCCAAAAGTTGTGCACAGGGGTAACTACCTAGCAAACGCCCACCCTGCTTTTTTCAAAGAGACTATGCTCACTTTCACTAGGATTTGTGTAGACTGTTCTAAAAGTCATCTTTTTCCCCTTCTTTACCTTTTCGTGTTTCTTTTCTTTTTTCTTATTCTTTGTCCCCTCTCCTCACACCCACCCATCCCCAACAAAGTGAATTAAAATTACGTCATACTTTTTCCACTGACGTCTTTTGTCTGTCAGTGATGTACTGGTACTTTGACAAGCTTCCTGATGGCTGGAAGTTGGTTCTTGAATCTCTCTGTGCCATTTTTGTAAAATGCCGAAGTGACAGTCTTACACTGTATCTTTCAAATTGGAAGCCCTCCAGTATCTGGATAACAAAGCAGGTGGGAATGTTTCAGAGTGTGCCCGTGAATTTTCTGTGGATAGGAAGAGGATCAGGGAATGGAGTGAAAACAGAGATGGACTTGAACAGCAGTACAGAAAAGACAAACAAAAACGGAAACTGTCAAAAGGACCAGCTGTCAGATCTGATCATGTCGACCAAGGTGTGCTGCATTTTCTGGAAGATGAAAGATCTGAAGGCAGGGTATTGGGAAACAAGGACCTACAACGGAAAGCGATGGAACTCGTTGGCCTTCTGTGCCTCAAAGTCCCTTTTTTTCTATTTTCCTTCACTTCTACTCACACGACCAAACTTACATGCTTTCCGGGTTTGTATTCACTCAATTACATGGTTGAGCACAAAAATTACTTTGTGCAAAGGGGTCTATCCCAAGCAAATGCCCACCCCCCAATTTTGCCCTAAATCAGTGCACAGGGGGGGTGGGTGTATGCTAGGGATTTTACGGTATATGTAGGTACATGTTCATGTGCATATTTAAAAAAAAAATGTTACTTGATTTATTCTTTTATTTCTCCCCTATGGGAATGCCAGGGGTATGTCACTTTGTCAGTATAAAAATCATCCCCTCCTGGAAATTCTGTGCTGGGAATTCCCTTTTTTTTTTAATCCCTCTCTTTGTTTCTGCTTGTTCTTTTTCTTCTTGTCTATTGTCTGCCTTCTTGGTCTGTTCTTCTGCCTTTTTTTCCAGACAGATTTGATAGGTAAACATTCCCGAGGCCATGCCGAAGTTAGATGCACTGGACCTGACTTGTCACACGCTTAATGGCAGTGTAAAGCATTTTTGCTCACGTGACAGCAACGATTGTTGCCATCTGAGCGTTTTACGAAGAAGAATTGTTTTGTTTTGAGGATAAGCATTCATAAGTACCCATAATAAGCACTTGTGTGCTTTTTTTTATAATCTAGTCCCAGTGTGCATGCGGTTTTGTTAATTTTGTCATCTATTCCCACCAGCATACTATGGCCTACTCTTCACAAAAGTGGAACAGGTTTAACAAAGTGTGCAAGATGTTCTGCATGCATTTGCAAATGGGGCTTCCATAATAGTCTTATTTGAAGGACTTTTTTGGGGAGTGGAGTCGGCACTGATGTTAAATCCAGGGGGAAAAATCCTCTCAAACGGGGTTCGAACTCAGATTGGCAGATCATGAGGGCAATGCATAACATTCTGACCACCAGACTTTGTAGTCCCACCATTCATGCACACGCTTTTGAGCAAGCATACTTATTGGCAAGTTTTTTTTCTGACTAGTACTGTGAAGTTTGCCTGATGTTGCATCCAAGGATTTTGGGTTTCAGCCCACGCCACAGAGAATTCGGCCAGAGCATGCACAGACCTTGGAGAAGTACGCCTGGGAGTCCTCTGAGGACAGCTTGACAGGTGAACTGGGGGGATGCTGAGTTTGTGTGTGTGTGTTCTGTTGGAGGTTGGGGATTTGGTCATTGTGGACAGGTAGCTGAATGAGATGACTGTACTCACAGCTGTCGTTTTCCCCCCACTTTCAGCTCCTCTCAGCTGCTAATTATTCCGTCCCAGCCCAGCCCAGCTGTTGGGCCAGCTGGTGTTATTTATAGCTGGAGCTGACCCACATGGACTAGGGAAACGGAAGGAGCGCGCTAAATTTAGATCTCTTGACTAGGCCTTACTGAGTGATGTTGGGTTTGTGCACTGTGTACTAGATAGCACAAGATCTGTGTTTTCCTTTGTTCAAATTGGTGCTCTTATAAAAGTGCTGAGTTGCAGTATAGGTAGTTTTTGGATTGGGTACAGTTATTTTCGGGGAATGTTTATATTGCATGTATTGGGTAAGTTTTTTTTTTTTTTAAAATGTCTATTTGGGCGTGGTTACAAAATTATCCTCATGAATCTTTTAAGATCCAATTTCCTGTAATTCTTTAAGAAAGTATGTTGAATTCAAATCTTTTAGATGAAATGAAGTAGTCATTTAAGGTTATTTGTTAACAAAAAAAAGCTGAGATCATAATTCTGAGATGTTTAATTTTTGCCTAAAATATTGTATAGAACCTGATGGTTTTATGGTTAACTTATTTTTATATAAACACATGTCTATGATATTATGTTTGCAAAATTGTACACCCTATTGTCATCAGTTTTATTATTTGATGTATAGAAACAGTGTTTTTAGTTACATATAGACCCTTTTCCAAGCCAATATATATATATATATATCTATCTATCTATTCTATATATCTATCTATCTATTCTATGTATATTATCTATATATACTATATCTATCTATCTGTACTCTCATGATAACTATCTGTGTGCACCCCCCACAAAAACCCCCCCCAACCAAACAAAAAAAACAACAAGCAAACAAAAAAACAAAAGCGTTACGGAAACAGTTTCAAGCAAACCAACAAATATGAGATGAAACCAAGCACAGCAATACAAAAACTGTAAAAATGATAATTCTTTGTGGATCTGATGTTTTGTTTGCAGAGGTATTCCTTGGTGAGGATCTCTTCTTACTGCTCCAGTCTGTGGTGGTAAGTTCTTTTATATTAATCAACAACAAAAACATCATGTGATTCTTGTATCAACAACAAAAACAGCAAGAAGAAAAACCACACCATTTGAAGTCCCTTATGTTGACACACTCAAAAGATCTTATCCACTTGTTAAAGATCCATCAACGGTAGATTGGTAGTCTAGAGGTAACACACCTGCCTAGAAAGCAAAAAGTTCTGGTTCATGGTGTGTGGTGGTTCGATCCCGTTTGTGCCCAAAATTTTCCCCCATCCACTAGACGTAAGTGGTGGTGTGGGTGCTAGTCTTTTGGATGAGACAAACAATAAACCAAGGTCCTGTGTGCAACAAGCATTCAGAGTTGGTTTTTGTAGAGAAAGTAGTCCATGACCATAAACCCCCCTGCAAGTTTAAAGTTTTGCAAATCCACACTCAGTTATCGGAATCGTGATCAAAACCAAGGCTACTTTGATTTGTGTAAGCAAGTGAGAAGTTATGTTTGACAGACACTATAGCTGAGTGGTTAAGACTGTTTAACTTCAATCCCATTAGTTCTATGAAGACTTGGATTCAAATCCTGGAGATTTTGTGATCTCCCAGGTCAACTGGTGGACCTGCCAGACCTGCCAGTGCCTTCTGCCCTTTGTGTATATGTACACACGCAGAAGATCAAATATGCATGTTAAAGATCCTGTAATTTGTCAGCATCTGGTGGGTTACAGAAACATGAACATACCCAGCATGCAACCTGTACAATGAAATGAGCTGTTCTGAAGTCAGGATGTGTTGGCTGAGGCCAGTGGGCAGACCTCCTGTAAAATTACAACGCATGGGGGAAGACCACTCCAGGCACTACGCAACCCCACCCAGTAAGGGAATGCAGTGAAAGAGAGACAGACAGACAGAGAGATAGACAAAGATGGAGAGAGAGACAGAGACAAAGAGACAGACAGAGACAAAGACAGGACAGAGAGAGAGACGGAGACTAGAGATAGAGACAAGAGACAAAGAAGAGATAAGAGAGAGAGAGACGAAAGACAGAGAGACAAAGACACACAGACAGAGAAAGACAGGGAGAGAGAAGTCATGTATCCGATCGAACCCTATCATTCATTCCTTCATGTGCCTGTGTGTGTGTCCCAGATGGCGTGTCAGTCCAAGGACCTGGATGCCCTGAGGGCCCTGCAGTCAGACCTGTGGCCCCTGCTGTTGCCCCAGCAGAACCAGCTGCTGCACCTCGTCATTCAGGAGCTGGCCCATCCCTCCGGGGAGGGCGTCTAGGACTGGGGACACCCTGTTGTCTCTGATGGGTGTCCTGTGTCTTGTCCATCTGTCTGTGTGTGTGGAGGAAATGTACACTGTGCCTATGAACACGTTTTAACGAAACTCTTCTTCTTTTTCTCTCGTTCGCTTTACACTGTCAGATGTGTCTGGGAAAAATAATGGCATGTCCTTTCCAGCTCCATTTTAACGAAATGAAATCAGAAGCAAAATTGGGGGGGGGGGGTGCTGGGGCTTGGGCTATGGGGACAGCCTAATGGTTGAGGTGTTGAGCTCGTGATCCGACGACGTGGGTTTAAGGGGATTTTTTCTCCCTTGCAGTAAACAACAGTGCTGATTCCACTCTAAGAAAAGTCTTTTGGATGAGATGGTTAACTAAGACCCTGTGTATGAATGCACAGAATATTTTGTGCATGTGTTAGAACCCATTCTGCCTTTTAGAAGAGTAGGCCATTTTAGTGCTGGTGGGAACAGTTGATAAAATTTTAAAAACTCATGCATGCCAGCATTGTGTTTAGACGTCATCCCCAAAGTCAGAATGTGGCTTCCTCACTGATGGGCTAGCTGCTGCATATGTCTAAATCTCACCATTGGTGAGCCCTGATGCTCTAGTTGAGGAATGAACAAAAACCGGAAGAAAAAAGAACCAAAACATGCACACGCTTACATCTAATATCGCAAAGGACCCTACATTTTTCTGCCTTAAAAAGTTGTGGTTTCATTATCTTGTAAGTCTCATTCTTCGTGATTTCAGCTTGTGATGGTAACTTCTTTTTGTCTTTTGTGTTTTTGGTTGTTGTAACTTACCCCCTGTATGGTTTGTGTTACCTTTACTATAATGGTTTCTGCAGTTAAAGACTAGGAAAAAAGAACCCTTAGTGTTAAGTTCCAGAGGTATGAATTTTATTTTGCATCATTCAGTTAATTTTTTTTCTCCCTATGTGTTGTTAAAAACAAAAAAGGAGTTCTAGTTTTCTGTTGTTCTTATGGGCATCATCTCCGTAAGTTCAGACAACATAAACAAAACAGAAAGAGTATTACTAGTAGACTTTGTGAACTGATATCAGGGGAAAAGGTAGTTAGTTCCCTGCAGAGGCCATATCAGCCACTGTCGCTCCATGGTCTTTTCCTCCTGCATACAAAGATTTTCAGTCTCTGAAAGCACCCCCAAGCTAAACAACATTATTTATTTTATTTATTTATTTATTCTTTTATATCGAGGATAACAGAATAAGCAATCATGTGCTTTTTTCATCATTACAGTTCACTAGAAATCTACCTACCCAACCTCAGATGAATTCTTTTATGTGTATGACTATTTTTTTTTTCCGTTGTAATTATATTTTAGTTCCAGCAGAGATTTCTGATTAAGGGACTGATTTTTTTTCTCTGCATTAAGGCAGGTTAACTCTTTCCTGAAGGAGCCTGAAAGAAAATGGTGGCAAAAAGACTGGCAGGCAGAAAAAAACAAACAAACTATGGAGTAAAATAGAACATGACAGGAAACGAATACGAATATGAAAACGAAATTTTATTTACAGAGGGTAATAGATTAAGTACAATGACTTTTTTTCATCCAGCCCTCTAAAAGAAAAACCCTAGCAGCCTTTATCAGTAGCAGGCAGCTGGTTTCAGGAGCCAGAGGGGAATCTGGACAGTCTGCAGTACCCAGCTGCAGTTCTCCATGAACCAGTGTGGTCAAACAACTCTGTGCTGAAGTCAGACGCATTGGGTCTGACTTGTCTCAGGCGCTTAACGTCAGCACAATGCATTTTCGCTCATATGACGAACAATAAAGAAGAAGTATAAGATTTTTCATGAATCAGTGTCGTAAAAGAAGAGTTGGAAAGTGAGTTGGTAACTTGTGAACACAACCTCGGGGGAAGCTACAATATTGATGGATTCTACTCAAAGCTTTTGTTCTTTGTAATTATGTATGTATGTACTTAGAAAAGCGTACACAACATGTAAAACCTTGCTCTGACAACATAAATGTTGTACCTGAAATTTTCCTTGATCATTTTTGATTGAAGCCTGGCAGCTCTGAATATACAATGCAGTAAGGTCCAGCAATTCCTCCCCCTCATCAGAAAGCAACTACTACTCTCTGTCATATGAGCAAAAATGCAATGCGCTGCCGTTAAGCGCCAGTAATCAAACAACAGTGTTCTGAATACATGTGATGCACATAAGTTAGTGTTGTTAGTGTCACACATGATGTAAAAGTACAAGTGCAATGGTTTATATGTTGTAATGGTTATTGGAAGAAAGAAAAAAGTTGAGTGGGAAGGACGTGTGAGGAAGAGAGACAGAGAAAAACAGAATTTTTCTTTTATCTCGTAATGTGTGGTTTTTCTACTTAGAAAATCCTCGGATGAGTTGTTTTGATTGTTGGGAGTTTTGTTCAGATACATGCTTACTGGTGTGATGTGAGGCTGTTGTTATGAGGTGCCATGTGTTTGAGCAAATAAAATGATAAAAGCACAGAAGTGAGAGAACTGAAATGTTATTTTGAGAGTTATCAAAGTTGTTGAATCAAATGTAGTTCAAATTTCTGTGTATTGTTAGATGTATGTGCAGTCAGTAGATAACATTTCTATGTGGAGTCGAGTTTCTTTGCAGAATGGGGATAAAATTTCTGTGTAGAGGGCAGGATAGCCACTTTGTGGTTAGAGCATTGAGCTTGTAATTGTATGGCATGGGTTCAAACCACCATTGAGATACCCACTCAAGTAAATTTTATCCATGCTTTCAACAGTTGCTATGGCCGAGTGGTAAGACAGTCTGACTTCAATCCCATGGCTCCATGAATAGTGGGTTTGAATCTCAATAGTGGTGTCTGGTGGGGACTTCTATGATCACCCAGGTCAGCTGTAAGTGTAGACCTGCCAGTGCCTTAATTCCCTTTGTGTATATCCATATATATATATATATGTATATTAAGTATATATATATATTGTATACACACATGCAGAAGATCAAATATGTATGTTGAAGATCCCATAAATTATGTCAGTCTTCAGTGGGTTACAGAAACATGAACATCTTGCGCACACATTAAAACCCTGTTCCACCTTTTGGAAGAGCAGGCCATCGTGTGCAGGTAGGAGCGGATGACAAAATCATATAACCCCCCCCCAGCATGCACACAGGTGTCGTGTTTAGACACCATCCCTGAGGAAAAAAAAAAATGGGTAGGCGCTGCACTTGTGGCGACGCGCTCTCGCCGGGGAGAGCAGCCCGAATTTCATGCAGATAAATCTGCTGTGACATAAAGTGGTATAAAATAAAATATAAAAAATAAAAATATCCAGCATGCATCCTGTACCCCAAAATGGGCTGTTGTATAGTCACAATGTGTTGGCTGAGGCCAGCGGGCAGACTCCTTACAGAGTTACAAGCACAGAATAACACCAGGCACTTAACTTCTTATCCCACCCACTAAGAAAACTCAGTGAACAGAGAGAGAGAGAGAGAGAGAGAGAGAGAAAGGGGGGTGGAAAGAAATATGCTTTCACTAATTCCAGCCTCACAATGGACAGCCATACATTTTAAAAGACGAGTGATTTCAGCATGACATACAGAATACATGTATATTTTGGCTAGGACATAATAAAGAGGACAGTTTGTTATATACAGACACAAAATTGCAACGGTTTACTTTTCTTGACTGTATTCACTATTTAATACAGCGTATTACCATCAGAATATTGCTAGCAAATTTAACTTAACGACTTGCTTTGAAAAAGGCCATTAGACAAACAAGTATTTAAAACACCAAACCCCCCAAATAAGATTATTGGTCAAATATCATAATAATTAAAAAAAAGAATAACAAATTAAGCCTAAAAATTCTCAAATTTATAATACATTCATCAAATATTAGTGGCAAAATTGAAAACAAAGATGGGGAAAAAAAGAAGAAGCTAAAAATCTCAAATTTATAATACATTCATCAAATATTAGTGGCAAAATTGAAACAAAGATGGGGAAAAAAAGAAGAAGCTAAAACACAATTTAGAATGCCAGCATTTAGTCACTTTATACAGGCACATGCCATGATATATTACCCACACCACAGGCGTCTAGTCACAAGTCATAATTTGCCAAAACATGATTATCGGGTTCAGATGGAGAGGTCAGTCAGCAAGTAACTTGCTACACAAGCTGCAGTTGAACTGAGACACTAATAAATGCAAGGAGTCAGTTTCAACATATTTTCCATCAAACATGAAGATAACTGACATTTTATCACATTTTTGATAGATCCATGAAACGTGAATCAGATATAAAGAGAAGCAAAGCCTTTTAGTTATACTAAAGGCTGGAATGAAGGGTTGAAAAAGGAAACTAAAAACAACAACAACAAAAAAGGCTGTCATCCCTCCCCAAACCTACACTCCCACACCCCTCCTTTCCCCCCTCCCCTAAACACACAAACACACACAACACAAAACACACACCTAGAGGCTCAACATACGCACACACAATAAATGACCTTCACTACAAAATGACTGAGCAGTTTGAAAATTACAGCCAGCCAACTAAACACACACACACACAAAACTCTAATGTCTTTCTAATCTGGCAATACTGTACTTTGCCTTCTTTTGTAAGCTTGCGAATTCTATAGTCTCTCTTTTCTAATCTTTCAAATTCTTTAGTCTCTCTTTTCTAATCTTGCAAATTAGAATTTGCAAACAAGGGCCAATGGTGGCTACCATTGCAAAACCAAAGTAACAGCAAAACTGAAATACTAAAAGCACATAGAAGATACTGATTGCAGTTTAGCAGTTTGCGGATTTGTTTATTTGTCAGCTGATATTTTTTTGGTATTTTCTTATATAAACTAGGTTCTTGATAATGAGAGACAAATTTAATTGAAAAAACCAAGAAAATAACAACAAAAACAAAAAGGAAAATCATCACTAAATGCACAACAAGGAAAACATCATAAAATTTCTAATCACTTACAAGATGACAACTATCTGGAAAATAATTATCTTTTTCTTAGTTTGTAAGTGTTTGACTATGATCCTGAACACTAAGACTTGACTAACTCATAAACAGATTTACTTGTTCCCTACTCAAATATTTCTATCCAATTCTTGGTCATTAGCTCATTCTAAGCAGACCAATGATGATTTTCTTTGCAAATAAAATCCTAAAATATTTTGATACCTGCTCTCAGACAAAGAACAATAGATTGAAAATAGCTAAGTGTACCCGGAATACCTCTTGCATTTTCAGTCCAGTGGCAGACTCATTTATCAGCTAAATACAAAACAACATTAACTACCATCATAACAACAGCAATTGTCATAAGCAAAAATATCTTTAGTTCCGGATATCATTATCGATTGTCTACTTGTCAGCTATTTGCTCTTGTATATCTTAAAAACAACAACAACAAAAAAGCATAAACAGCAACTGGCCTGTAAAAAAAAAAAAAAAAAAAGAGTCCAAAGTATCAATTATTCCAAGAGAGGTTTTGCAAAATAGAACGAAGATATTGTCCAAAGATCAGTTTTACAGGGCAAAAAAACAAACGAAGCAAGTAAGAAGTAAAGTTCTGATGATACTTTGACAGACCAAGTCTAAATAGATCATAGTAGGAACAGGCATAAAATGTATAAAAGTTGAGCTAACAAGCTGACAATATACAACCGCAATTCTCAGAATATAAAGTATGACAGAATGTATCCTATATCATGGGAGTATGTTCTGAAAGAAGAAAAACATTTTTTCATACAGACTGTGGATGCATAAACTTAAGATTCAATGAACCAAGAACAGCTCTTTTTCCAACATTTAGATCTTCAGTTGAAGAAGTCAGATATAAAACTCGAAGCAACAAACATACAATCAGGGTTTAACTTGAATCCAAAGTTAATGCATTCAGATTTTCTCACAAATCTTGTAAACTACACTTGATGAACTGCATAGCAGTTCACAGTGGCTCAAGTTTCTCCTTATGCCATGCTTACTCATACTTGCTCTAGATACATATGGCAACACTTTTGAGCAAAAGTCCTTAAAAAAAAATCATGACCTCTCTCTTCTGTGATTAAAGCTTCTTATAGTTAAGTATGTAAGGTCCACATTATGAATATTTTGACCTTGGGCAAGAACCAGTAAAGCAGAACATTGTGTGCTATATATATGCACAAAGATTTTACAATGGTTACAGCAATGTAGCGTGATCTTATATAGCCATATATCTTGTAGTGCAGGGGAAAAAAATTAAGTCACAACACTGTCTGCCTAATTTTTAAGTATAAAAAAAATCTACATTACAAGTATCAAAACTTGCAAAAGTGTTGAAGTGTGTATTGCACGTATGAGCATGCATATGTGTACCCAAGTGCTAGCATAAGAGAACATTTGACAAAATTGATAATAAAAACATAAAAGTGATGAATAAGTAATATATGGAACAGTTTGAGTTTACCATTCACTGTCTTATATTCACTGCCCAAACAAAACTTCGTTTCTTTAGCACCTGTTGTACAAATTTTTCATGAATGTTTTCTTCCCTGCAAAATGTTCTATTATCTTTATTTTAAGAGTCTAAAAAAATATTCTGAACAATCCATCTGGCATCCACATTTGACAAATGATGTGGTCAGCACACTGCATATAAAGGACATACTGAGGTGATGGTGAAAAATCCCCATGCATAACAATAAACATATTGCTTATGACAGAAGGCGGTGACCTAAAAAGACCATCATGTCATGTACATGCTTTTATAGATAGCAGGATTTGCAATTTTGAACACAAAACATTTTCGATATGCCACTTGCTCCTAAGAAAAAAACAAATACAATCTCTTTAAGTTATTTCCTCATGTCTATCTGACATCAAGTTTCTTTATAAAAAGCAAAAATAAACAACCAAAAGTGAAAAGACAAAAAGTCTGGTTAAAAAAACAACTGTTCTTTAGCCTCTTCTACGCAATCTTGTATAATGCCCTCCTGCTGAAAATACTCCCACTTCGTGGCTCCAGCCTAAAAGTTATGTTAAACCAATTCAATGAGGTCAAAGGTCATGCTGTAATGGGGCCAAGGTCAGTAAAGGAACTACACTGTTTGGGAATTTCTGGAAAAAAAGAAAAGAAAATCAATCATGCCCACCCTGATGCCTGCATTATACATTCGCCACCACAGAACAAACACACTCAATACAACTGTAGACTAGTTTAGACACGTAGACCAACAAATGGCAAGGAAGATAATGATAATAATACAGGGGTGTGCTTGGGTTTTAGATCAGACTCCTGCACATGGTTGTGCTCTCCTCTTGAAAGTGTCTGCATGCAATATCTATCCTGTGTCAGGCAAGCCCAAGACAGGCTGGGACATGGTAAATACAATCATGTCAGCATAACGAAGCCCAACAGACATCAGAAATTCGAATTTGCTGAAACTATAAATTGTTATTGATTGCTTGTGTGTTGTACAGGTCGAATGCAAGCGCTTTGGTTTGTTTTTACAAGATATAGCGCTATATAAATTCCATATATTATTATTTATTATTATTTTTTATTATTATTATCTGCAGGGCTGTTCTCTGAGTAACAATCTCAAAGATGCCTTAGACAAGTGGATGAGGGCAGTCAAGAGTTTTGATCTTCTACCAGTGTACCCAGTTCTGAGAGGGAGCTTGAGGAAGCCAAAGAACCTCTCACCAGTATCCATGATTTCTGATCAAAACTGTTCACTAGAACATCCCTAAAATGAATCATATTTCAGTGATCCTAACTACAGAATAATTATGATGGCTGAAGAATTTTTTTCCATAAAAAGTATGTCATTAGTTAGCAATGAAATGATCTGGTGAAAAGTACTGATGACGTGGACATGACTGTAAAAAAAAAAAGTCTTCATGTGCTGAGGATTGCTCAAGTAATGAGTGCTCAACATAACAGAGGTTATAAACAAACAAAAAAAACAGAATGACAAACCCGTATGAAACAAAGAGATCTTTTTGTTCCGGTTCCTCATTCTAAGTGCGTCCATTTCACTTCATGTTGTTTATAGCCCTGCTGCTGCTGCTGCTGATGCCATATCAGGACTTTCACCCTGTTCAGTTCCAAAACTTGCTTCAACACCCATTTCCAGTTAAGACTCACACACTATTCCTCTCAAAATATCAAACACCGTCAAGCTACAAAAGAAACTGAAAATGATATCAAGACAGAAATAACAGCTTGCGAAAACAATGTTCCACATAAGAGACATCATACCTGTTAAGAGTGTATGAATGTGCAATATATACGAGAGTGCATATGTGTGGAAACGATACCCAAGATGGAAAAAACAGCTTGTGAAAAAACGTTCCACATTTCAGAAATCTGCAAAAAGTATATGAGTGCACTGTAGTGTGAGAGTGCATATGTGTACTTAAGTGCAAGCATTTGAAAGAAATAATTGCTATATTATCAAAACATGATGAATGGAATTCTGCTGGAGACTATATGCTTTCTTTACAGCTCAGTTTCATGTGTTGGATTTCTACAACAGAGTGACAGAAACTGCCCCCCCCAAAACTGGCAGATTACAACAAGCAACAAAAAGACATATCTGCATCGACATTTGTCTCAACAATGACAATGTGATGCTATTTCAAACTTGTCTATAGATGCATGGTAAAAGTTGAGCGTGAATCATGTCTTCATTTTCCCCAGTCTCTGGCATACTGTCATCACCACCTACAGGAGAGCAAAGCTGGGAGAGATCCCCACATTTCCTCCTCACATGACAGCGGGGATGTCATCTCCTGATAGCATTTTATCACCAACGACTTCGTTATTCTATGACTTTAATCAACTGATTCTGGTTTGTCTGCCAAAGAACACCCCTCCCCCCCCACCTAAAACCTACCTACATACTCGACCTTTATTCATCTTTTTTTTCAAAATGACAAAAACACCCCCCCCCTCCACTAACAATGAAGACAAATCCTCTCTCAACAACCCCTAATTTTTTTTTTTTTTTTTTTGGTGCCTCATTTTCTATGTCATTCCTGTCCTGCTGTTCCCACACTGCTCATTTTCATCTCTCTGCCCCAATCGTACCCACATTTTTTAGGTCACTTCCTCAAGGTCGGAAGTCCATCAGAGCTATCAATGTCAGGCTGCTACTGGCCCACCAGCCAGAGGGGCTCTGCAACCCCTTAACCCTCTTGCATTCGGTGTCACTGAACAAAAAACTGCCCCTAGATTTGGCATTCCATCACGAAATGAGGTAAAGCACACATGCTCCCTCACCTTTTCCTCCTTCTATGTACATGCAAACAGCTATAATTACTTCCAGACTTTTAGCAAGGTTCCTACCTCTAGCCTGACTGATGATAAACTTAAGCATGTGGTAGCAATTAGTGATGGTCACAGCGTGATGGAAATCTTCTGTGTGTAAATCCCGGCAATCCTGGCGAATCCTGGTTCGGGACTAAAGGGGAGCAATTATTCAATCCGGCAAAGGACTAAGAGGGTTAATCTAGTTTGAGTTCACAATCTATGCAAGTCACAAAACAGCAAGTTTTTTTCCTCTCTGCACCACATGACTGTTTCTCATACATGTATGACTGCTGATGTATATGAATGGCTGAAACAGACCAGAACTTGTGTCTGAATCAGGCTGCCGTCTATGATACATCTCTAAATGATGAAAGCCTGACACAATTCCAATAAAAAAAAAAAGTAGCAGCAAACACTGTCCTAAAACAAAATCTACTGGCATTTATTGTTATTCTGGTCCTTTGTCAGACGATGCCTTCAATCATATTCAGATAAAGTCTTTACTGTCTATTTTTGATTCATGTTTCACTTCAAAGGGAACATACATGACACAGGAGAGAGAGAGAGAGAGAGAGAGAGAGAGAGAGAGAGAGAGAGAGAGAGAGAGAGAGAGAGAGAGAGAGAGAGAGAAAAGAGAGAGAGCAGACAGACAGACAGACAGACAGACAGAGGGAGACAGAGAGAAGAGACAGAGACAGAGACAGAGAAAGAGACACACACACATATATACACACACACACATACACACAGACAGTAAGAAACTATCAATCTTACACACACACACCAACCACAAAACAAAAATGCACATAAACACACTGAAAGACAAAAAAAAAGACTAAAAAACCAATATCACCACCACCAACCCCCCCCCCCCCCCCTCCCCCAAAACATCCTTCTCCTCACTCCTGTCGTAGCTTCACCCCCTCAGCACCCTCCTTCCTCTTCGGCCTCAACAACATCTTGCCCAAAGTACCGACGACCAGGAAGAGAACGGTGACCACATGGCCGGCGAAATAGATGGACCGCCAGTAGTGCAGGGTGGTGCCCAGCTTCAGCAGCAGAAAGCCCATGCACATGTAGTCGAAGCCCCGCATCTTGAAGAACCAGCAGCCCCAGTCGAACAGACGCTGCTGCTCGGGGGACCGGTCTTTCTTGAAGGCGGCGATCATGGCCTCTTCCGCCATCAGGATCGGGGCACCGTCAGGAAGCTCAGGTAGTACCCCGGGTGGATCCCGTGCCAGAAGGCGCTGACCGCCATGGTGATGGACACCCTGAAATAGCCCCGACAGATTCAACATTTTTTTTTGGATATCCTGAAATAGCCCGACAGATTGGCATTTTTATTTTATTTTATCATCATTTTTTTTTTTCATCTCATCATTTTTTTTGTTGTTTTTTTTTTTTACTAGTTCCCTGGTGACAGCTCTGAGGTTCCCAAACAGTGAGATTTTTGTGTTACTACATGCGGCTGTTTCTGCTCATCTTGAAGGTAGCCGCATTCCTCCGACTTTGGGG
This sequence comes from Stramonita haemastoma, assembly GCA_030674155.1. Taxonomy (NCBI): domain Eukaryota; kingdom Metazoa; phylum Mollusca; class Gastropoda; order Neogastropoda; family Muricidae; genus Stramonita; species Stramonita haemastoma. The sequence continues at coordinate 17,128,515 of CM060318.1, forward strand.
ATGTATGCTGGGTATGTTTGGTGTTTCCACGACCCACAAAATGGTGAGATGAATAATGGGGATCTTTCATGTGCATATTTGATCTTCTGTATGTGTATATATATACACAAAGGAATTATAGCATTGGCAAGTCTGCACTTGAAAGTTGACCTGAGAGATCATAAAAATCTCCACCCTTAATTCATCAATGTTGCAAGATTCAAACCCACGATTTCATGGACCCATGGATTGAAGTGGAATACACACAAACACACCATACATGCATGCACGCGCGCGTGCACACACACACACACACAACACACACACAACACACACACACAACACACACACCCACCACACACACAACACCCACACCCACACACACACACACCCACATACACACAACACACCACCACACCCATCCTCCTCCCCCCCCCCCACACATACACCCACACTCACTCACAGACACAAAAACGCACACATGCTCACTCCACACATCACTGTATAGCAAGCAGCAGCAGCAGTAGGCCCCACACCACCTACCTACCTGTAGGGTTTGAGGGAGGGCGGGACGCGGCGATGGACATAGGTGGCCAGCCAGTACTGCACAGTCATGTTCCAGCTGCGCAGCCCCTGTTTGGTCATGGGGGCCAGTTCACACCCGTAAATGTCCACGTTGTGAACCGTCTCAAAGTCGTAAGACACTGTCTCCTCCCTCCTTCTCCCTGACAGAGACACACACCAACATCTCCTCTGACCACAACTATAGAGCTTGTATTTTGTACCACTTTATGTCACAGCAGATTGATTTACTTGACTTATGCCTGTGAATTCCCTTGGGAACATAGGGCCGCAACAACACTCCTCCAATGGACTCGGTTCTGGGAGATCCTCTTCAGCTCGGCCCATGTCATTCCGGCTGCCTTCGTCTCTATCACAGCAGATTTCTCTGCGTGAAATTCGGGCTGCTCTCCCCTGGAGAGAGCGCATCGCCACAAGTGCAGTGCCTACGCTTTTTTTTTTTCTTTTCTCTTTCCTGTATGCAACTGGCTGTGCAGTGACACTTTTTGTACAGTGTAGTGTTTGTAGGGTGTGTAGTGTGTGTGTGTGTGTGTGTGTGTGTGTGTGTGTGTGTGTGTGTGTGTGTGTGTGTGTGTGTGTGTGTGTGTGTGTGTGTGTGTGTGTGTATGTAGTGTGTGTGTGTGCTTGCATGCGTGCGTGCGTGTGTGTGTGTGTGTGTGTGAGTGCATGTGTGTAAATTTAAAATCTGTTAATCTTTTGTGTGCACTGACACTTGTTGTATCTTTATTTATTTATTTATTTATTATTTTATAATCGAGGAAAATGGAATAAGCACTCATGTGCTTTTTTTTTTTTACATCCAGTCCCTGTGTGTTTGCAGTTTTGTCAATTTTGTCATCCATTCCCACCGGTGTACAATGGTCTACTCTCACAAAAAGTGGACTGGGCTTTAATGTGCACTGATGAGAGAAAAAAACCTCTTGAATGAGATTCAAACCCGGGTCAGCAAATCACGAGCGCATCACTCTAACCACCAGGCTATCCTGTATATTTATTTAATTAATTAATTTATTTACTTATTCTTTTATATTGAGGATAGTGGAATAAGCACTCATGTGCTTTTTTACATCCAGTCCCCGTGTATGAGCAGTTTTGTCAATTTCGTCATCTGTTCCCATAGCATTCAATGGCCTTCTCTTTCAAAAAGTGGTTCAATAGTACTTAATGTGTGCGCAAGATGTTCTGCGTGCATTCACAACGGGGCCTCAGTTTATAGTCTCACCCGAAGGAGTTTTGGGGAGAGTAGAGTTGGCACTGATTTGGACTCCAGAGGAAAAATCCTCTTGAATGAGATTCAAACCTGGGTCAGCAGATCATGAGCGCATCACTCTGGCCACCAGGCTATCCTGTCATGTCCCATGTATTGGTGTCTGTAGGTATATATGTGCATGTGCGCGCATGTGTGTGTGTGAGTGTGTGTGTGTGTGTGTTTTGTGTGTGTGTATATGTGTTTGTATGTGTGCGTGTGTGTGCACACACGCATGCATATGAGTGTATACACATTCACTCATATAATCCTTAGTCTAAAACATTATCTCTGAAATTCTGCAATACATACACAGCCATACTTACACAGTCTACAACATAGCTCTGAAGTTCTCCCATACATACACAGCCATACTCACACAGTCTACAACATCATCTCTGAAGTTCTCCCATACATATACAACCATACCGTGGATCGGTGGTGTAGGTGGTAACGCGCCTGCCAAGAAAGCAACAAGTTCTGGTTGGAGTGTGGGGCGGTTCGAATCCCGTTTGGGCCAAAAACTTTTTCCCCATCCATTAGACCATGAGTGGTGGTCTGGGTGCTAGTCTTTTGGATGAGACGATAAACCGAGGTCCCGTGTGTTACACACCATTATTTAACGCACGTAAAAGAACCCACGGCAACAAGGGGGTTGTCCCCGGCAAAATTATGTAGAAAAAAGCCACCCTGATAAGGAAATAAATACAGTGGCAGACAGGAAACAGGAAAAAAAATAATGGGTAGGCGCTGCACTTGTGGCAATGCGCTCTCCCCGGGGAGAGCAGCCCGAATTTCACACTGAGAAATCTGCTGTGACATTAAGTGGTATAAAAAAAAAATAAAAAAAAAAAATACTCACACTTTCTCCACCGCTTTAAAGTCTGTGGGACCAGACCCACACTTGGAGTTGGCCTGTGTTGGGTATGCAGCGAATCCTGAAGTGATGCACATGCACTCCGACAATATCCACGCTGTGTAGAGACGCGTGCGGAACACCATGAACATCGGAACCATGTAGAACAGCCGGAACCAAAATGGGTTCTCGTAAAACTCGTCTGTCTCTACATACTGAAAAACACAACAACACAACAAAGCAAGTGTCATTCATAGAGATAAAAACTGAACTAAGCTGTCTCTACATACTGAAATACATCAAAGTAACAGTCTTTTTTTTTCTTTTTCTTTTTTTAACCAAAGTAAGAGTCATTCATAATAATAATAATAATAATAATAATAATAATAATAATTACATGGAATTTGTATAGCGCTATATCTTGCAAAAACAAATCAAAGCACTTGCATTCGCCCTACACAAGACACAATCAACAACAATTTACAGTTTTAACAAATTCGAATGTACACACACACACGCACACGTACACGCACAAAGCACGCGCGCGCGCACACACACCTACAAACGTTAAGCACTTTGGCAGGTGGATGTTGAAGGCAGGGACAGGTAAGAGATGGAAGCGGAAGGAGAAAAACTTAGGTTTGAAATAAGTATGTCTTGAGGTTGGATTTAAAAGTGTCATAAGTAGGCTTTTGCCGGAGGGAGAGGGGAAGGTCGTTCCAGATCGATGGACCAGAAACAGAGAAAGAGCGGCGGCCAACGGTAGATAGGTTGAATCTGGGTATTCTTAAGGACAAAGTATCATACAGACGAACACTAAACTCATCTGTCTCTATATATTAAAACACACACACAAAGTACCATTCATATAGATGAACACTAAACTCATCTGTTTCTATGTATTGAAACACACTCACAAAGTAAGTATCATTAATATTGATGAACATTAAACTTATCTGTTTCTACATACTGAAACCCACATAAAGTATTAATTTAGATAAACACTGAACTCATATCGATATTTACATACATACACACGTATATACACACACACCTTTGGATGAGACTATAAACTGAGGCCCTGTGTACAAACGCACTCAGAACTTCTTGCGCACATGTTAAATGAATAAATAACACTCGCACATGCACACACACACACTCATGTACATACGCACGCACGCACCCATACAACCCATCAGTCTTGAAAATGAACCTACCTTGATAGAAAAAAAGTAGGAGCATATCAAGAAGGTGACCACAATCAACGGCAAAGATTTGGATTTTGCAATAAATGGCTCTTGTAATGGAATTTTGTCTGGATTCTTCTGTCGAAGCCAGTCTCTGTAGACATGGTATTTAAAAAATGGCCCTGCCAACAAAAACCAAGATTGAAAGTTGTTGTTCTTACCTATGGTGAAAAAACAATGTACATACAAAATACAAGATTGAAAGTTGTTGTTCTTACCTATAGTGGAAAAACAATGTACATACAAAAAACAAGTTTGAATGTTATTGTTCTTATCTATGGCGAAAAAACAATGTTACTGCAGAAACTGTTTAGCAGTATTATCAATCATTTCTTCACTTTTTATGGCAATCCACAGCTGTCAGTTTCTCCTAATTTCAGCTCCTTTCAGCTGCTATCTGTTCCATTGAAGCTGGTGCTACTTATAATAGAAGCTGACCACACTTGGACTTGGTAAAAGGAAGGGGATAATTCTAGCACTGGGCTCTGGACCCTTGACTGAGTTATGCTGGATCTGCATGCTGTGATTAATCATCAAAGATACTGACTGTCAACTCTCTTGTGACTGGAGCTGCCACAGACCAATCACTGTGTTGGCCTGAGCCTGCAGTGGAGACAATAACTGAGACATGTCTCTTTGTACAGGAACCCACCTTTCTGTCTACACTGGATCATATTTAATACCCTGTACATGGTCACTTTAAACTTTCTTTACAGCTGTATATAGCAACGTTCTGGCAACTCCTGTGACGGCACTGGAACCATGTGTATCAGCGATTGCCTTTCCAATAGACCATTCCAGTGATGTGGAGGGAGGGGGTGGGGGTGGGGCTGCTTCATGGTTAACAGCTTACCCTCCATACTTACATACCCAGGCATTGCGTTCTGGAGAATAAACACCTAGAGCACAACTCCAGTCTTCTGAGACTGACAGATGCCCACATATGGGTAATCTGTCATAGGGTAACCACCCATCTAAGAACCCTTCCCTCTGCAGCACCCTTCACTGGGCAATGCTACCTGTGTGCACATCATTACAAAGCACCCATATATGGGCAACATGTTTTTAAACGGATGAGACTATAAACTGAAATCACAGAAAAGTAGAAGTAGCAAAATATTGGCAGATTAATTCAATTACCTCCCCTGTGGAGATGCCCTGGGGGGAAGGTGGGTGGGTGGGGTGTTACTATAAATAGCAATCCCACCTTCTACAAATTCTGTGCTAAGAATTCCCACTTTTTTCACTCTCTCTTTTTGTTTTTGACTTGTTCCTTTTCTTCCTGTCACCCCCTTCTTGTCTATTGTATGCCTTCTTGGGTCAATCTGCCTTTTTTCCAGAAAGACTTTTTTTTTTTTTTCTCCCCAGAAAGACTTAAAATATAACAATTCTTTCCCACACGGAAGTTGGATGTGCTGGGCCTGACTTGTCAGGCACTTAATGGCAGTGCAACGCATTTTTGCTCAACTGAAAGACAACAATAGTTGCTGAATGAGTTCAACGAAGGAGAATTGATTTAGTTATCATACATAACTTCATCCCCAAAGTTGGAGTGTGGCTACCTTAAACTCTTAGTCATGGGCAAAAACGGTCACATATAGAAAAATCTCACCATTGGTGAACCTCAAAGCTCTAGCTAAAAAAAAAGAAAAAAAAAAAAGACCCCCCCTTAAGTAAACACACTTTAAAAGTGAAACTTGTTTTAAAAGTCTACCTTGAAAGAAACACCGAAAACTGACTCCAAACTTGAGCACTTACTAGCTGCAATGTGAAACCAATTTTCTTACATTGCCCCCAAGAACAGCTGCTGTGCAGCAAAAAAGCATAGATACATATACAAGTGACGCTCCACCGCAAAATGAGTCGCACTGCACCTGACCCAATTTGTCGCTAAAAGCCACCAGGTTGTCCATTTTGAGATTGATTATAAAACTATAGTCGTTCTTCTACCTTGTACTGAAGTATCAAAGCACAATTTTGTTTTCTTTTGCTTTAAAAACATGTTTAGAGTCAAACAAGCCCTCATCCTGACCACCTATTACAACGCAAAACTTGTCAGTTTCTCATTTTGTCACTTCTTGCACTCTTTCATTTCAATTCGCAATAACTTTTCATAGAAACTGACCAGTTTTCAATCTGTTTATCATAATGAATAGCCTTTTCAAAACAGATAAATAACATGTTAACACCTCAACACTGACTTCTGAGGCTGAGACTAATTACATGGCGGAAGGTCACGTTTATAATGACTTACCAGTCAGGTTGCCGATGTAGCAGAAAGCAAAACACACAACGTCCTTGACATTAGGGTCGATGGCTGTGTACTTCCTCAGGAGCTGGTCCCTTCATCCTCTTCTCCAGAGTCCCCCTTCTTCCTCAGTGCTCGGCTGTCGTGAACGTCGAAGGCAAGACCAATCATCTGCACACAGTTTTTTATAACACCCCCCCAAATACAACAGAGTCATCAATCGTGATTTTGGAATAATGTAAAGGAGATGTAATGAAAATTTCAAACTCTTTAAGTTCCCTTACCAGGAAAGATTTAAACCTTAAAAAGGTCTGTTCATTAGCTGTCAGCAAAAAAAGAGATCTCATTACTTGAAAAAACAAACAACCCAAACACCAAAGAAACAAAACAGAAACACTTTAACCCTCAAAAACAAATGTGGACAATGTTTAAAATTGTGATATTTGCAACGGTTTATAAAGGATCAAAAGTTTATCATTCACCCTTAAAAATCGGACTCATGAATGTTAAATTGCTTTTTCTTCTGCTTTATTAAAAAACCCCCCAAAAAACAACAACAACACAACTTTACAAAATGAAGATACTTCAGACAAAACTCTCTAGACCAATGAACCAAAAAGAAAAAAAAAATATCCTGAGACTTGAACCTGGGCTCTTAAGAGATTTTGAATAATGATACAAAACAAGAATATACTTGCCTCATAAGATGAGCCTTGTTGAGAATTCTAACAAATTTCTCTTGATGAAACCGGAGCAGAGTGTAGCAAAGATAAGCATCACTTGCCAGCCATAATTCACCGAGAGTGCAATGAATAAACACTCAATCAGTGAAGATACAGCATATAGGCTTTAAAGAAACTGGTCCACTATGAGTGGGTCACAGAATTACAGGGAGGGCAGGTACACTCCGTTTCGGTTATATCAAAAGAAATTCATCAGAATTCTCAACGAGGCTCATCTTACGAGGTTAAGTATCACCATGCTTTATACAATTCTAACTCATCTCTTGCTAAAACTTGCACTTAAGAGTACCCTGAACTATTTAGAGTAACAGGATTTTTGTCCTGCAAAAAGAACAGATCACACC
>CM060318.1:17140759-17173259 GCA_030674155.1 Stramonita haemastoma
ATTTAACGTGTGCGCAAGATGTTCTGCGTTGCGTTCGCACACGGGGCCTCGGTTTATAGTCTCATCCGAAGGACTTTTGTGGAGAGTGGAGTCACACTAATGTGAATCAAGGGGAAAATCCCCTCGAACGGGAATCGAGCCCGGCTCGTCAAATTGCGAGCGCAGTGTTCTGACCACTAGGCTATCCCGTTCCTCCTGTACACTGAATGAGGAGGTTACGTGTATGACTCTTCCAAATACCTCGCCACATAGGCAATCATTCTCCTTCAAAATATTTTTCCCTTTAAAGGAGAGAGCAGGCAAGCTTTTCATGGCTGAAGACAATAGCAACATAACGTTTTACAACAGAATAGGCTAATCCTTTAATGTAGGGCTTGGCATTTAGGTAAAGGTAAAGGTGTTCCCATAATCTATGCAGTCGTTGGAGAGCAAGGTGTGGGAGACCTCAGCTTCTCTAGGGGCCAGCATATTGAGGGCGGTGCCCATCTCCTCTCCTTCGCTGCTTTACCTTCCCTACTAAAGAGGGCAGGTACCCGTTTGCAGCTGGATGAACCGGGGTACTGTACTGAAGCCAAGGCGAGCAAAAACTATGATCAATGCTGCTTAAAATCTAGTTTTACTTCAATGATTGTCAAAGATTTTTGGCATGGGCCAGGTCTGTATAGTGACATTGTTACACTGAGCTCGTTTGTGTAGACCTGCCACAAGCTTAACCTCTGGTACCACGATTCCCATTGCTTCAGGTAAATCTACAGGCGGTGTTTTCACTGTCCAGTCTGGTTTCTTTAAAGCTTTGTATGCAAGTGACCTACAAGTGCAGTGTGACACGGAAACTGAAGATAATAGAAAACTTTTCAGGCCAAGTTAAAAACTGTTATCTCTCTCTTCCCCAGTTAGGCTTTGTTGAACTGAAGGCAGCCACTTTGTGATAGTGCTGTCACGTGTTGGGGAGGTCAAATATAATTTGCCATTGCGAGTGATTACAGGTAGTGACAGACAGTTGAAAGAGTCGGCCGTCTCAAGAGTAAGTGAATCAAGTTTTTTTTTCCCATGTCATTCTTGGTGTAGTTTATTATGGTCTGATTTTTTAACCTCCCATGGACAAACCTGTTTGTAGAATGACCAGTCTGTGTCTTATCTATGTCATTATGGAGCTGCTCATGAGTAAGTAAGTTAGGAGACATGATTATGGTGTTATTTTTGCAGCAGTTTTTGTCAAAAATTCTTTTCAATGTACGGGTTTATTTTGGGTTTGTTCACGAGGATAGCGAAGATGTTAAGGTGAAGGACCGCACATCTGAAGGTTCTGAAGATGAAGACCGCGGGGTATGAATCTCAGTGTGGTTTCACAGAGTGGATAAAGGAAGTGAAGATTTGAAATATCAGGGAGAAGATCAACAGCGTACTGTGTGTTATTATTTTTTAAAAAACTAGATCTGAAATCTTCCTCTCTGTGTTCCCTTACCGGGTGGGGTTGCGTTGTGCTTGGTATTCTGCTGTGCCTGTAACTCTGCAGGAAGCTTGCCTGCTGGCCTCAGCCAAAACACACTCCGACTTCAAAGCAGCTAATTTTTTTGTTTAGGATGGATGCTGAGTATGTTCGTGTTTCAATAATCCATCGGAAGTCGAAATGAATTTAGGACTTTAAACGTGCATATTTTGGTCTTCTGCATATGTGTATATATACACAAAGAGAATAAAGGCAGTTATAAAATTGCACTTTGAGTTGACATGGGTAATTCTAAAAATCCCTCACCCTTAATTTACCAGACGCAGCAGCCGAGAATGGAGCCCATGACTTTATGGACCCACGGGATTGAAGTTAAACCGTCTTAGCCACTCAGCCATAGCGTCGGTCAGATCTTTAATCATGCCCATGGTTTGAGTCTTTCATGATTTTTGAGACCTACACACTACCATAGCGAGAAGGGTTTTAACATACTGGTGGTTTTTTGTTGTTTTATTAGGATAAAACATATTGCTTTCATTACCAAGTTCAGCATGTCAGCGTTTTTGAGTGCCTGTCTAAAAGCTTTTATGCTATTTTTGGGGTTAAGAGTTCTCTGGATGGCATGTTCAATAACTTTAAATTGGTATTTACTATTATGCTATGTATTTATGCATTATGACAAAAAGTTTATCAACAGTCCTGTAGAATACTTGTTATAGACATACTTGAGCTTGACCTTCTTTATGTTACCGTCATTATTGCTATACTCTTGCTCTGTGTTATGTGTGTTACTTTGAAGAGGTTTCAGTCTTTTATTTCACAATATAGTGTAGAAGGCATATCTATCTATCTATCTATCTATCTATCTATACTATCTATCTATATCTATCTTATCTATCTATCTATCTATCTATCTATCTATCTATCTATCTATCTATCTATCTATCTATCTATTATCTATATATATATATCTATATACATATACACATTGTAATATAAAAAACTTAACCCCCTTCAAAGTATATAATTATACCACCTCTCCACCCTTCATACTCTCTTCCCTTTGTCTAATATCACCTCTAGTAAACAAGATGTAAAACTGAGGAGCGAAACAAAAACAACAACATCACATTATGTACTTTACAGACGCTAAAACAAACACGCCAGCAGATAGTAGTATATAGAAAACGAAAATGCCCACAAATTACCCAACGGTTTACTATTGCATTAGGTTACGCAGATGAGTAGAGCATCTGAAAGCTAGATACAGTATTTGGCAGATGGTGTGGCTCAGATTCAGGGTTCTGCAGATGCAACACCTTTTCGCTAGCTTCAACCTGTCTCCATCACTGCTGTCGACGTACGAGCTCCAAGCAATAGGGTTCGTCATCTGTCTCTGTCGCTGCTGAGTTCTACGATCTCCTGTAGTCCTCCCAGACCACCGACCTCAGTGATGTGGGCAATGTAGGATGTTGGTGGTCTGCCTCTTTTCTTTCTGCCTTCAACTTTGCCTGGGAGAACTGTCGTTATTGATTTGTTTGTGTATTTTCTGTTTGTATGACCAGCATATCTCAAATTATGTGCTTATCATTCGAGCAGTAGCAGCAGTTAGAGAAGTAGTAGTAGTAGTAGAGTAGTAGTAGTAGTAGTTAGTAGTAGTAGTGGTAGTGGTAGTAGTAGTAGTAGTAGTAGGTAGTGGTAGTAATAGTAGTAGTAGTAGTAGTAGTAGTAGTAGTAGTAGTCAGTAGTAGTAGTAGTAGTAGTAGCAGTAGTAGCAGTGGTAGCAGTAGCAGTAGCAGAAGCAGCAGCAGCAGCAGTAGCAGTAGTAGTAGTAGTAGTAGTAGTAGTAGTAGTAGTAGTAGTAGTAGTAGTAGTAGTAGTTAGTATCAATCAATCAATCGAACAATCAATCAACCAATCAATCGATCACTCAGTCAGTTAATCAACCTATCAATCGAACAATAATCGAACCTAATCAATCAACATCAATCAATCACATCACATCAATCAATCAATCAATCAATCAATCAGTCATGTCAGTCAGTCAGTCAGTCTCAAACTGATCGTTTTTGTCCACAGAAAATGGGTGTGTCAGTCGCTGTGCTTTTAGTCCTTGCGACAGTCTTCTCTGCACAGCATGCCGAAGGTACCTGTGTGTGTGTGTGTGTGTGTGTGGTGTGTGTGTGTGTGTGTGTGGTGTGTGTGTTGTGTGTTGTGTGTGTGTGTGTGGTGTGTGTGTGGTGTTGTGTGTTGTGTGTGTGTGTTGTGTGTTTTTTGTGTGTGTGTGTGTGTGTGTGTTGTGTTGTGTGTGTGTGTGTGTGTGTGTGTGTGTGGTGTGGTGTGTGTGTGGGGGGTGGTGTGGTGGGTGGTGTGGTGTGTGTTGTGTGTGTTGTGTGTGTGTGGTGTGTGGTGTGTGGTTGTGTGTGGTGTGTGTGGTGTGTGGCTCTATGTGATGTGTGTGTGTTTTGTGTGTGTGTGTGTGTGTGTGTGTGTGTGTGTGTGTGTGTGTGAGTGAGTGAGTGAGTGAGTGAGTGAGTGAGTGAGTGGAGTGGGCGTTTGCGCTTAGTCAACAACAAGAATCCAATCATATAAGGAGGGAAAGTGATAGGATGAGGCAGAAAAGGAGGAGGAGGAGGAGGAGGAAGGAGAGAGAGGAGGAGAAGGAGAAGAAGAAAGAGAAGAGAAGGAGAAGAAGAAGAAGAAGAAGAAGAAGAAGAAGAAGAAGAAGAAGAAGAAGAAAGAAGAAGAAGATGAGGAGGAGAAGGGGAAGGAAGAAGAGAATTAAGAGCTGGGAGAGGATGAGGAAAAGAAAAGAAAAAAGAATGTAGAGGAGGTAGAAATGGAGAAGGAACAAGAGGAGAAGGATGAGGAAGAGGAGGAGGAAGAGAAGGAGAACAGGAAGGGGGACGAGGAGAAAAACAGAACAGAGAAGAAAAAAGACAACAGCATCCACAATAAGAAATGACAATACCTGGGTGACATTATCTATGTAACGCATCTATCTAACGAATTTGCCATGTTATGTGCATGAGCATGGCGTTATCACTTAAATAATACACCCACCATGTTTGATAAAACACCATATGACGCAAACCGCTGAAACAATTACCATGTTATCTGACATGTCATAACTGATCATATGTATTGATCTTTGCTACTTATCACCATTGCTGTTGAAAATTGTGTAACTGTAACATTTGAACCCATTGGACTTGATTGTTGATACCTTTGCACTTTAATACAGTAACTGCTGAGAATCCGGGTTGGATTTCATAGTAAAAACAACAACAACAACAACAACTAGAACAAAACGGAAATTGGAAAATGTATCACATGTAGAGACAATAACTGAACGAAACAAATCTCCGTTTTGGTTTTTAATTTTTTTTTTTTTTTTTTAAATATATTTCACTTACAGTCTGTAGGCGAGGATGGTTTTTGTTTGTTCGTTTTTGGTCTTTTTTAAGAGATGGCGGCTTTTCTCTGTTTGCTTGCTTTTTTTTTCATTGTCTTTTTTTCTGTCTCTTCTTCTTCTTCATCTTTCTTTCTTTCTTTCTTTCTTTCTTTCTTTCTTTCTTCTTTCTTTCTTTCTCTTTCTTTCTTTCTTTCTTCTGTCTGTCTGTCTGTCTGTTTGTCTGTCTGTCTGTCTGTCTGTCTGTCTGTCTGTTGTTTCTTTCTTTCTTTCTTTCTTTCTTCTTTTTTCTTTCTTTCTTTCTTCTTCTTCTGTCTGTCTTTTTCTTCTGTCTGTCTGTCTGTTCTGTCTGTCTGTTGTCTGTCTGTCTGTCTGTCTGTCTGTTTCTTTCTTTCTTTCTTTCTTTCTCTTTTTCTTTCTTCTTTCTTCCTTTCTTTTTTTTTAATTCTCTCTCTCTCGTTCTGTCATTTTATTTTTTTTCTTCCCAAATTTGTTTTTTTCGTGTTCAAATTTCTTCTTCTGCCCTTTTTGCTGTTAACTGTCTTCTTCTTTCTGTTTTTCCTTCTCATCTTGTGTGGAAGTCAGGTAGTCTGGCCTCGAGATCGTTGTCTTACTCTCAGACAGCAACTATTGTCTGTCATATAAGCGAAAATGCGCTGTACTGCCGTTAAACGCCAGACAAGTCAGGCCTAGCACATCCAACTTCGACGTAGGAGAGAATGTTTTTCTTAAAGTCTTTCTCGAAAAAAAGGCAGGAAAACGGACCAAGAAGGAAAAATTTAGACAAAAAGGAGATGGTGGAAGATCATGAATAAGGCAGAAAAAAAGAGAGGGATAGAAAAGAGGGATTCCTAGCACAGAATTTCCAGAGGGTGGGAGTGCTATTCATAATGACAAGTCCCCGGCATCCCCAGGGGGAGGCCCAGAGATAAAGCAACGACATATTATGATAATACTGCTTCAAACAAATGCATGTTGAACAATTCGATATTCTAAAAGTTACGACTCTTGCCCACAGTGTCTGTACTGTTGTGTGTGTGTGTGTGTGTGTGTGTGTGTGTGTGTGTGTGTGTGTGGTGTGTGTGTGTGTGTGCACGCGAGCGCGCGTGTGTGTGTGTGTGTGCGCTCGCGCGCGTGCGTGTGTGTGGTGTGTGTGTGTTTTGTGCGTGTGCGCGCGCGCGCGCGCGCGTGTGGTGTGTGTGTGTGTGTGTGTGTGTGTGTGGACTGGAGTGCTTATTCCATTATCCTCGAAATAAAAAAGAAGAAGAAAAGAATGACCCCCCCCCCCACCCCCTCTCCATACACATAAGTGCTTATTCTTTTATCCTCGAAATAAAAAATGAATAAAAGAATGAACCCCCCCCCCCCCAACAAACCAAACCCCCAGGCACGTTGAGACGAGTGTGTTACTACACCAATTGGGCCCAGTACCGCTCCGGGCCGGGCAAGTTTTTCCCGGAAAACGTGGACCCCAGTCTGTGCAGCCACGTGATCTACGCCTTCGCCAAACTGATGGGCAACGAGGTGCATGCCTTTGAGTGGAACGACAAGAGTACGCCCTGGATGAAAGGAATGTGAGTGAGTCACTGCTGCCAGCAAGGTGGTTTTTTTTCGGGGGGGGGGGGGGGGGGGGGGGGGGGGTGGGGTGGTGGTGGTGGGTGGTGGTGGGGGGGGAGAGTGGGGGTGGTGGTGGTGGGTGGTGGGGGGGTGGGGGGGTGGGGGTGGTGGTGGGTGTGTGGTGGTGGTGGGTGGTGGTAGGTGGTGTGGGTGGGTTTGGTGGATGGTGGTTGGTGATGGTGGATGGTGTGGTGATGATGGTTGGTGTGGTGATGGGTGGGTGTGGTGGTGATGGGTTGTGGTGGTGGTGATGGTTGGTGATGGTGAGTGGTGTGGTGATGGTGATGGTGATGGTGATGGTGTGGTGATGGTGATGTGTGGTGATGTGTGTGATGGTGATGTGATCGGTGATGTGGTGATGTGAGGTGTGGTGATGGTGATGGTGATGGTGATGGTGATTGTGGTGATGGTGTGGTGATGGTGATGGTGATGATGTGTTGGTGATGTGATGGTGATGGATGGTGGGTTGGTGATGGTGATGATGAGGTTGAGTTGATGATTGGATTGGGTTGAGTTGGTTAGTGGGTTGGTGAGAACTGATGGATGGTTATCTTAACACGACACATGTGTGCATGCGGTATATATATATAATATATATATATATATATATATATTATATATATATATATATATATATATATATATATATATAATATACATATACATACATATACATCATACAATACACATACATACATACATACATACATACATACATACAAATACATACATACATACATACATACATACATACATACACACAACATACTATAATGTTATTCTACAGGTAAGAAATGGCTTACTCTTCCGAAAGGCGGAACGGGTTTTTAACGTGTGCGCACATTGTTTTGCGTGCATTCACACACAGGGGCCTATTAAAGTCTGATTTGAAGGACTTTGACATTTAGTCAATTTCTTTCACCAAACTGGGAAGAATGGGAATAGACTGGAATCGAAGCCAGAACCTCACGTGTTCTTGTTAGGCAGGTTAACACTTAACCATCCTGTCACCTTCCTCCTTTCATTTGATTTGATTTTGCTGTGATTGCGTGTCAACTTTGATTTTTGATTTGATAAAGATCTTATTTTATCTTCTCAAAACATTGTTTCATTTTATTCTGTTTTATTTCAATTTCCTAGGTACCAGCGATTTCAGGAACTGAAACAGAAAAACCCGGCCCTGAAAACTTTACTGGCGGTTGGGGGCTGGAACTTGGGTTCAGGCCCCTTCTCACAAATGGTGGCCACGCCCGCGTCACGTGACCAGTTCATCCAATCGTCGATAGCCTTTCTGAGGAAGCAGGGCTTTGACGGACTGGACGTGGACTGGGAGTACCCGGCCGGCAGAGGAAGTCCTCCCCAGGACAAAGGCCTTTTTACACTGTTGCTCAAAGTCAGTGCTTGTTCCCTTCATTTTAATTTATATTTAATTATATTATTTAATTAATTATTTTTTAAATTTCGAACTGAATGTCAAAGTCATTCGGATGAGACTATAAACCAAGGCCCCGTGTGCAAACGCACACAGAACATCTTGCGCGCACGTTAAAACCCCCTCTGCCTTTCGGAAGAGCAGGCCATCGTGTGCCTGTAGGAGCGGATGACAACATTATATAAAAAAACAACAACAACACCAGCATGCACACAGGTGTCGTGTTTAGACACCATCCCTGAGGAAATCGGGGAGTTGGAGTCCCAGGGCGGCTGGGGCTGTATATGGCAACGTTCTGGTGGCTCCTGCTGACGGTACTGGAACCATTTGTATCGGTCATTGCCTTTCCAATGGACCGTTCCAGTGGCGTGGAGAAGGGGGGGGGGGGGTTGCTGCATGGGTAATAGCTTGCCCTCTATACTTACTTACCCAGGCTTTGCGCTCTAAAGACTAGAGCGCAACTCCATAGTCTTCCGAGACTGATAGGTGCCACTACTACACATACACTACTACTATACTACTACACTACACTACTATACTACTTTATTCTTTTATATTGAGGATAATGGAATAAGCACTATGTCTTTTTTTTAACACCAGTCCCCGTGTGTGTGCAGTTTTGTAAATTTTGTCATCTGTTCCCACGGCACACAATGGCCTACTCTTACGAAAAGCGGAACAGGATTTAACGTGTGCACAAGATGTTCTGCGTACGCGTGCGTTCGCACACAGGGCCACGGTTTGTAGTCTCATCCGAAGGACTTCACGTATTATTCGTGTGCGCGCGCACAAGCATGTGTGTGTGTGTGTGTGTGTGTGTGTGTGTGTGTGTGTGTGTGTGTGTGTGTGTGTGTGTGTGTGTGTGTGTGTGTGTGTGTGTGTGTGTGTATTGTGTGTGTAATAAGGTGAAACGGGAACGCACATACAAGAGTGTGATTTGAATTGTGAATCCTGTCCTTAACTCTTGTGTTTTGGCATCTATGCAGCATGTGGAGCATCTCCAAGTGGATTGTTGGGGATGATGTGATTTAGCATAAGTGGAATGCTTTTAGTTACCATATTCCTCCTAAGGACCTAAAAACTGAAACTGAAAAAAAAGAAATTTTGGCCGTGGGGTTTGAAATGCTATTGCCATTATGCACTACCCCTTCCTGATGATGATGATGACGATGGTGTTGACGATGAGACGACGACGGCGACGACGATGATGGTGGTGATAATGATGATGATGATGATGAGATGATGATGATGATGGATGAGACGACGACGACGCGACGACGACGACGATGATGAGTGAGACGATGATGACGACGACACGACGACGACGTCGACGTCGACGACGACGACGACGACGACGACGATGATGATGATGATGATGATGACGACGATGATGATGATGGTGATGACAGGAACTTCAGGAGGGGATGGCTAAGGAGGCAGCGGCTACAGGCAAACCTCGTCTTCTGCTGCGGCAGCTGTGGCAGCGGGCAAAGCCAGGATTGATGCTGGTTATGACATCCCACAGATCAACAAGTGAGTGACACAGAGAGAGAGAGAGAGAGAGAGAGAGAGAGAGAGAGAGAGAGAGAGAGAGAGAGAGAGAGAGAGAGAGAGAGAGAGAGAGAGAGAGAGAGAGAATTCTTACTTTTCTTTCATTTGTAGTAATCGGTGTTGTTGTTTTGTTGTTGTTCTTTGTTGTCTTGGAATCTTCGTTATCATAATTAGGATTGTTGACATTGTGAATGCTATTGTTTGTTTCTTGATTTCTTTTTTATCGTCAGTTTTATTATTTTTATTTTTTTATTTTATTCTTTTATATCGAGGATAACAGAATAAGCAATCATGTGCTTTTTTTTCATCCGGTCCCCGTGTGTATGCAGTTTTGTAAATATTGTCATCTGTTCCCACCGGCACACGATGGCCTACTCTTACGAAAAGCGGAACAGGATTTAACGTGTGCGCAAGATGTTCTGCGTGCGTTTTGCACACGGGGCCTCGGTTTAAAGTCTCATCCGAAGGACTTTTGGGGAGAGTGGAGTCAGTTAAAGTTAAAGTCTGTCCCGAGCACATAAGGCTCCATCGCCGTGCTTACCGGTGTTCTGTGGCGTTAGCGACTGAGAGTCATAGACTCCCGGTGACGCCGTCTATCGCAGGATTAACCCCAACAGGTTGGTACCCTTTACACCTGGTGGGTGAAAATAGCCTAAGTGCCTTTTCAAGGCACAACCCATAGCGGAATGCTGTATGAACCCGCAACCTTGATACGAGTACAACACATCACCACTAGGCACAGCGGCCGCTAATCCGATGACTTTTGGGAAGTGAGTCAGCACTGATGTATCTCCAGGAAAATCCCTCGACCGTGTGTGTGTTGTATGTGTGTGTTTGTTGTGTGTGTGTAGTGTGTGTGTGTTTGTGTGTGTGTGTGTGTGTGTGTTTCATACAAGCATTAAAGCTCACACGATACATAGCTACAAACGTGGCTGCATAGTTGTATATATTGTATCATAGTTAGTGTGTGTGTATGTGTATAAAGTGTGTGTGTATGTGGTATGTTGTGTATGTGTGTGTGTATGTATGTGTGTGTGTATGTAGTGTGTGTGTATGTGTATGTATGTGTTGTATGTGTTGATGTGTTGTGTATGTATGTGTGTGTGTATGTGTGTGTGTATGTGTGTGTGTGTATGTTGTGGTATGTGTGTGTATGTTTGTATGTGTGCGTGCGTGCGTGCGTGCGTGTGTGCGTGCGTGCAGGTATCTGGATTTCATTAACCTGATGTCCTACGACCTCCACGGATCCTGGGAAACGCACACAGGTCACCACAGTGCGCTTTTCCCACGGGCTGCCGAGACAGGGGAGGACAGATACCTGAATGTGGTATGGGACATATGGCATTTTCTACACAGTTATGCTGGTACACGTTGTAAGCATCTAGAAAATTGTTTAGATTAGTAGAAATAAAGCATCTCTCAGATTTAAGTGTTTTTAGACAAATGCGTTTTTATGAGTTGTTAGCATCGAGAAAAATGGTCAAACTTATGGAAACTAACCATGTCCCAGATGTAAGTGTCTGGACCTGGTTCATTTCTACATACTTAAGCAATTTCTAGATACTTAAACCAGATACACTGTCCATTTTCTAAATTTTCAAATCTTGTATAAGGACCCTTTTAGAGACACACAATCAACTATGTTTAGTGCAAGGTCCATTTTCTATATACCTGAGAAAAGACACACAGTTCACTTTTTAGGTGGCTAAGTCTGATACATTCTTCATTCCCGTTTTCGTAGAAGTTTCTGTTTTTATCTCTCCGTTTCTTGTCTGTGCCCGTTTATCTTTGATCGCAGAAATTTTTGTGCTTTTCTTCAACATGGCCCTCTTTTTATTTTAGATTTTGCTTGCTTCATAGCTTATTGTCTGGATTCGAAAGTTGACTCTTCGCGTATATGGTTGTTGTTGTTGTTCTCGTTGTTGTCGTTGGGTGATCTCCAGCGTAACACATTAATGTTGTTTCCTTTTGTTTTAGGAAAAAAAACAACGCGTCTTAAAACAACCAGAACTCCTATCTTGACCACCTATTGCGATGAAACAAATTGTCGATTTCGTATTTCAATTTGTAATTAATTCTTCATAGACTCGTCCTATTTTCGATATGTTTGTTTGTATCGAACAGCCTTTATCACAGATAATACACTTTTAACAACTAAAAATTAACCTCTAGGCAATACAACTCATCATGCGATGGAGGGTCACACAAATTGTCAGAACAAATTATTTGCACATCAAGATTCATTTTTTTCCCTCTCCTGACAGGATTTTGCGGCAGAATACTGGGTGCAGAAAGGAGCCTCTCGGGACAAGTTGGTGATCGGGATGCCCCTCTATGGGCGGAGTTTCACGCTCACCTCGGCCCACAACGGACTTGGAGCTCCGGCCCGAGGCGGAGGCACAGCCGGGTCCTACACCAACGAACGAGGATTCCTGGCTTACTACGAGGTGAGAGATGCATGGACATGGACACATGATACATGGACATGAAGAACAAACGAAAAAGGACGAACTTAATTTACTGACAGATGCATGTTTAGGACAACATATAGAACAAATGGACATACTTTGTTTAATAGCATATATATATATATATATATATATATATATATATATATATATATATATATATATATATATATATATAATATATATATATATATATATAATAAATACTTATAAACAAATATATATACAAATAATTATATTCATGATATATATTATAAAATATACACTTAAACAAACAAACGAACAAACTTTTATATTCAATAGGTAGAAGCAATGTATAAGATAACAATAAGAACAAACCAAACGACCTTCATTCAATGATAGATGCATGTTTAGGATAACATAGTACGTACAATACGGATAGCCTAGTGGTCAGAACATTGCGCTGGCAATTTGACGACCCGGGTTCGAGTCCGGTCGAGGAAATTTTTCTCCTGGAGTTAACATCAGTGCCGACTCCACTCTCCCCAAAAGTCCTTCGGATGAGACTTTAAACCGAGGCCCCGTGTGCGAACGCACGCAGAACATCTTGCGCACACGTTAAATCCTGTTCCGCTTTTCGTAAGAGTAGGCCATCGTGTGCCGGTGGGAACAGATGACAATATTTACAAAAACTGCATACACACGGGACCGGATGAAAAAAAGCGCATGATTGCTTATTCTGTTATCCTCGATATAAAAGAATAAATAAATAAATAAATAAATAAATAACAATAAATGAACAAACCTTATGAGATGCATATGTAGGACAACATGGACACATAGAATAAACAAACGAAAGAATCCTATTTAAAGAAAATGATAGAATCAGTATAACAATTGCCTTTTTGAATCAAGCCTCCCGAAAAAACAACAAAGAAGCACGCAAATATAAGGAATAGGAAATGTGTATGGTATGAAGATTAAACATGTAAATGATCCTAAGCTCAAGGGAGCCAGAGCTGCAGGTTACAGTGTTGGGGGAGATGATAATTGTGCGATCTTCCAGACCAACTTGTATAATACACATTTGCAAGTGGTTAACTTTTTCCCTATCTTAACCTCTTTCTTGTGTGCATGCTTGCAGGAGATGAAATGTGAATGCATAAGACTCCGTGAACATTTTTTTTTTTTTTTTAGTGTTCAGAGACACACACATGTTTGATAAGCGCGTGAAGTTAAGCTTTTATTTTATCTTTAAAAAAAAATCTGTTAAGTAGAGTTCTTAACTATTATGGTGTAGAGTATATCGAATGCTCTGCTCTCGTGACGCTTTCTGAAAGACACTGAAAATGTCCTTGACCTTTGCCCCCAGGTCTGCAGGATGATCCAAAATGGCGGAGTGGTACATGAGGACCCGGAACAACACGTTCGTTACGTCACACTAGGCAACCAATGGGTGGGCATGGAGGACGAACAGAGCTTGACAGAGAAAGTGAGTCTGATAGCGAATAGATAATTAAATAATAGACAAGATGTTGTTTTGTTTGATAAGGGCCGAACAGCCATCCTTGGGTTAGAGCGTCAAACTTGTTGATCTAAAGGCTGCAGGATCGAGTCTTGACTGACTGTTCAGCTGCTTGACAGAGTGTTTAGATGTTGAGGTTCTGCTTGGAGTTAATAACGGTTGTGACTCCGTTTCCCATGTAAGATATAGCGCTATGATTATAGATTCCGTGTCTTTTCTTTTTTTCTTCATAATTCTTATCTTCTCCATTCTTTCTTCTTCTTCTTCTCTTCTTCTTCGCGATTCTCTTCTTCTTCTTCATTCTTCTCGATTCTCCTTCTTCTTCTTCTCTTTTCTTCTTCTTTCTTCTTCTTTTCTTCTTCTCTCTTCTCCTCTTCCTTCTTTCTTCTTCTTCTTCTTCTTCTTCTTCTTCTTCTTCTTTCTTCTTCTCTTCTTCTTCTTCTCCTTTTTCTTCTCCTTTCTCTTCTCCGCTCTCTTTTCTCTTGCTTTGAGTGTATAAACCGAGATCAGATGTGCGTATACACGCCTAAAATCAGGCGCACATTGATGTAAAAATATCTCTATGTTTTATTGGAGGACACATAGAACAAAGGTAAGGGTATGGGTGACACAAACCTC
The DNA here is from genome assembly GCA_030674155.1 of Stramonita haemastoma. Classification (NCBI taxonomy): domain Eukaryota; kingdom Metazoa; phylum Mollusca; class Gastropoda; order Neogastropoda; family Muricidae; genus Stramonita; species Stramonita haemastoma. Next base: position 17,154,794 of record CM060318.1, read on the forward strand.
CACACACAGTCTATTACGCGGAATCTAAAAAACAAACAAACAAACAACACAAACCCCAGCAAACTATAACTCTTACAGGATTTGACCCAACAATCTCCCAGCGAGGAAACCGCCGCGCTAACCACAGCGCTGTGTGTATGGCTGGAGGGAGGACAAAGTTTCAGTAAAATTTTGATAGCGTAATTCATGAGGAATAATTGGGGGAGGGGGTTACATATCGGGCAAAGACACACAGACAAACACACACACTCAACACCCCCTTCACACACACAGACAGACACAGACACAGACACACGCACGCGCACGCACACACACACACACACACACACACACACACACACACACACACACACACACACACCACACACGCACGCACGCACGCACGTAGCACGCACGCACGCACGCACGCACACACACACACACAACACACACACACACACACACACACACACACACACACACACACACACACACACACACACAGCACGCACACACACTCAAAAGTCCTTCGGATGAGACTTTAAACCGAGGCCCCGTGTGCAAACGCACGCAGAACATCTTGCGCACACGTTAAATCCTGTTCCGCTTTTCGTAAGAGTAGGCCATCGTGTGCCGGTGGGAACAGATGACATTTACAAAACTGCATACACACGGGGACTGGATGTAAAAAAGCACAAGAGTGCTTATTCCATTATCCTCGATATAAAAGAATAAATAAATAAATAAATTAATAAATAAACACACACGCATGCACACGCACCACACACACACACACACACACACACACACACACACACACACACACACACACACAGCACCTACCCCCCTCCAACCGGCCTCCCCTCCAATCCCCCCCCCCCCCCCAACACACACCACTCTCACTCACCACCCCCTCCAACCCCCGCCTCCACCCACCTCCACCCCCACCCCCCCAACACACAAACACACACACACACATACACGCACACACACACAGACACACAGACACACACCACACACACACACACGCACACACACCACCACACACACACACACCCAACACACACACACACACACACACACAACACACAACACACACAACACACACACAACACAACACACACCACCACACCACACACACACACACACCCACACAACACACACACACACACACACACACACAACCACCCCCCCCCCCAACACACACACACACCAACAACCACAACGCACACAACTACAGTCTTAACTGTACCCACTGTTTCCCTGTTCTCAGGCGTGCTACGTGAAGCAGAAGGGTTTCGGAGGTGTGATGGTGTGGGCGCTGGATGAGACGACTTTCAGGGCACCCTGTGTGGCCGGGTCCCTACCCCCTGCTTCACGCCATCAACACAGAGCTCAGCATCCCCGGATACAGCCACTGCCCTCACCTGGCCGCGTGAGTGGCTTTCTCTCTTGCTGTGTATATGCCTAAACAAGGTAAAGGTAAAGGTGTGCTATTACCTGTGTGGTCGTTGGGGAGCGAGGCATCAGTGACCTCAGCTTCTCTAGGGGGCCAGCATATTGAGGGTCGCGCCCTTCTTCTCTCCTTCACTGCTTTAGCTTCCCTGACCGTAAAGAGGGCGGGTACTTATTTGCAGCTGGGTGAACTGGGGGAACTGTACTGAAGCCAAGGCGCGCAGAGGGTCACCCATCCACTTGGTAACCACGTTCATGCTGCTTAACCTTAGCTTGGGGAAAGCGAGTGCTCTGACTACTGAGCTATACTGTCCCCTGTTTACGCATACTTTGCATATACTGTATATGTGTGCTGTCGTTATCTTTACGTGTATGTCTGTTCAATTTCTGTGATATTAGACATGGGAAGTCCCTTAGGGGTGCCGGGTACCTGTCGGTATAAATAGCATTTCCACCTTTTGGAAATATTCTGTGCTAGGAATTTCCTCTTTTCTTTCTTTTTCATTTCATTTCATACCACTTTTAGTCACGGCAGATTTCTCTGCGTGAAGTCTGGACTGCTCTCCCCGGGAGAAGAGCGCGTCGCCACAAGAGCAGCGCCACCCATTATTTTTTTGAAATACTTTTCCTGTTTGCAACTGTATATGTTTCCCTCTCAGAGTGGCTTTTTTCCTACAGAACTTTGCCCAGGGTCAACTATCTTGAGGCCAGGGGTTCTTTTACGTGCGCTTTTCTATCCCTTTCTTTGTTTTTGTTTGTCTTGTTCCTTTTCTTCCGTTCACTTCCTTTCTGTCTATTTTCTACTTTCTGGGTTAATTATCTTGCTTTTTTTTTTCTTTCTCCAGAAAGACTTAAAAAATCATTTTCTTCCACGCGGAAATCAAATGTGCTGAGCTTGACTTGTCCGGCACTTAACCTGTAGTGCAACACATTAATTTTTTTAAAAATTCTTTCTTATTAAAGTCTGTCCCGAGCCTAAGGCTCATCAGGCCGGTGCTTATCCCGGTTTCTGTGGCGTTAAGCGACTGAGAGTCATAGACTCCCCACTGGATAGGACGCCAGTCTATCGCAGGGTTAACCCCCAACACAAGGTTGGTACCCCTTTTACACCTGGGTGGGATGAGAAAATAGCCGTAAAGTGCCTTTTCCAAGGGCACAACGCCATAGCCGAAAGCTGGATCGAACCCGTAACCTTTAGATTACGAGTCCAACGCCCTAACCACTAGACTACAGCGGCGGCTTATTCTTTCTTATGGCAGACAACAAGTATAGTTGCTGCCTGAGTGTTCGATGAAGAAGAAGGAGAAAAAGAGGGAAGGAAGAAAAAAAAAAGGGGGAAGGAGAGCGGGCGGAGGATTTCCAATTCAAAATGTGTGAAAAAAATTGCACAAAATAAAGAAAATTTTCGATGTTATAGGAATAATAAAAAAACACTTCAAAAACAAGTCATTAACAGTCATGCAACTATAAATAAAAAAATGTTCTCCAGGACTTTTCCAGAGACCTTTCCCAATATCAAGAGCCATATTTTATATCATTGAACATGCTAGTGACGACGTTTGCATAAAGATGGGACAAGAAAGAATTAGTGCACATAAAAGAACCCACGGCAACAAGAGAGTTGTCCCTGGCAAAATTCAGTTAAAAAAAAAAAATCCACTCTGATAGGAAACCAAATGCACGTGCAGACAGGAAAAGACAAAAGAATGATAGGTGGCGCTGCTCTTGTGGCGACGCACTCTCCCCGGGAGAACAGCCCGAATTTCACGCGGAAAAATCTTCCGAGACTAAAGTAGTCTACAATACAATAGTGGATGGGATAGCCTGGTGGTTAGAGTGACGCGTTAGTGATATGCTGATCCGGGTTCGAATCTCGTTCAAGAGGATTTTCCCTCTGGAGTTAACATCAGTGCCGACTCCACTCCCCCCACAAAGTCCTTCGGAAGAGACTTTAAACCGAGATTCCGTGTGCGAACGCACGCAGAACATCTTGCGCACGAGTTAAAACCCGTTCCGCTATTCGAAAGAGTAGGCCATTGCGTGCTGGTGGGAACGGATGACAAAATATACAAAACTGCATACAGGCGGGGACTAGGTGTAAAAAAAAAAAGCACATGAGTGTTTATTCCATTATCCTGGAAATAAAGGAAGAAATAGATAAGTAGATAGATAAATAGATAAATAAATAAATAAATAGATAAATAAATAAATAGATAAATAAATAAATAGATAAAAAAATAAATAAATAGATAAATGAATAGATAAATAAATGAATGAACAAATAAATCAATCAATGAATGAATAGATAAATAAAGAAATACATAAATAACACACCACAATCCAATCCAATACAACACAATAGGATAAATGAATAAATAGATAAATAAATACATAGATAACACACTACAATCCAATCCAATCCAATCCAATACAACACAATACAATCCAACCCAACCCAACCCAACCCAACCCAACCCAACCCAATCCAATCCAATCCAATCCAATCCAATCCAATACGATACAATGCACTGTTTTCAGAAATGCTGCCACTACTCCCCAGGCGGTGCAGACACCAGCCACCTCCCAGCCAGGGCCCCAGAACACACCTGGCGTCAACCCGCCCTACCCTGGAGTGCACGGTTAGTTAGGCTGGCACTTTGGGGAAGTGCCACAGTAATGATGATGGTGGTGGTAGTGGTGATGGTGGTGGTGGTGGTCGTGGTGGTGTGATGGTGGTGGTGGTGGTTGTGGTGGTGGTGGTTGTGGTTGTGGTAGTGGTAGTGGTGGTGGTGGGGATGGTAGTGGTTGTGGTAGTGGTGGTGGTGATGGTGGTGGTGGTGGTGGTTGTGGTGAAGGTGGTTGTGGTGGTGGTGATGGAGGTGGTGGTTGTGGTGATGGTGGTGGGAAGGTAGTGGTGGTGGTGGTGGTGGTGGTGGTGGTGGTGGTGGTGGTAGTGGTGGAGGTGATGGTGGTGAATGGCGGTGGTGATGGTGGTTGTTGTTGTGGTGGTAGTTGTGGTAGTGGTGGTGGTGATGGTGGTGGTGATGGTGGTGGTGGTGGAGGTGATGGTGGTGGTTGTGGTGGTGGTAGTTGTGGTGGTGGTGGTGATGGTGGTGGTTGTGGTGGTGGTAGTTGTGGTGGTGGTGATGGTGGTGGTGGTGGAGGTGGCGGCGGTGGTGTAGGTATCTCTTTATATGTTCTTTTATATCGAGGATAAAGAAATTAATACAATTCAATTCATACAATATACAATACAACATACAATTCCATGTATGACTCATGTGCTTTTATACATCCAGTCCTCGTGTGTATGCAGGTACTAGGTAGGTCAGTGTGGGGGTAGGCTGGGTGGTAGGGTGGATGTAGGGGTGTGTGTGGGAATACAAGGATGTGGAAGTCTGGATGTGGTGTGGGGTGGGTGTGGATGTATGGATGTTGGTGTGCATGAGGGTGTAGGTAGAATGTGGGGTAGAAGTGAATGTGGGCGTGTGGGGAGGAGGGTGGGTGTGGGTTTTGATCTGTGTATCTGTATGTCTGTTGTCTATGTGTGTGAAGGTGTGCGTGATTGTGGTGTACGAATAGGGGTGGATATGGAGAAAAGGGTGGGTTGGGAGATGGGTTTAAGGATGGTGATGGGTGGGGTTGGGAATGGGTGTGGGAGTTAGGTGAAAGTGAGGAGGGGGGGGTGGGGTGGGGTATAGGGGTCGTGTGGGGGCAGACAAGTTCCTAGTAATCAGTAGAAATGAGGTTGAATGACTATGCAAAAAATAGTCTATCTGGACTCTTATCTTACGATTCTCGTTTCTCCTTCCTGTAAAGATTAGAATGGAGCTAAAGATAAGCTTCAACAGTACTTCCTGATAGCGAAAATAAATCGTAATCTTGAAACGTATGTATACTTTGTCAAAGGGGTACGTACAATAAGTTTAAAGACGTTTTTTGTTCCAGTTGTATGAAATGGAATATGAATATTAAAAAAAAATCTCACCATTGGTGAACCTTGGAGCTTTACTCGAGAAACGATTTTTTTAAAAGCTTGGTGGGACGAAGACTTTTTGTTTCCATTGCAACCCAAAACTCTGTATGTGTGTTCTAAGGGGAACCAAGAACAATCTCTCACTGGCAATACTTTGATCCAAACCATCACCTACACAGAACATTGTCCTCAGTAATAGTTGTCAAAAGATACCACAATGGCCAACAATCGATATTTCGTATGTAAATATTTCGATCAAGTGGTTAAATAATGATTATTGAGAAAGAAACATGCATTACCTATAAAGTGATGTTAAGGGCAACAACAGGCAAAATGCTTAAACAGTGCCCTAACACAGAAAATACCTAACTAAATAGAACTTTGGCAGCTAGGAGGTATGTGTTCATGTGAAACAAAGTGTGTTTTTCAATACAATTCCAAGTATGACAAATTAACTTATCCCCTTTCCTGGTTTTGCTGCGAACATGTTTCGGAAGGAAAGCTATAACTGAATAATAGAATTTAACAACAACCCCCCCCCCCCCAAACAACAACAACAACAAAACCAACAAAAACCAACAAAAAAGCAAGCAGGCAAAAACAATGCAAAATTGCAAGAAATCTGGATTAAAATGAACGCTTACAAAATAAAGTAGACAACTCATCCAAACCAAAAAAACTGCATAAGAATGGTACATACTCAATTGTTGAAGAGAGATATTAGTGAAGATTGTTTTAGTATGATATCAACTGTCCCTGAGCTGGAGTGAGATTGGACAAGTGTCCACAACGGCATTAATTGATTGATTGATTGATGTGTGGACTAATGGTTGACAGGTTGATTGATTGTTTGATGAATTAATTGATTGGTTGATTGATTGGCAGGGCGCCAGTCCACCACGACTAAAGACTTCTCATGCATGAACCTACCCAGTGATTTCTACCCCAGTTTTCATGGGTGTAATGAGTTTTTCATCTGTGCAAACCAGGTGAGTCTTTATATCTTAACCCTTGGTGAGGTTTTGTTTTGGAGGTACTCTGATCTTTGTCATCATTTTGACAAGACTGGTCGGCATATATGTCTTGTGACAGGCATTATCTTTTTTGTGCTATTGTGATTTTGAAAGTATGAAAGTCGGTTTTGTCTGATTATATGCTTTTATAAAACTTAAATATTCCTGTTCATTTTAAAATTTAAGAACGGTGTGCTTAATCAGAAGATCATGAACGTGTAAAGTATAGTTTTGTCCTCGAAGTCGAAAAGCAGCTACTACTTTAATGGCGGGCAAAGTTAAAAGTTAAAGTCTGTCCCGAGCCTAAGGCTCATCAGGCCGGTGCTTATCCCGGTTTCTGTGGCGTTAAGCGACTGAGAGTCATAGACTCCCCCCTGGATAGGACACCAGTCTATCACAGGGTTAACCCCCAACACAAGGTTGGTATCCCTTTTACACCTGGGTGGGGTGAGAAAATAGCCGTAAAGTGCCTTTTCCAAGGGCACAACGCCATAGCCGAAAGCTGGGATCGAACCCGCGACCTTTAGATTACGAGTCCAACGCCCTAACCACTAGGCTACAGCGGCGGCAATGGCGGGCAAAAACCAAAGGTAAATCTTGGAGCAGTAGTCGAGGAACGAGCAAAAAATTATGTAAAATATCAAACTGAGGAGTTTCTGCGACAACATGTTCGCTATGTACATTAGTTACACCTACATATCTTTGATTTTTGATCAACAAAACGTTGAATTAGTTTAAGAATATCACTGATTGGCGTGGGTGCTAGCCTTTTGGATGAAACGATACTCCGAGGTCACGTGTACAACACGCACACACAGCACGCGTAAAAGAACCCATGGCAACAGAAGAGTTGCCCCTGGCAAAATGATGTGTAAAAAGTGTCATCTTCACAGTGAAACATTATACACAGATAAAAAAAAAAAGGCTGGCACTACTCTTGTGTTCTCAAGCTCTTCCCAGGGAGAGCAGCTCCAATATTGTACAGAGAAATCTGCAGTAACTGAAAGTAGCGTACAATACAATACAATACAATACAATACAATACAATACAATACAATACAATACAAATACAAATACAGTACAATACACCACAAGGCAATACAATACAACACAACACAATGCACTGCATCTCGCTACAAATACTCCACTCCACTCCACTCCACTCCACTCCACTACAGCCACCATTGCCATTATCGTCATGATTCAGAATTTTCCGTGTTTATTGATGTATTGTTTTGGCTGTGTGGTGACAGGTAGCTTACCGAGTGGAGTGCGCTACGGGTTTGCTGTTCAATCCTAACAGCAAGCGCTGTGACTGGCCCCAGAATGTCCGTTGTGTCAATCTTAATTCCTCCTCCACTTCCCCCTCCTCCTCCCCCTCCTCCACTTCCCCCTCCCCCTCCTCCTCTACTTCCCCTCCCCCTCCTCCTCTTCCACTTCCTCCCTTTCCTCCTCCTCCCCTTTTCCCACTCCCCCCGTTACCAGCCCCGCCCCCAAAAGCACACAAGGGACATCGTCCACTTTGCCAGTCGTTGGCAGTTCGTCCACTGCACGTGAGTTATTTCCAGTGCTGGTCTCTCTCTCTCGTTGTGTGTGCGTGTGTGTAGGTGTGTGTGTGTGTGTGTGTGTGTGTGTGTGTGTGTGTGTGTGTGTGTGTGTGTGGTGTGTGTGTGTGGGTGTGTGTGTGTGTATGTGTGTGTGTGTGTGTGTGTGGTGTGTGCGCGCTTGCTTGCTTGCTTGCTTGCTTGTGGGCGTGCGTGCATGTGTACATGTGTGTATGCGTATGTGTGCATTTTCCTTGTGTCCGTCTTTGTGCACTCTCAACGCTTTTTCTGGGTCTTGTCGTTTGCGTTCATATCTGTTTGTCTGTCTGTCTGTCCCGGCTTCGTCTGGCGAAGATGACGAACCGTTTTTCGTAAGAGTAGGCTATTGTGTGCCCTTGGGAACGGATGACAAGATTTACAAAACTGCATACACACGGCGACTGGATGAAAAAAACCCACATGAGTGCTTATTCCATTATCCTCGATATAAAAAATAAAATAAATAAATAAATAAATAAAATAAACTCATACCAAACCTTGGGCTATCTTCAGACCAAACCACCACGGCCTCTGCCCTATGCGCCGCACGAAACAACGGCTTTTACCGGGACCCCTCAGACTGCCACCAGTACGTGGTCTGCTTCATGCGCATGGCCTACATCCACAGCTGTCCCTCCAACCTGGTCTTCAACCAGGCCTTCGGCAACTGCCAGTCCTTGGCCATGACCCCAGAATGCCGCCACCAGGGGGTACCCACACGCAGAAGACCACTGCTCCCACTACCGTTGTGGCTTCGACTCGGCCCCCGCCTGTGCAAACAAGCAGGGTGGTTTCCACGGCTGCTACCTCCACGACTCTTGCACAGAGTAGCAGGACCACTGCGGCTCAGCCTGGTTCTACACAGAGTGTGGGGAGAAGTAGCACTACTGCTGATCCGTCTGGTGGGTGATTTTGTTGTTTGTTGTTGTTGTTTGGTTGTATTTTTTGTTCCTGGGTTTTGGTTTGGTTTGGTTTGGTTTGGTTTGGTTGGTTTGGTTGGTGGGTGATTGATTGGTTGTTTGGTTGGAGGATTGATTGGTTGTTTGGTAATTTGTTGGTTTGGTTGATTGGTTGGTTGGTTGGTTGGTTGTTTGGGTGATTGGGTGATGGGTTGATTCGTTCTTTGGGTTTTTTGGCTGGTTGGATGATTGGTTGGCTGATCGGGTGGGTGATTGGCTGATCGGGTGGGTGATTGCTGATTGGTTGGTGATTGGCTGATCGTTGGGTGATTGGCTGATTGGATGATTGGTTGGCTGATCGGTTGGGGTGATTGGCTGGTTGGATGATTGGTTGGCTGATCGGGTGGTGATTGGCTGATTGGTTGGGTGATTGGCTGATCGTTGGGTGATTGGCTGGTTGGATGATTGGTTGGCTGATCGGTTGGGGTGATTGGCTGTTGGATGATTGGCTGATCGGGTGGGTGATTGGCTGATTGGTTGGGTGATTGGCTGATTGGTTGGTAGTCCAAGAAAATTTTATTTTTGGTGTAAAGTAATTGCTTTAATTACTTTTACGTAAAAACACTTTTTATGTCGAACTACTTTCTGTCGATTTCGCCAGCGGGCCGGAGTTTTTGCGTCACTCGCGGTTTCAGGGTCAGACCCCTCCGCGAATTAATGAGAGATAGGCCTAAGTCTTCTTTGCTGACCATTATATAGCTATAAATGGGATGATCCAGAGTCCATATCGTTTGTGAATCTTGCTACAGTCACAGAAAGAATGAAAGTAGTGAATAAAACCTGTGTGAGAAACCCACGGAGGAAGACAAAACAAAAGGAGTAGCAGACGCCACAGCACAGGTGTAAACCGACACATCCAGCGTAGTAGTATAATTATTATACAGTCAGTTTGTTTTGTAAAATCGGAAGAAGTTGTGTTTAAAATAATAGTTACTTTGATAAGCAGGTGTGTGTGTGTGTGTGTGTGTGTGTGTGTGTGTGTGTGTGTGTGTGTGTGTGTGTGTGTGTGTGTGTGTGTGTGTGTGTGTGTGTGTGTGTATGTGTGAGTGTGTGTGTGTGTGAGTGTGTGTGTGTGTGTGAGTGTGAGTGTGTGTGTGTGTGTGTGTTGTGTGTGTGTGTGTGTGTGTGTGTGTGTGAGTGAGTGAGTGTGTGTGTGTGTATGTGTGTGTGTGTGTGTGTGTGTGTGTGTGTGTGTGTGTGTGTGTGTGTGTGTGTGTGTGTGTGTGTGTGTGTGATTCAAACAGGTCTTTACTGAGGGTAAAACATTAAGCTTTCACAAAAGTTTCCATTTTGCCCTCACAATTTTTTCAATGGATATAAAAGCACACCAATAAAGGATAGAAAAACAAATCGGTCTTAATCTAGGTACAAATGATATAGCATAGAAAAGGAAAGAAAACAGAGAAAATGTATTGCTCACAATTTAAAGGAAAAAAGACAGCATGATATGCTTGATTCAGACAAACAAATAGTGAAGAAAACAAAATAACAAGGCATGACATAACAGTTTATAAAACAAGATAGGGCCACAGAATAATCTAAAGCATAAAAGAAGTGGTCTTATGATCTATCCATATATATATATATATATATATATAATATATATATATATATATATATATATATATATATATATATATATATATATATATATATATATATATATATATATGTGTGTGTGTGTGTGTGTGTGTGTGTGTGTGTGTGTGTGTGTGTGTGAATATAAGTGACACCTACATATTAAAATGTTGGTCTGTTGCAAGAAATCATGGAACATATTGTATCAACTGCAAGACCTCAGCATCACAGAAACCACCTTGTATAGTGACCCAGAAAGGTGCAATACGATCAACCATTGTAGTTGTCAGTTAAAAGACAACAGAGTTGCCTGTGTGGGGAACTCTGTACATAGGGAATGCCGTGCCATGTACGCCAATAAAAGAGTTATTGATGCTAGAATTAAGGAGACCTAAGAACAAATCTTTCCACAGAAAAGCAGAAATTTATAGTCAAGCACTGAAAATTAAAAAAATGTTTATGTGAAAAGGGGAAAAACTGGCTGAGAAATCAAAAAGATAATTATTCAAATGGTGCCACTGGAAAACTGATACCTATTAGGACCATGCTGTTTCAGCAATCAGTATTGGAACACTATGAGTCTAGAAAAAGATGTAAAAATGTAAAAGGGAAATTAGAATTTGTTTAAGACTGCATTGCCAGTGACACAGTATAAAAATGCTGTCTGACAACTTTCCAAATGCTGTGGAATCCCCTAGATATTTAGGAATGCTCAGCCTGTTGCAAAGAATCTGCGCCTTGGTAGAACTGAACAAAGTGTGCGACTTGAAACCTTCAAGCAGACAACTCAGTATTTAGACTCTCTTGATGATGACCAAGTCACAGTGTATGATTGAGTGTGTTTCATGAAGGACTTACTTAAGGACGCAGAGAATGATGCATACTGTGCACAACATAATTATGAAAGTTAAATTCTGAAAACGCTATGATGATGAAATTGCGTTTGCTCATTCCAATAAATTGCGTTTGCTCATTCCAATAACAAAATTGATATAATTTCACTCAGAACAATAGCAGACTGTATTTTTGAGAAGTTTTAACAAGAGAAAAGCGAATCCAGTGCTGAAGATGGACAGATGTGTCTTACCAAAGCAGCAGTAACTATTATTCACAATGACATGAAGTCACGGGTTTCTGCAAGACAGCTATCCTGATGCAGACAGCATTGTTAAAACCACGCAGACATCCTGCCAGCTACAGTTTCTGAAATCTTGATGCAAGTCACCAACAAATCTGAGGAGCTTTAAAGTATCAGCAGTTAGGCAAACAATTAGATACACTTCATCAACAACCAAATAAACAACAACAAAAAAGAGGGGGAAAGAGAGGGGGCTGCTTTTTGTTCTTGTATTTAAAAAAAAAATGATTACCCTCCCCCCTCCCCCAACCAACCCACACCCTCCCCCCCTTTCCCCACCCCTCCCCACCCTCGCTCTACCCACCCCTCCTCTCCCCACCCTCTACCCTGTACCACCCTCTACCCCCATCCCTCCTCCCCCCACCCTCTACCCTGTACCACCCCTCTACCCCCATCCCTCCTCCTACCCCCCTCTCCCTACCCCCTCTCCCTTCCCACCCCCTCCCTCCCCCCCCTCCTAACCCTCCCCCTCCCTCCCCCTCCCCCTTCCCACCCCCTCCCTCCCTCCCCCTCCTAACCCTCCCCATCCCTCCCCCTCCCCCTCCTCCTACCCCCCTCTCCCTTCCCCTTCCCACCCCCTCCTAACCCCCCCTCCTCCCTCCCCCACCCTCCCTCCCCCTCCTAACCCCCCTCCTCCCCCACTCCCTCCCCCACCCCCTCCTTCCCTCCCCACTCCTCCCCCACCCCCTCCTTCCCAACCCTCCCCCTCCCTCCCCCTTCCCCCTCCTCCTACCCCCCCTCCCTTCCTCCCTACTAACCCCTCCCCCAACCCTCCCCCTTCTAGCTCCTCCTCCCTCCTCCTCCTCCAGCCCCCTCCTCCCCTCCCCCCCCAGCCCCCTCTCTCCCTCCCCCAACCCTCCCCCTTCTAGCCCCTCCCCCTCCTCCCTCTCTCCCTCCCCCCCCCCCCCCCCCCCCCCCCCCCCCCCCTCCTTCCCTCCCTCGCCCCATCTCCCCTCCTCCTCCACCCACTCCCATCATCTTCCCATCCCCCCTCTACCCCCCCCCCCCCAATTACCACTTCTTCTCCTCTCCTTGTCTTTCTGCTCCCTTTCTTCCCTCCCCCCTTCCCCATGCTTCTCCCTAGCACAAACATGGGAAGATAGACAACACATCACTCCAAAAAGAGGAGCATTAGAAGTTAAGGGCAGATCCTCCTACAGATCTGCAGTTCCTAACTCAAAGCTTAACTTGTTGTCATCAAACTTTTAAAACGTATATATTAGACTAACAATTCCACAATTTAAAGGTGTTCTTTTCTATATCTCTTCAGAATTTGAAAATAAAATCTTAATTTAAAACATTTTGGTCCACCACACCCTCCTTTCAGACAGCTAAACAGCAGTCTACAATTTTACGTAAGAACTGATGCTTCATTTCCATTACATACAGACTTTTCTCTGGAATTCTCAGTGACTTCAAACAATAAAAAGGAATCTCACTCTTTATAATAGCCTTTCAAGGGGAGGTAATATTGCCTTAAAAATGTTTTATCAGGCCCATAGAATGTGTCAAAAACTCTAAATACAGTTGAGCAACGTTGCAGTATAACTTAACTTTCTCGTTTCATTCAAAAATCAAAATGCCATAGCATTTCCAACCAGGCATTAAGATTTTACACCCATTTCTCAGTAATCATCAACAGATTGTTGACATTGGGCCTAGGAGATCCACCTTATTACCCGTGAAATATGGATTACCACAAGGATCAATACTGGACCACTTCTTTTCTCTATCTCTAATAATAACAACCTACCTCTGCATATTCATTGTTTATGTCAAATATTTGTTGATGATACATCAATTCAATGTAACAGCAGTGGTCCAAACCAGCTTGTGAGTGATATGCAGGCAGATATTGATAAATTTATTGAATAGACAGAACTCAATATGTCTCTTATTTCAAACAAAACAAAGTGTATGTTTATAACCACTAGGCAAAAAAGACAGAAATAGCATCCTCCACAAAACGAGGTCATCACAAAATGACAAACAAATAGCATGAAAACCTGAAAACATTTGTTAAAGTATATCAATTTCTTTAAAATACACAATGTACACATGTGAATGACAACAAATGAATTTTCAAGAAATACCTGCACATCTTATGAATTTTGAGAGACAGGAGAACTTTTTGAGGTTTATATTTCATCAGCCTTCAAAATTTATAACAGGAACGAGGGTTGAAGAAAACACTGAGGATTAAAATCTTCTTGTAAATTTATAAAGTCAATCCATCATAAAGTAAAATTCACCCCCTAAAACAGTTATATTGTATTTTGAACACATTCTTTATTCATGTGGTATGTTATGGAAATGTTCATCTTCAATTGGAAGCTTGTGACAAATACAACAATTTTTTTTTAGAAAAGCGTAAACATATATATATCTGGTAGACAAGTTATATATTTTTCCTTACCAAAGTCGATCTTCAAATTTCTATGATAAAGGCATCTTCTATTATCCCACGGCTCACTTCTCCATTCATTAACAAAATTTTCTCTTAAGAAGGCTTTGATATGTGAAATTTTAACTTTGATATGTGAACTTTTAAATACTTGAAGAAAATCAATACTTGAACATAACGGTCTCTCCCACAAAGTCAAATCCGCTTTGTACTAAGATATTAAAAAAAAAAATCATATTTAGCCATGCTGATTGAATCAAGTATTTGTCAAGTAAATCTATCATTATCATCATCTGGTTAACACTTGATGGCAGCTTTTCATACTGGAAGTGGAGCAGCTGCATCCAGAAACGCACCATTTGAACAGACACCAAACTCGACAAGGGATATCTGCCAGTTTCTCCATATGCTAACCCTCTTAGTCTGAACCCACATTTGCGGGATTGAACAATTGCCCCCTCTGAATCGGGATTTGCTGGGATTTACACACAATAGATTTCCATCAGGCTGTGACCATCACTAATTGCTACCAAATGTCAAAGCTCTATCAGGCTAGAAGTAGAAGCCCTGCTGAAAATCTGGAAGTAATTATAGCTGCTGGTATGTACTTAGGAGGAAAAGGCTAGCAAGCATGTGTGCCTGAGCTGATTTCGTGATGGAATGCAAAATCTAGGGGCAGTTTGTGTTCAGAAAATCTGAATGCAAGAGGGTTACAGGAAAATTATATTTTAAAAACCTTTAACTGAAACTTATGAAATTATTGCTATATTTTCACATCCCCAAATTTCACATCCATACTACAAAACAGGTACAAGAATTTTCTGGAATAAATCAAGTGCCACGCGTGTCTGTAGTTCTATTTGCTGTGCAGTCCTTATTAAGCTTATCATGACTTTAGCAGCTTTATCATAAGCATTTTTCATGCATTACATTTTCATATACCCATAATTTCACATCAATACAATAAAACACATACAAGGATTTTATGTGTACATAGTTCTTTTTGCCATGCAGTCCTTATCAATTACACATGACTTATTTCTCCATATACTAACCATCTTAGTCCGGAACCAAGGATTTGCTGGCTTGAACAATTGTCCCCTCTGAATCCGGATTTGCTACCACTGCTACTGGTCGATTCCTGACTATTTAAAACTGTTAAGAACTTGAAGCGTTTTTCTGCTATTTTACATAATTATTAGAGATTATTGTTGCCGAATATCATGATTTTGGTTTTGACTAGATTCACAACAAGTTTCTTATGAAAACAGTAAGTATCCAAAATGTCTAAAGGATCTTGTAAGCCTTCTTTGTAATGGAGAATAAAATGGTATCATGGGCATAAAGTAAAAGTTTAACATAAGTGGTTAACATTTTGCCATGAGATGAAAGTTGAATATGCAGTGTTAAGCAATTTGTGATAAATATTGTTCCAACTCATTGAGAAAGTGTGTGTGTGTGCTACTTGATATCAAAATTACTTCCCCTTGACAGGTTACATATCCTTTGAAAGAGTTGCATCCCTTTAAATTGTTTGCAGTTGCTTTGTAATCCAGATGAAGGGTTTGATCTGATGGAAATGGAGCATTAGTTTTGATATGAAATTGTAGACTTACTGTTGACCTGTGTGAAAGAAGTACAAGGCAAAAGAAAATGATTGTAGACATAGATTTTTTTCAATTTTGTGAAGATATAGTAAAAGACACCTTTTGAATTTGAAGTTGTTGGTTTAATGATAAGTTTAAAAAATGTGAATGGAAAAAGTGAAGGTGCGAGTTAGGAACTGCAGATCCTTAAGGGGGATCTGCCCCTAACTTCTATTGCTCCTCTCTTTGGAGTGATGTGTTGTCTATCCTCCCATGTTTGTGCTAGGGAGAAGCATATGGGAGGGGAGGAGGTGGTGGGGGGAAGGGAGGTAGGGAGGTAGAGGAGGGGGGAGGTGAGGGGAGGGGGGGAGGACGATGGGTGGAGGACGATGGGTGGAGGACGATGGGTGGTGGGGAGGGGGGGAGGACGATGGGTGGTGGGAAGAGGGATGGAGAGGGGGGGGAGGGGGGGAGGGGCTGGGGGGGAGGGGTGTGGAGGGGGGGAGGAGGGGAGTGGGGGGGTGGAGGAGGGGTGTGTGGGAGGAGGAGGAGGAGGGGTGTGGGGAGGGGGTGGGAGGGGGGGAGGAGGGGTGGGAGGGGGAGTGTGGGGAGGGGTGGGGTGGGGTGGGGGAGGGAATGGAGGGTGGGGTAGGGTAGCGCAGCGCGGGAGGGGTGGTAGAGGGAGGGTGGGGAGGTTAGTGTGGTAGGGGATGGAGGGGTGGGAGAGGGTGGAGGAAGGGAGGGGTGGGAGAGGGAGGTGGGGAGGGTAGTGTGGTAGGGAAGGGAGGGGTGGGAGAGGGAGGGTGGGGAGGGTAGTGTGGTAGGGGATGGAGGGGTGGGAGAGGGTGGGGGAAGGTAGGGGGAGGGTGGGGTATCGTAGGTTGAGGGGGGGAAGGAAGGCAAGGCAAGGCAAGGCAAATTCTTTTATTCGAGGATAATAGATAAGCACTCATGTGCTTTTTTGCATCCAGTCCCCGCCCTTTTCAGGGATAACATCAAGATAAAAGGATACTAAACAATAAAACTATACGCAGTACCAAACAACATACAAGAAATAAGTACACTACATATAACAAGGTAAGAGAAATGCGACAGTACACTTACATATAATAAGGTAAGAAAAATGCACTCATTCAGAAGACGAAAATCAGAAGTCACAATAAAATAACTTTGATTATTAAAGAAGCTGGAAAGAAAGAAAAGAAAAAAAAGAAGAAAAAAACAGAACAACCCCCCCAAAAAAACAAACAAACAAACAAAAAAAAACAAAAACAAAAAACAAACGCTAATAGATAAAGAGCAAACAAGAGAACATTATGAATAAAGAACTGAAAACATCAATCTACCACCATCTGTCTAAAGTTATACAAGTCATATAAATCATACATTTGGGATGGGGAGGGAGAGGGAGGGAGAGGGATGGGGAGGGAGAGGGAGGGGGAGTCGTGGTTGGGAACGGTGAGGGTAAAGGTGATTGATTGCCTGTTGCCAGTAGTTTTGTATTGATTGAAAATTGTACTTGGTTTGAACGCTTGGGTCACTAATTTTAGGAGAGTGGGTAAGCAAATAAGTTAAAACGACATCATGTTCTTTGCATCATATGAAAGCTCTTTTGAGTGTTTAAGATTATTACACTCATAATGATTGCGCAATGTTCTAATTTTGCTGCCCAAAGTAATGTTATCTGTAAACTTTTCGCAAATTTGCTAACTGGAATTACATTAGTTTCCCCCCAATAAAAAGGAACTAGGTCGTCAGAGTATAAACGTTTTACTTAAGAAATGTAATTTATACAAGCCTGCTTCAATTAAGTGTGCAAATTCCTGACAGGACAGCCAGAACAGCTTGCAAAGCAGCGCATAAAGGAAATACCGTTTCAGCTCAGCTTCGCTGCACCTACTCTTTTCAAACACGAATAAAATCTTATCCCCCCCCCACTGAATTTTTTATTAAAACCATTTGGGATGGTCAAGTACACCCACCAAAACATAAAAGAAGTGGAAAAAAATTGAAGAAATTACTTTTTGCCAGACCCCTTTTTGGCAAAATGTTCCTGGACTATGGGTGATTGGCTGATTGGTCGGGTGATTTGCTGATTGGTTGGGTGATTAGCTGATTGGTTGTGTGATTGGCTGATTGGTTGTGTGATTGGCTGATTGGTTGGGTGATTGGTTGATTGGGTAATTCGTTGTTTCGGTGATTAACTGGTTGGTTGGATTATTGGTTGGTTGGGTGATTGCAATACAACACAATACAGTACAGTAGAGTACAACACAATAAGTTGTAATGCACTGCAATACATTACACTACACCACAGTAGACTACGCTATATTGCATTAAGGTACAGTACAGTACAGTACAGTGCAGTGCAGTGCAATACAGAACACTACACCACACCCCACCCCACCCACCACCCCACCCCACACCCCACCACCCCACCCCACACCCCACACTCCTCTTTACTATCCCCTCCCCTCCACAACACTCTACTCTACTCCACTCCCATCCCCTCCCCTCTACTTTACTCCACTCCCCTCCCCCTACACTCCACAACACGGCACTCCCCTCCCCTCCCCTCTACTCCACTCCACTCCCCTACCCTCCACAACACGGCACTCCCCCTCCCCTCCCCTCCACTCCACAACACTCCACTCCCCTCCTCTCTACTCCACTCCACTCCCCTCCCCCCACAACACGGCACTCCCCTCCCCTCCCCTCCACTCCCCCTACACTCCACTCCCCTCCACTTGCACTGCACTAAACCTCATCTCATGTTTCTGTACTGTGGCAGGCCA
>CM060318.1:17178259-17198259 GCA_030674155.1 Stramonita haemastoma
AAAAAAGAAATAATGGGTAGGCGCTGCACTTGTGGCGACCGCGCTCTCCCCGGGGAGATCAGCCCGAATTTCACGCAGAGAAATCTGCTGTAACATAAAGTGGTATAAAATAAAATAAATTAAATAAAAAAAACCCCAATCAGCTCTGTAAGCTGCATTCGTTGTAGGCTTATAAGCAAGACAAGGATACGTACAGCGAAAAAGGGAGTGGTTTGCGGGCCTGTGAATAGGGTGCACATGCTTTTATAGGCCAATGTTCGTTCGTGTGTAAATGTACATAACCTCGTCTGCACTGAAGTAATCATGGGTGTAACGCGTTTAGCGGTGCACGAGTTAGTAATAATGTGGTCATAAAGTGGTACACAAAACGGCAAGAAGTACACATATTTTAGAAGTTAGTTTGTTTTTCATATGTAATAAGATTGAAGTGTTTAGGTAATAGAATGGGGTTTTTTTTTTTTTTTTAATGTAATAAGATGTACGTGATTAGGTAATACTAGCTCTCTCTCTCTCTCTCTCTCTCTCTCTCTCTCTCTCTCTCTCTCTCTCTCTCCTCTCTCTCTCTCTCTCTCTCTCTCTCTTCTGTCTCTCTCTCTCTCTGTCTGTCTCTCTCTCTCTCTGTCTGTCTGACTGTCTGTCTGTCTGTCTGTCTCTCTCTATATATCTTTCACGGTCTATCTATCTGCTGCACCACTGGTGTTTACATCATTATCTATCTTTCACTTTCTGTGAACCTCAGATCTACCTGTGATGTGTTCATATACCTCCTGCATAATCTCAAAAAGACACAAGAAAGCTACATTCCACATTGGATGAAAGATTCCAAGATAACTTTAAATTAAAACATCACACACACATACGCACGCACGCACGCACACACGCACGCACGCACGCACACACACACACACACAGACACACAGACACACACACACACCAGTGTAGGAATAGAGTGTTGTAAGGGCCACTGACTAGAAAAGACGTAAATTATATATATATATATATATATATATATATATATATATATATATATATATATATATATATATATATATATATATATGTGTGTGTTGTGTGTGTGTTGTGTGTGTGTGTGTGTGTGTGTGGTGTGTGTGTGTGTGGTGTTGTGTGTGTGTGTGTGTGTGAACATTGAAAGAAAAAAAAAAGACATGTACTTATTTTCACGAGCTTACACACGTGTACACATACGCCTCCCCCTCCCCCCACACGTAAACACATACTGCATTCAAAACAACGCCCTACACATTCACATACAAAAAAACAACAATAAAAAAATACAGCTGCCCCACCTGAACAGGACAGGGGGCATTCAAATAGACAGCACCAAAATGGTGATGTAGCCGCCGCGGTAGCCTAGTGGTTAGGGCGTTGGACTCGTAATCTAAAGGTTGCGGGTTCGATCCCAGCTTTCGGCTATGGCGTTGTGCCCTTGGAAAAGGCACTTTACGGCTATTTTCTCACCCCACCCAGGTGTAAAAGGGGTACCAACCTTGTGTTGGGGGTTAACCCTGCAATAGACTGGCGTTCTATCCTGGGGGTAGTCTATGACTCTCAGTCGCTTAACGCCACAGAAACCGGGATAAGCACCGGCCTGATGAGCCTTATGGCTCGGGACAGACTTAACAATGGTGCCGTGCTCCCTAACCCTTATTCTTTAGACACACTTCAAACCAGCTTGTCTCTCTTCTTCTTATTCACCCGAGGTGAAAAAAGGGGTAGGCCTAAGTCAAGTAAGCACAGAGAACACTGAACTGATTTATTGTATTTGGGCCTTTAGTCACAATGCAATCCAAAGGGATGAAGAAAAAAAAAGAAGAATAAAATTATATATTCTTAAAAATTTATATATTTTTCTTTTATGTCGATGATAATGGAATAAGCACTCATGTGTTTTTGTTTGTTATAACATCCAGTCCCCGTGTGTAGGCAGTTTTGTAAAAATCTTGTCATCTGTTCCCACCGGCACACAATGGCCTACTCTTACGAATATATATATATATATATATATATATATATTATATATATATATATATATAATATATATATATAATATATATATATATATATATATAAATTCATCGCAATAAACACCCCTGAGGAAGGCGAAAGCCGAAATATTGGGGAACCATAATATGCTGGTTGTTTTACTTTCGCTATGTGTTATATCTCTCTCTCTCTCTCTCTCTCTCTCTACTCTCTCCTCTCTCTTCTCTCTCTCTCTCTCTCTCTCTCTCTCTCTCTCTCTCTCTCTCCTCTTATATATATACATAACATATATATATGTATATATATAATATATATGTATATAAATAAAAAAATTAACGTATAAGACCTTGCCATAATTATTCACCTTTCCATGTACCCCCAAAAACTCTGCTCCTGAATCTGCTATTTTCAAAATCATAAATAAAGTGCTGACATACCCCAACAATCAAGAAAAATTTTTAGCTCAAAATTACAGAACAAAACAGTTCAAAACCCAACCGGACCAATGTTGATCATGGAGCTATACCTGACAATGTCAACACAAGCTTTCAAAAAAACCCCAAACAAAACACAACATCCAGTGCAGAGTACATAATACTAGCTGAAATCCTTCATAAACTTTGGTATTTTCAAGAACAACGACCACATTAGAAAACGGTGCCTACTGAGTATAATTATGTCAGTTTTAAGTTAATGCAATAGAAAGAGCAGAGTTGCTGTAGCCTATACAAAAATGAGAGAGAGAGAAGAGAGAGAGAGAGAGAGAGAGAGAGAGAGAGAGAGAGAGAGAGAGAGAGAGAGGAGAGAGAAGAGAGAGAGAGTCTATTGACGAAGCGTTTCTTTTGTAGCGGCAGGCCTCTTGATGCAGTGTCAACCTTCAGTCGTCTCCTATCCTGTATCCCCCCCCCCCCTTTTTTTTCACCCCTCTTTTTCTTCTAAACGGCAATTCAGTTCATGAATGACAGTGAAACGAGGAATCAGATCTAAACACAGCGTGCTCAGTGTCTGTCTGTCTGTCTGTTTGTCTGTCTGTGTGTGCCTGTCTGTGTGTTTGTCTGTCTGTCTGTCTGTTTATCTGTTTGTTTGTTTGTCTGTCTGTCTGTTTGTTTATCTGTCTGTCTTTTTGTCTGTCTATCTGTCTGTTTGTTTGTCTGTCTTTGTGTTTGTCTATTTGTCTGTCTGTCTTTTTGTCTGTCTGTCTGTCTGTTTGTCTGCTGTCTATCTGTTTTTCTGTTTGTCTTCCTACCTATCTGTATATTTGTCTGTCTGTCTGTCTGTCTGTCTGTATACTGCATTGTTGTGGAGGAGAGCAACTCCAGACTGGCTGGGTGGTCGAGAGACAATGCACCTCTCTAGACAGCGAGGAATGCTGGTTCAGGCCTCGTTTGGGTCCAACTTCCACCCCTCTTCCCATCCACTAGACCCTGAGTGGTGGTCTGGGCTCTAGTCCTTCAGATGGGACTGTAAATTGAGTCCTGTGTGCGACACGCCTGACAAATTCCTGACAATTCTGTTGAAAAAAGTCACCCTGATAGGGAAAAATAGCCTACACATGCAAACAGGAAAAGAAAAAAACAAAACAAAACAATGTACTATCAGTGGCGCTGCTCTTGCGGTGACGTGCTTTCCTCGGGGTGAGCAGCTCGAATTTCACCCGAGACAGGCAGAGGTGGAGAACTTTTGTTGCTGCCCTACATGCCAAGAAGGCATAAAAAGGCTTTGGATGGATGGATGATTTTTGCTGTGACTGAAAATGATAATTTATGCTCGCCACTACACTACACTACACTACATACACTACACCACACCACACCACACCACACACACTACACTACACTACACTACACCACACCACACCACACCACACCACACCACACCCACACCACACCACACACACTACATTACACTACACTGCACCGCACCGCACCCACCCACTACACCACACCACACCACACCACACCACACCACACCACACCACACCACAGTACACTACAGTACACTACACTACACCACACCACACACACACCACACCACACACACACACCCCACCACACACACTACACTACACTACACTACACTACACTACACTACACTACACTACACTACACTACACTACACTACAGTCCTTGCCCTTTCTTCCCAGTGTGATGAGAAAATCAAACTGAATGTCAAGTCTTTTGGGGGAGCCTTTAAATAATAATAATATAATAATAATAATAATAATAATAATAATAATAATAATATAATAATAATAATAATAATAATAATACATGGAATTTATTTAGCGCTAAATCTTGTAAAGCAAACAAATCGAAGCGCTTGCATTCAAATCAGTCACACGCATGCAACCATTCACAAATAATTAACAAATTATATGTTTAGGCAAACGCAAACAAGCACACACACACACACACACACACACACACAACACACACACACACACACACACACACACACACACACACACACACTTGCACCCCCCCCCCCTACAAACACACCCACACCCACCCACACGCAGACACACACACACGCGCGCGCGCAGACACCACACAACCACACACACACACACACACACACACACACACACACACACACACACACACACACACACCCCACACAACACACACACAACCCCCCCTACCCCCACCCCCACCCCCACGCAAACACACCCCCCCCCACCCCCACACGATAACGCATAGTGATGTATATATGATAAATCAGTCAAACCCGTGTGCTTCACAGACTTGCGCACGTCGAAAGAACCCACGACAGTTGGAACATCGGAAAGAGCAGGGAGGTACGTACACCCCGGCAGCTCTTAGCAAAACGGGTAGGTTCCGTCCCCAACTGTATCCCCAACGTCGGAATGTTGCTACCTTAATGGTGGGGGGTAAAAAGCGGTGTACACACAAAACTGTCCCTTTATGCGGCGAATTTGGGAGCTCTAGCCGAGGAAAAAAAAAAAAAAAAAAGGGGGGGGGAGGGGGGGGGGGGGGGGGGGGGGGGGGGGGAAGGGAGGCTAGCTGAAAGTAACTTGTGTCAGTTTTTCTTTGGATTTGAAGCAATATCTTTTGTTGTTGTTTATTGTCGATATTTACGAATTTTTTTTGAGGGGGGGTGGGTGGGGAGCAATATCCAAATATGTTTGGCGCACCACAGTCCTTCCTATCCCCGGCCGAACGAACAAAAATACACGGAGAGAGAGAGAGAGAGAGAGAGAGAGGAGGAGAGAGAGGAGAGAGAGAGAGAGAGAGAGAGAGAGAGAGAGAGGAGAGAAGAGAGAGAGAGAGACTTCAGATTTTTACTGTACATCGGCCTTGGGCCACAATACAAAAGCAAATTCGGCATAGGGAATGGGCTCACGACAAGTGTTGTTAATACATTACTACTAACATACAGTGGAAGTTGAACTGACACATTGATTGATTATGAAAACAAGCATATTACATCAGCCATGACATGAATATTCACTTTTGACACAAATACATACAACAATATTCATAGACCGTTTATGTAACTTGGGAACTCATCAACTTGAAAAATAATGTTTACAAATTTATTTTACTTCTTCTTTTAATTGCATGAAAAACATATCGCGATAGATTATATGTGTGTGATGGTATTGTAGCTTTCTGTAGCAGGGGCAAAGGCAGACTTGTTGAATCTTTGAGAAATTTGTTTCTTAGGTCCTCATAAATGGGACATCTCAGTAAAAAGTGTTTCTTCATTTTCCACCTGATCTTTGCAAAAAAGGCAATTCTTTTTTTTTTAATTTATACTGTTATAACGATGTATGTTATTGTTCAGTGGTAGTACATTGAATCGAATTTGTGTGACTGCAACGCGAAAACAGTATGTATCCAACTCACCAATATATTTTTCTTTTTCAAAAATAATCTTAAAGTTTCTATAGCCATCATATCTGACTGACTATTTCTGCCATCTTCTAGTCAGCATTGTTGTTTCTGGCCAGGCTGGGTCTGTCTCTGACATGTAGTTTCCCATTGTATATGTAGGCGATCTTGCCTTGCCTTGCCCACGGTGAAACTCAATCATGTTTCTTTGGCGCGTTGTGAGATCCGCAGCCACTCTGATGCCACTGTCCCTCAGGTTGTCTCTCAGCTCTTTGTTTGACAGGATAGCTAACTTGTCAGCAAAACGACAAAATCGGACCAAAATGGGCCGAGCATTATTACTGTTATGCTGTGGTCTCCCGATCCGAAATGCTCTGGAGATGTCGTCTTGACCCCAGTCTGGTTCAGAAGAGTGATCATTGAGTATGTCAATGATGATTTGACATGTTGCATATTCATCTTCTCTGCCAGCTTCAGCAACCCCCATAAATCTCAAGTTGTAAGCTTTTGTGTCCTGTTCTGATGTCTCTAACTTTCTTTCCAGTGTCTCAACTCGTTCCATCGTTGTTACATTGTCTTCTTTTAGCTCTTTGATATCCTCAGTATTGATGACAACATTTTCCTTAAGTTCCCTGATTTCAGCTAAAAAGCGTGACAGACTGCTCTCCAGACCGCTGAATTTTTCATCCATGTCATTTTTGATACTACTCATGTGTTGCTGTAAACCTTGCTGCATTTCGGCAAAGTGCCAGTCAATGAAATGAAACATGTTGTTTGGTAGAGGGGCAGGTGTATTTTGTGACATTTTCCAAGTGCCTATGGTTCTTTTTTATAGCAGATGTTTTCAAATTTTTCTTCTTTTTAAATTTTTTCATGCGCCTGTGGTTCTGTTATCCAAAAGGGTTAGGGCAAAGGTAGGGTCACAACCCAAAAATCTGCATAAAACCCATCACCAATGTCACTACTCACCCCCCAACATGGCACAGCATTTTCCCTCATGTAGATCACGGAAGTATATGCACGTGCAACAGGAGACACAATAACAGCAGGGGAGATGTCATGCATGAGCTCCTTTTAACTGTTCCTTGGAGTTAATTTCTTCTTTCCTCTTAGTAGTTATTTTAGTCCCACTTACACATTACTGGCAGGTCCCTTGACCAATTCAACAACACAATTGCATGCACAAAGTCATTGGACACATGCCTGCCAAAAATGCCGAAGATCCATCCACCTCAACATACACAAATTGTCATTCAAAAAGGGAGAGGCATTCAGCATGTCTGGACTCTGTCACTGCCACACACCCAGCCCGAGAGAGAGAGAGAGAGAGAGAGAGAGAGAGAGAGAGAGAGAGAGAGAGAGAGAGAGAGAGAGAGAGAGAGAGAGAGAAGAGAGAGAGACGAGAGAGACAGACAGACAGACAGACAGACAGACAGACAGAGACAGAGACAGACAGACAGAGACAGACAGAGAGATAGACAGACACAGACAGACAGAATGAGAAAGAGAGAGAGAGAGAGAGAGAGAGAGAGAGAGAGAGAGAGAGAGAGAGAGAGAGAGAGAGAGAGAGAGAGAGAGAGGGGAGAGAGAGAGAGACAGACAGACAGACAGACAGACAGACAACGACTGACTGACAGACAGACAGACAGAGACAACAAAGAGACAGACAGACAGACAGACAGAGACAACAAAGAGACAGACAGACAGACAGACAGACAGACAGAGACAACAAAGAGACAGACAGACAGACAGACAGAGACACAAAGAGACAGACAGACAGACACAGAGACAGAGACAGAGAGAGAGAGAACAAGGAGACAAACAAAATGCAAACCCCCACAAGCAAGCAAACAAACCGGACAAAAGCATCCCATCCTTCTATTTTTCTCCAGAGCCGGTGTGATTGTCGGTACATAGTAGTGGAGCTGCTGTTTTAGAGACAGACAATAAAGCGAAGTCCTGCAGCAGGCATGTATGTGCTAGGAAGATAACCCAGCCGAAAGAAAAAAGCCCCCCCCCCCCCCTTCCCCCCCGTCGCGCGCGCAAAAATTCAGTTAAAGAAAAGCAACTCCTCAACTCATATTGTAAGGAAAATAGGCATGCCTGGTTAGAGTGACGCGCTCCTGATCTGCTGACCCGGGTTCCAATCTCCTTCAAGAGGATTTTTCCTCTGGTGTTAACATCAGTGCCGACTCCGACCCCCCCCCCCCCCCCCCCCTCCTCCCACAAAGTCCTTCGGAAGAGACTATAAACCGAGATCCCGTGTGCGAACGCACGCAGAACATCTTGCACGCACGTTATAAACCCGTTCTGTTGTTGTGTGCCGGTAGGAACGGATGATAAAATTTACAAAACTGCACTCAGACGGGAACTGGACGTAAAAAAAGGACATGAGTGCTTATTCCATAATCTCGAAATAACAGAATAAAAGAAAAAAGAAAAAAAAAAGAAGAAAAAAAAAACCTGGATGTGGCTGCTCTATGGCGAGATCATTCTCCGTGAAGACGAATGGCTGTTAGGGCTGGGTTCATGCCACCTCTGGGGCGTCCTTGAAGGGGCTTTTGTTTTTTTGTTTTGGGTCCTGCTGGAGTTAACATCTGTATTGACACCACTCCCCCTCCCGTCTTTCCGATGAGACTATGTACAATCGAGTTTGCTAAAACTATAAATTGTTATCAATTGCTTGCGTGTTGTATAGGTCGAATGCAAGCGCTTTGCTTTGTTTTTAACAAGATATAGCGCTATATAAATTCCATGTTAAAGTTAAGTTAAAGTCTGTCCCGAGCCTAAGGCTCATCAGGCCGGTGCTTATCCCGGTTTCTGTGGCGTTAAGCGACTGAGAGTCATAGACTCCCCCCTGGATAGGACGCTAGTCTATCGCAGGGTTAACCCCCAACACAAGGTTGGTACCCCTTTTACACCTGGGCAGGGTGAGAAAATAGCCGTAAAGTGCCTTTTCCAAGGGCACAACGCCATAGCCGAAAGCTGGGATCGAACCCGAGACCTTTAGATTACGAGTCCAACGCCCTAACTACTAGGCTACAGCGGCGGCATAAATTCCATGTATTATTATTATTATTATTATTATTATTATTATTATTATTATTATTATTATTATTTTATTTCAGTCATTATATATTATTTTTATTCCAGTCTGTAGTGATGCAGGTATACATACATACATAACATACATACATACATACATACATACATACATACATACACACATACATACATACATATACAAACACACACACACACACACACACACACACACACACACACACACACACACACACACACACACACATACATACAGAGCAAGAACAGTAATGGACAGAAGAAGGACAGCATATACAACATATATAATATTTATAATACCATTCCACTAGCTAGGTACGATAAAAGAGAGTAGGAGGCCTAGTAGGCCCAGGGAAACTCAAATCACCCAGGCATATCGAACAGCCCCAGCATTCAGGCTGCACACTGACACAGACTCCCCCCCCTCCCCACTCCTTCATACACACACACACACACACACACACACACACACACACTCAAGCAAGGTAGACACAGACAGCAGTCGGGTGAGTGTAGTCAACACGGACTGTCTGTCCTCTCTACCCGGGGTAGGCTATGTGTAGGGTGATCAGTTTTTGTAGCCTACTCGAATTTGCAGCTAGCCTAGCCGCTGGCTTGTGTGGTGGAGTAGAGGAGACAGGATTGATTGAAAAGTCAGGATGAGTACAGAGTCTTCGGTAACAGCAGATCCCCCCTCCAGTCCTCCTGGCCAAAGGTGAGCGATTGACCAGCTTAGTCCTTGTGTGGGGATGTTTTATCTGTGTGTGTGTGTGTGTGTGTGTGTGTGTGTGTGTGTGTGTGTGTGTGTGTGTGTGTGATGTGTGTGTGTGTGTGTGTATGTGTGTGTGTGGTGTGTGTGTGTGTGTGTGTGTGTGTGTGTGTGTGTGTGTGTGTGTGTGTGTGTATGGATGATGGATGTATGGTGTGTGTGTTGTGTGTATGTTGTGTGGTGTGTGTGTGGTGGTGTTGATGTATGATGTATGTGATTGTGATGGAGGTGTGATGATGTGTTGTAGTGTATGTACTGTCTATGTCTGTATGTATGCATGTACTATCTATCTATCTATCTATATCTATCTATCTATCTATCTATCTATCTATCTATCTATCTATCTCTATCTACTATCTATCTAAACACACACGCGCGCACACACACATACACACACGCACGCACTCACACACACACAAAACACACACACACACACACACACACAAATTCGTTGTCATCGAATCACTGAAAGCTAGAGGACACACTTAAATCATGGAGAACAAGTTCCTTCAAAACTTGACAACACATCTTAAGATGATGTGTTTTTAAGGGGAAAAAAAGTAAATAAACTGAAAATGCGGAAGCTACTGAACTCGTTGAGTCGTGTTCCTTTGCAAAACTTCAGGTTACGGCAAACTACCTTCGGGCACAAAATCTCCCATTTCAAGTTTAATACAGTTGCACACGGCTTAGCACTTGTATGCCTAACTTCTAAGCAGAAAGGCAGTGTACACTGAAAACATTCCTTTTTAAACTTGATTAACAAATGGTTTCGTTGATAATCGAATAGAACTTCACTGCTTTTTTTTTTTTAAACTTGATAGTGTGGAATGCTCACAATTTATACAAAATGTGTTGTTGTTTTTTTCCAAGGGTCCTATAATCGTAGTTTCCTGGTGAAAAGCAGTATGACGTCTCATGGGTGTGGCATTCCTAAATCAGACTATTTCTCTCCCTTTTCCCCTCCCTCCTGAATAAAATGGCCTAAAATTTGATTCTCTCTCTCTCTCTCTCTCTCTCTCTCTCTCTCTCTCTCTCTCTCTCTCTCTCTCTCTCTCTCTCTCTCTGTGTCTGTCTGTCTGTCTGTCTGTCTGTCTTCTCTCTCACACACACACACACACACACAATAACAGTGTTACCCAAGCAAGTCTGGTGACATCATTCTTGGGTATAGTAGCGACTCGCACACGAAATGTTTCTGTGTATGAGGAAGAAGACTTGTAGATATCTTATGTAAACACGTGCTTGACAAAAGTTAAAGGGTGTGTTAGGCAAGCTAGCTGCTGAAGGGGGGGGGGGGGGGGGGGGCGAGATGGTGTTGGTGTTGGGGGTGGGGCGGGGTGGGGGTGGTGGGGTGGTGGTGGTGGGGGGGGGGAGTACTGTATTCAACACAACATGGAACATAAAGAGGATCGACTAGGCCAAGAACTGTCACGCTCTGCACGCACCCGTGAACATGTAAACAAAATTTTATATCTATCTATCTATCTATCTATCTATCTATCTATCTATCTATCTATCTATCATATCTATCATAATTCTATCTCTATCCTATCTATCTATCTATCTATCTATCTATCTATCTGTCTGTCTGTCTGTCTGTCTGTCTATCTATCTATCTGCCTGTTTGTCTGTTAGTCTATACACCTATCAATCAATCAATCGATCGATTGATCGAGCGATCAATCAATCAAACAAACAATCAATCAAAATCAATCAGCCAATCTGTCTGTCTATCCAGCTATACCATGATATCTATCTATCTATCTATCTATCTATCTATCTATCTATCTATCTATCTATCTATCTATCTATCTATCTATCTATCTATCCATCCATCCATCCATCCATCCATCCATCCATCCATCCATCCATCCATCCATCTATCCATCTAAAATCGAAAGGATCTATCTATCTATCTATCTATCTATCTATCTATCTATCTATCTATCTATCTATCTATCTATCTATCTATCTATCTACCTACTACCTACCTACCTACCTACCTACCTGTCTGTCTGTCTGTCTGTCTGTCTTCTGTCTGTCTTCTGTCTGTCTGTCTGTCTATCTATCTATCTATCTATCTATCTATCTATCTATCGCATTCCACTTTCAGCCACAGTTGATTGTGTGAAACTCGGGCTGCTCTCTCCGAGAAGAGCGCGTTGTCCCAAGAGCAGCGCCACCCTTTTCTTTATGTTGTATTTGTTCCCTATCGCTATCCCGCTGGTTATCCCCATAGAATATTTCCAGGGACGATTCTCTTGTTTCCCTAACTTCTTTTACGTTGGCTGAATCTGTTTTCACAAGGGGCCTCGGCTTATTGTCTCATCCGAAAGACTGGCACCCAGGCCACCACCTAATGTTTAAGGGATGGAGAAAAAGTTAGGGTTCAAACGGAAATCAAACCCAAAACTTCTCA
Organism: Stramonita haemastoma; assembly: GCA_030674155.1. Lineage (NCBI taxonomy): Eukaryota > Metazoa > Mollusca > Gastropoda > Neogastropoda > Muricidae > Stramonita > Stramonita haemastoma. Next base: position 17,190,390 of record CM060318.1, read on the forward strand.
CTTTTTGACAGGCACACATATACATGCAAAACATATGTCTTCACCTCCACCTAAACCTTCCCGGTAGTCCTGTGGACCTTGGGGCATCTCTGAAGATTTTGCAACCAGCTTCCTCCATTTCTCGCGGTTTTCAGTTTTCCGTATATGCGTACATACATGTATTAATTTTGCAAACATGCATGTATGCATACATAATGGCACATCAACCCCGGTCCTAGGATCGTGTTAGTCTAATCTCTCCTCTCTCTCTCTCTCTCTCTCTCTCTCTCTCTCTCTCTCTCTCTCTCTCTCTCTCTCTCTCTCTCTCTCTCTCTCTCTTTTCTCTCTCTAATCATGTCGATTGCCTGGTCACGTGTGATTGTTGTCTAAATTGAATGGAATTATTTTTATTTTGTGATTGTTTTCCCACACAGGATTTTGTTATCGAGGCCCAGGTCAGTAATGTTTTTTTTATTGCAATTCTACTTGCCATGCCATGTTTACACTGAGTTTGTATTCTGTTTTTTTTTCCCCTTGTATAAATTGTACGTGAAATGTGCTACATCTGCTCTGTGACTTGACATTTTATTCTTGCAACTCAATTCTAAAAAAAAACCCACCCCAACAAACAAACAGTGAACACCACAATAAAAAAAAAAAATCAAGCATGTGTTTTATTCCCTCTTACTGCAAAAACCACCTTCATGTCGATTCTATACATGTATTTTCATTAATTAACCAAAACAGGTAAAACATGGATAATGACGATGAAAAGCAAAGCAACCTTCTGGACTCTGCTCAGGTAAATATCATTAAATTCAGTCTCATCCCCGATGTCGGAATGTGGCTACCTTCATGGTGGGCAAAAACGGTGGCATACGCAAAAATCTCATCATTACTAGTCAACCTCAGAGTTCCAGCCTAGGAACAGAGGAAAAAGACCGTCTCAATCAGGCTCCTATGATCGCTTTCACTTTCTATTATTTTTATTTATTATTTATTTATTATTTATTTATTATTATTTTTTCATCATTTATTTATTCTTTTATATCGAGGATAATGGAAGTAAGCACTCTTGTGCTTTTTTTTTCATCCAGTCCCCGTGTGTATGCAGTTTTGGAAATGTCATCTGTTCCCACCGGCACACGATGGCCTACTCTTACGAAAAGCGGAACAGGATTTAACGTGTGTGCAAGATGTTCTGCGTGTGTTCGCACACGGGGCCTCGGTTTAAAGTCTCATCCGAAGGACTTTTGGGGAGAGTGGAGTCAGCACTGATGTTGACCCCAGGAGGAAAATCTCCTCGACCGGACTCGAACCCGGGTCGTCAAATTGCCAGCGCAATGTTTTGACCACTAGGCTATCCGTCCCCCTTTCTGTACCACTATCGTACTTGAATGTTGCAAGTCGGTGTGATTGACGCAGTGGCCTACTGTGGTGATGTGAACGCCAGTGCTTTACCATACATACTGAAGTCGTCTTGTGTTTTTGTTTCTAAGTACTGTGTTTTTTTTTCAAAAAAAAAAATTTGCAAAGCAAACGTAGTAGCCAGTGAGAGGGATCAAACCACATCTGCATGAGAAATTGATGATGATGATGATGATGATGGATGATGATGATGATGATGATGATGATGATAATAATAATAATATTCAAACTACACTGCATGAAAAATGGTCATGATGATGATAATAATGATAATAACGATAATAATGCAAATTAAACTGCACTGCGTGAGAAGTGATGATGACGATGATGATGATGATGATGATGATGATGATATGATATATAAAATAATAATAATAATAATATAATAATAATAATAATAATAATAATAATAATAATAATAATAAAATAATTGTAACAACAACAACAATATTCAAACCACACTGCATGAGAAAAGGTCATGATGATCATAATAATCATAATGAAATTAATAATAGTATTCAAACCATACGGCATGAGAAATGGTTATGATAATGATGGTAATAATGATGGTAAATATTATAATAATACTGCACTTGTATGAGAAAATCATGAATGATGAATGATGATGATGATAAATAATCAAGCCACACTGCATAATAAATATGATAACAATGATAACGAAACCACATGCATAAGAAATGTTATGACGATGATAATAAAATACTAAGATAAATTATACAACCTACATGAGAAATGATGATGATAATATGATAAATATAGACTGCATAAGAAGATGATGATGATGATGATGATAATAATAATGATATAATATATTTAAACCACACTGCATGAGAAAAAGATGATGATTGAGTAATTAAACCGCAATGCAGAGAAATGGTTGTGACGATGAAAATAATGACAATAAAGATAAACAACGTTGCATGAGAAATAATGATGATGATGATAAAATGATAATAATAACCAAACCACACTGCATGAGAAATGGTGGAGATTGCTTCCAGACAATAAATGCTGGATATGCTTTTGAATTGCAGTATAGGCTGTAAGTAGTATAACAACATATCATGTAACATTAATATTCCACAGTTTAAAAAAAAGGCCTAACGTGTTTTTTTTTCTCCATCGGCAGTTTTTAGCAGTCCATTCTCTATGCTTGATTTTGACTTTTTGTGTTAGATGGCTGTTGAATAGTTCAGTTGGTTTGTTATTCTCACGTTTTTCTTTTTCATTTTAAAGATGCTATAGTGTAGTGTCTGTCATTTTTTCTTGGTTGTTTAGTAATCTTAGCAACTTATATGTGTGTGTATGTATATGTATGTATGTATGTATGTATGTATGTATGTATATGTATGTATGTATGTATGTATGTATGTATGTATGTGTTGTTTGTTGTGTGTATGTGTGTTGTGTGTGTGTGTGTGTGTTGTGTGCGGTGGTGCGTGCGTGCGCGCGCGCGCGCGCACGTGCGTGTGTGTGTTTACGGTAGATTAAATAACATAATATTTTCAGCATTGTTTGGTGCCTTTTTTTTAAGTGTTGATAGTAGACTAGTCATTTGAATTTCTTTACTTTGCTCATCGAATTACCACTAGTTTTGGAAGGTAAAGTGACCTATCCATTGTACTCTTTATTCGATGTAGTTCAGACATTTTGGAATTTTTTAAATATTTTTATCATTCAGCGTTGAATAATAACAGGAGATTTGTTTTTACATATGCAACCCCTACCCCCCCCCCCCCCCTTTTACTGGGGGTGGGGGTGGTTCTTTTATCACAATTTGTGAAGCTTGTGAAATTATGATGAATTTGTTTGTGCAAACACACACACACACACACACACACACACACACACACACACACACACACACACACACACACACACACACATATATATATATATATATATATTAAATTAATATATATAATATAATAATCACACACAAATACACACACAAGAACAAACACACTCAAACACATACAAAGAAACACACACACACACACTAATAAACACACACAAACAACACAACACACATACTCTTTCTCTCTCTCTCTCTCTCTCTCTCTCTCTCTCTCTCTCTCACACACACACCACACACACACACACACACACACACACACACACACACACAACACACACAACACACACACACACACACACACCACGCCATGCCACACCGCACCGCACCGCACCACACCGCACCCACGCACCACACCACACACACCACGACACAACACAACACGCACCCCGTTCCACCCCCCCCTCCACACACACACACACACACACACACACACAACACACACACACACACACACACACACACACCACACACACACACACACACACACACACACACACACACACTTTCCTTTTACGTTTTACTCTCACGCTCTGTTGGGCAAGGTCATTGAATTCTTTTTGGTATGTGTAAGATTTTCTTTCTTCCTTTTTGTTTGTTCGTTTCTGTCTGTCGCATTTTTTTTCTTTTCTACCATTATTTCGTTCTTCACCCATTCATTAGCCTCTGTGCTGTTGTCTTGTTCTTTCAGTCTTATTTATACCTTTCTCCTTTTCTTTTTATTTTCTTTCTTTCTGTCCTCTTTTTTTATTTCTCCTTTTTTCCGCTCTCAACCCTTTTGTTAAAAGTTGGTGTACAGCATTTTTTTTTTTCTTTCTTCTTTCTTTTCTTTCTTTTCTTTCTTTTCTTTCTTTCCCTTCCCTGTCTGTGTGTTTGCGTGTCTGTGTATGTGTCTGTCTCTGTCTCTCTCACACCTTTGAGTCTGTACAGTATATTAACAAAATATTGGTTTAATGTGTCAATGTGAAAGATTCTTTGTTTGCAGTAGCTATGTTATACGTAGAAACGCACACGCACGCACGCAGTGTACACACACACACACACACACACACACACCACGCACGCACGCACGCACGCACGCACGCACGCACGCACACACACACACACACACACACACACACACACACACCACACACACACACCACAACACACACATATCGAGCGCAGGTTACCAGTTGGATGGGTGGCCTTTTGAGCGCCTTGGCTTCAGTAAAATCCCCCAAGTTCACCCAGCTGAAAATGGGTACATGTCCTCTTTAGAGTCAGGGAAGGTAAAGCAGCGAGGGAGAGGAGATGGGCGCCGCCCTCAACATGCTGGTCCCTGGAGAAGCTGAGGTCTCTGATGCCTCGCTCCCCTATGACCACATAGGTTATGGGACACCTTTACCTTTTATGTGTAGATGTACATGTATAATTTATGTATGTAATGTATGTATGTATGTATTATGTATGTATGTATGTATGTATGTATGTATGTATGTATGTATGTTGTATGTATGTATCATGTTTTCAAGTATTGCTGTGTACCTACCTATGTGCGCACACGTTGAAACCTGTTCCACCTTTCGGAAAAGTAGGCCATTGTGTGCCAGTAGGAGAGGATGAACATTTTTTGCAATTTTATTGTTTGATATTGCATCGGCCCCAACAGATTTTTTTTTAATTAGGAAGAGACAGAATTGCGTCCTCCAAATGATTGTCGCAGTGAGGATGAGAATGTTCCTTTGGGAAAAAAAAACGGACAAAAATCATTGCAACAACCATATGGTACATGCAGCTGGACCAATTCAATTCAAACATTTAATTCTCTCAAAAAAGAGAAATTCAACATAGATCTAGCTTTTTTTTTTTTTTTTTTGTGGCAAGAAGCTCACGCATTAAGTGATGATATTCTCCATGCACATTTCCTGATTTGTTGATAGGATGCACAGAAAAATGACGAGATATTCTTCGCTTCATGTTCTTTTTCCTCCACCACCACCATCAAATTAGTTTTTGCCACCTCTTTGGCGCCATGTTTTTAAAAGACACGACGGAAAAGGAACGGATGAATATGAACGCCTTTTCTCACGCACGTAAGTCTGTTTCCATCCGCGCCACAAACGCGCAGACTAGTATATGAACGTAGCCGTACTTCCTGGAGAGTAATTGGAGCATTAATACAAAGAGTGTTATCAGGTTCTGGATCTATGTATTCACATTTACTTTCTTCCTCCAACCTGTATTGTCTGGCCCTGGCAGATAGTCCCTCCATGCGCATTGTTTTTGAAAACATTGTGGGCAAATGCATCGACCTGTCTGCTTTAGATGGGAACTGTCTATGTCCCAGATTAATTGGACATGATGGTAGATTTACGCCTTTCTTCATTTCCTTAAATTTTATCCACACTTTTTGAAGATCTTTATGACTTGTTATTTCATAAGTACCAAAGGAGGACCAGTATTCTCTTTTGGCTCGTGCTATGACCATGTTACAGCGTAGTTTGGCTCTTTTTTGTTTATCATGGTTGCTTGGTGATTTGTCTTTTTAGGAACATTTGATGGGTTACACGCTTTTCATTTACTGCTGCTTCACAAGCTTCTGTCCACCAAACATTTCCTGATTGTTTATGTGATCTGATCCAACTACATTTGGGAATAGATAGATTGGCAGCATACAATATAATATTGATTATGTTAGAATAAATTTGATCTATATCGTCGTAGGTATGTTCTCTGCATTACAAGAAAAAAGAAAGCCTTCAAATTTTCTCCTGTCAGCATGCTTATACTATTAGTTATATTTTGGGACTTTGTCGTTTTCAAACTTGAACTCATCCAATGTTTCATGAAAGGTTATGATAATAGGCAAATGGTCACTTCCTGGGGTACCTTTATGTGTTGACCAGTCACACTCGTGGACAAGATTAGGTGACAGAAAAGTTAGATCTATAGCTGATTCTCTGTGACTTAAAATATTTGGAATCCTAGTGACGCTGCCGTCATTCAGTAAGCACAAACAAGAGTCGACTACGTTTTCTACACATTTGTTGCTGGTAACAGATGCGCATTTTTATCCCAAAATGGTGCATGTGCATTAAAATCTCCAATGATTAGCCATTTTTCGTTTTCTTGGAGACTATGGAGCCACTCTGTTAGACTTTAGGTAAGTACTCAGAAACAATAATTAAAATTAGTTTAAATTAAATTAAATTTGATACGTGCAGCACATGAATGTAGATCTAGAATACCATCGAGCATCAGTAAAGAGACTATACTATGATCTAGCCCTTCCTTTACATAAGTCGCTGCACTGATCTTTTCTCAATCTTTTACTTGTTGATTGATGAACAGGCGGATAGTAATACCCAGGTAGTCTGGGTAACTTATTTTTGTTTACATTGAGGGATTGCAAAACTAGAGCTTGGTAATCATTCTTTGTAATATGGTGGAACAAATAAGCCAGATTTGTGGAAATGCATCTTGCATTCCACTGCATAATCTTAGTTTCATGTTGGTTATATAGAAACATTTGACACAGAGTACACACACACACACACACACACACACACACACACACACACACACACACACACACACACATACACACACACACAAAACACAACAACAACAAAAGTACAATAGGGAAAATTCGAAATGTTAAAAGGAGCTGAATTTAAGTAGTACAACTGTTTGCCAATGAGGAAGTACTGAACATAAAAAAACCCATTTAACTGACCAGCTTAAAATAACTATTGTGGTCAGTAATCACACTCTTACTATTCACAACAAGAGGAGTGGAGAGGGGGCTGTAGAAGGAAAAAAACACACAAAAAAGCAATGACAATATTAAAAAGCCCCAAAGCAAAACAACAACAAAAGCAATAACAATAACAGCTGCTGCGATGGTGAGCAATAATATTACATAATGTGTTCTTTTCTGTACACAGCTGGTGCATTGCAATATTCTGTTGGGAAGAAAAAAGTCACCATCGTTGATTTTTTCTGCATATTGACAAAAGGAAACTGTCTCTGGTGTCTCCACCATGGGGACTGCAAAACTCCCTGTGGAGACAGTTGTCCTATGAAGCCTTGATCTTGCTGGCTGTGGTCAAATGCATAAGCTGGTGTAGAAAAGTTCTTCCCATAGAACTGACGTCTGGGTTTCCTTTTTGGCTTTTCCCAACACATAACATTCACGTGTCTACCTATGTTGATAGCCAGTGTAGGGGAGCCTAGGGCGTTTGGATGGATAGGGTCTTTGAAATTATTGTATTGCATGTTCATGTTTTCATTTGAAATGAATGAGATTTGTTTGCTCAAACAAGTCTGCATAAATCATGGCATTGGAAACTTCCCTTTTGACCTGTAGGCTACGTTCTATGACGGGGCAACTTTGCTGACTGTTACTCTGGTTTTAGGGAATGCAGTCACGATATGTTTAACTGTTGCCACCATTTTCATGCTAGCTGCTTGTGGTTCAGTATTTTTTAAGTCATTGATTCCGCAGTGTATAACTATGGAATCTATTTTCTGCTGATCGGAAATGGCCTTCTCCAGTGACTGGGGAAGTTACTTATTCTATGGGACACCTTTTTTTCAACAGTA
>CM060318.1:17203259-17205759 GCA_030674155.1 Stramonita haemastoma
ATTAATAGATGGTGTGGATTGATTGTTTTCAGTTGTTTATACCTTCATTATGTATGTCTTGTTTCCTCTTTAATCTAATTAGCGCTTTGATTATCATTTTTTTATAATCCAAATCATCATTTCATTGTAAATTTCTGATTTTCGTTTTCTGAATGAGTGCATTTTTTATTACCTTATTAATATAACATGGTCTTGCTTGTCCTTATTTTATTTGTCTGTTGTTTGGTACTGGGTATAGTTTCTTGTTCTTGGTTTTTATCTTGATTTCATCCCTGATAAGGGCGGGGACTGGATGTAAAAAACACGAGTGCTCATTTATTATCCTCGAATAAAAGAATTTGCCTGCCTTGCCTTCTCTGTCTGTCTGTCCTGTCTGTCTGTCTGTCTGTCTGTCTGTCTGTCTGTCTGTCTGTCTGTCTGTCTGTCTGTCTGTCTCTCTCTCTCTCTCTCTCTCTCTCTCTCTCTCTCTCTCTCTCTCTCTCTCTCTCTCTCTCTCTCTCTCTCTCTCTCTCTCTCTCTCTCTCTCTCTCTGTGACTGTTGCACTATTGGCGAGAACCTGAAAGAGGTAGTGCATCACAGGAGTGTTTGCTTTGCACTGCAGTCTATTTACACGCAGACTGCTGTGTTGGGTGTGGAAGTAATGAAACAGCTGATCCTCCGTCAACCTTCAGAAACTCTTTATCCCCCCCCCCCCCCCCCCCACACACACACATAATCCGTGTAGACCCTCGTACATGAATCTGATAAAAGCTCTGTAATTTTCAGGATTTTATATTCACGAACCATCTGAATCTGTGCTATTTGTTTTCGGCACATTTTACATGAATCTGATTGAATCATTGGAATTACATGAATTTTATGACACACACACACACACTCACTCACTCACTCACTCACTCACTCACACACTCTGTCTCTGTCTCTCTCTCTCCGTTTCTCTCTCTTCGTGACTATATTCAGTGGTGTGTGTGTGTGTGTGTGTGTGTGTGTGTGCGCGCGCGCGCGCGTGCGTGCGTGCGTGCGTGCGTGCACACCTGCGAATGCGCGCCCGTGTGAGTGTGTGTGTGTGTGTGTGTGTGTGTGTGTGTGTGGTGTGTGTGTGTGTGTGTGTGTGTGTGTGTGTGTGTTATAATATTGTGTCAAAGCGTGATCTTTGTATTGTGTGCAAACAAATCATTTGTGCCCTTTCATTCAATGTTATAAATATATTATAGTATACTGTTTATAAAACAGACAACACTGCCGTCTGTAAACTCATGGCTGTGTGCCATTTACTTTCTTTTCTGTCCCCTTCTTCTCTGAAGAGGGTAGTGGAAGGATTTATCTGTAATCTAAACTATGATCACTAAAATACATGGTTTTTTTTTAAAGCGGAGAGAGAGAGAGAGAGAGAGAGAGAGAGAGAGAGAAGAGAGAGAGAGAGAGAGAGAGAGGAGAGAGTGTTAGAAACAGACAACACTGCGTGAAATCAGACAGTGACATACAGTCCGACAGAAGTAAGATTTCTGTAATCTAACATTGATCATGAACATGTTTAAAGGACAGACAGAGACAGAGAGAGAAGAGAGAGAGAGAGAGAGAGAGATGTTGTTGCTGTTTGTTGTTGTTTGAATTCAATTGCTTCGACGATAATGAGCAATCCCTCATCTAGTTTTTTTTTTTTTTTTTTTACTTTCAGTCCCCGTGTGCATGCACTTTGTAAATTCTCTCATCCGTTCCCACCTGTGTAATAGAATAGAAGCACACACGCAGACGGGATCTAAAACAAAGAGAAGTAATCGGCGCTGTTGCTCTCGGTACAATACCTTGTTATCGAGGGGGGGGCAGCCGGAATATTATGCAGAGAAATCTGCCATGGCTGAAAGTATGTTATATATATATTATGTTATGTTATTTATGTTATATTATGTTATATTATATTATATATATTATATATATGATATATTATATTATATTAATTATATATATATATATATTATATTATTATCATAATCATATCATATATCATATATCATATATATCATATATATTATCATTATATATAATCATATCATATCTATATCATATCATATATATATATATATATTATATTATATATATATATATTATATATATATATATTTATATATATATATATATTTATTATATTATATTATATTATTATTATATATATATATTATATATATATATATAATATATATATATATTATTGTAATATATATATCATCAATCCAAATCCAATCAAATATAAATCAAATAAATCAATCAAATATCATTATTTTGTGTGTGTGGATAATATATGTACACACACACTATAATATCTATATATCTATATATATATTATATATATTATATTATTATATATAGTATATATATCAATATATATATATATAATATATATATTATGTGATATGTGAATAAATTCGATTTGACTCCTCTCTCTCTCTCTCTCTCTCTCTCTCTCTCTCTCTCTCTCTCTCTCTCTCTCTCTCTCTCTCT
>CM060318.1:17215759-17218414 GCA_030674155.1 Stramonita haemastoma
ACAGACAGACAGACAGACAGACAGACAGACAGACAGATAGATAGATAGATAGATAGATAGATAGATAGATAGATAGATAGATTCCGATTCAGAGGATTCTATCGTCATGAAATTCATGTAGATTGAATTTAAAACAAACAAAATTTTTACGATCGTTTAGTCAAACTCACCGAAATGTATACAGAATACTTTAAAGCAGTTTACTTTAATTTCATTCGTTTCTCAAAAGTGTTCATGTGAACAAGTCATATCCAATAGTATCTGTTTGATATTTTTCGATAGTAATTATTCTGCTTAATTAGTTTAAATAGTTTCACGTTCTTTGGAATTAGGAAAACGATATCAAATTGCTTATGAGTTCATAATATAGGAAAAAAAATTCATCAAGAAAATTAAATTCCATTTCTTGTTCATTTTCTGACCTCTCGACTGGAGATAAAAGTTGGGGAGTTGTGACGAAGATGATGGCTGTGGTGACAGTGGTGACAGTAACTGTAGTGGTTGTGGAAGTGTAGCAGTAGCAGTAGTAGTAACTGCAGTTAGTAGTAGTAGTAGTAGTAGTAGTAGTAGTAGTAGTAGTAGTAGTAGTAGTGGTAGTAGTAGTAGCAGTAGTAGTAGTAGTAGTAGTAGTAGCAAATGATTCCCTAAGGGCAAGGTTGTTTTAAGGAATCTGGTTTTGGTTTTTATCTCATTTTATGTGTGATGGATGTGGGTTTTGCCACAACGCGTGGCCGTCCTGGCTGACGACCCTTATGGTTGACCAGGGCTTCGATACAAGCAAGGACAGTGAAGTTGGTTTTATACCCCTTTTAATTTGTATATATAATTGTAGTTTTAATTTGAGTTTTAAAATGTGACGAGGTGACAGCCCCGATATGGCCTGTGTGGTCGGCGGGGCTATAAACAGCATGATTGGATGGGATTGAAACGATTTAAAGGGAAGGAAAAAGAAAAAAGGACGGACCCGCTGCGTGAACAATTCAATTACACATCCCAATGTTACGTCAAAGAAATAAGGGAGTTAAGTCCAGTCCAGTCCAGTCCAGTCCAGTCCAGTCCAGTCCAGTCCAGTCCAGTCCAGTCAAATCAGTAGTTTTACAGCTTCCAGACAAGATGGGTACCATGCACGAACAGTGTCTTTAATAAACCCGCCATTTTTTTTTATCCTTTACTATCCTCTCCACCCTAACCATCCTGCAAGGAACAGTCGAGGGCAAGAGAAGAAGAGGCCGCCAAAAGAAATCATGGGTTGACAACATCAAAGACTGGACCGCCCAACCCCTGCAACACCTCCTACTAGCCACACAGGATCGTGAAGCATGGAAAAAGATCGCTGTTGCGTCTTCTCTCATGTCCCCCCTACGTCCGTTGGGACATGGGACTGAGTGAGTGAGTGAGTGAGTGATTCTCTCCCCAGACGGTGGGGCTATATATAAACAACATAATTGGATTGGATTGGATTGGATCCTCTCCCCAGATACAAAAATAGGAGGAAATTTTTTTGAAATTTTTTTCCCAAAAAAACGACAAAATTTTTAGATATTTGTTTTGGTATCTTGCCCCTTTTTTGTACTCGGGTTTTCATAAAACACGAGAAGGTTTTGGTCCCCAAACCCTTTCCCGGCTATGATGTAAAAACCCTTTGGTAAAACAACTAAAACCCGGAAATGGAGGGCAGAATAACCGTGTGGTTAAAGGGGTTGAGTTTGGGTTTCCGGGGGCCCCTGCACGGGTTCAAGCATGGGCCGGGGGACGCTCGTTTCGATGAGTTTTTTAAACCTGGAGTTCACTTTAGTTCGACCCCTTTCCCCCAAAAATTTTTTTAAGACGGAGCTGTGGGGCAAAAATTCAGGTCCCGAAATTTAAAAACTCATGCGGGCCCATCTTGTGCACATTTTAAAAAACCCGCAACGCCTTATGGAAAATAAGTAGACCATTTGGTGCTGAAAAGAAAAAGATGAAAAACATAAAAAGCCCCGGGGCACATAATGTCGTGTTTAGACAATTCTCCCTGAAGTTAAATGCGGGGGGCCCAAAACAGGTCGCTTACGGAAAATCTGAACCTGTATTAACCTCGGAGCTGTAATTGTAGACCAAAAAAAAAAGAGGGAAAAAAAAGGTAGGCTAATTATGTCAGTGACACTCGGAAAAAAAAAAAGAGCGATACATAACCCAAATCCTTTTTTTTTTTTTTTTTTTAAAAAAAAAACAACATTTTCCTCGTTCTCAAAAAACCCCAAAACTATTTAGAGTTTAAAAAAAAATAAAAATTTGACACAAACAGTTTCTTTGGTGCTGAATTTGAATTTTTAATTATTGACGTTGGGTGCATTGGGTAAAAATGATGATGATGAGGGTGATAATGATAGTGATGATGGTGTTTATGATGGTGATGCTGCTGTGGGTGATGATGCTGATGACGACGATGGGTGATAATTCTGATGAAAGACGACAATAACGATGATTTAATAATAGTTGTAGTGGGATGATTTATCATGATGGAAATGATTATGACGGAAAAATTTTAAATTTTTATGATTTTTTTTTGTTGTTGTTGTTGCAGACAGAAAAATAACTGTAACTGCACAATGTGGATTTTCCGTTTTAAAGAGTTTCCCGGGGTTCGTGTCCACATGCTGGTTTTCTGTGGAAACC
>CM060318.1:17218514-17233514 GCA_030674155.1 Stramonita haemastoma
CTCCTCCTGCAGGAGACGGCTCCGCACCCAGCCTGGGTCCAGCCTCCCCCTTCTCCCCTTTCCCCGCCGCCCCTCCACTCTTCTCCAGCGCCCCTATCAATGCCCTCACCTCTCCCATCTCCTCCCTCAGCTCCCCTTCCCTCTTGGCTAACACCTTGCCCACCTGGACCAGGTACGACGCCGCAGCCGACGACTCGCCTTTACCTGCCAGGTGAGACAGGTGAGACGAAAGGTGCGCGGCCAGGAGGGACCGGCGGCGAACGGTGAGTCGCTGCAGCTTGGCGCGCAGGGCCCTGAGGGTGTGCCGGGCCAGCTCCAGGTTGTCTCGCAGGCAGGGGGCCGAGCACACCTCGGCCGCCAGGTGCAGGCGGGTGGGGAAAGTGGTGTGCTGCAGCACGAAGCGCAGCAGGTTGGGCAGGGAGGGGGGGACGTCCTCCGGGAAGGCCAGGCTGTCCGCCTCTCTGGAAATAATAATAACACACATACACATATATATACATACATATAAACATGAGCAGAACGTCTTGCGCACACGTTGTTAAATCCTGTTCCGCTTTTCGTATGAGTAGGCCGTCGTGTGCCGGTTGGGAACAGATGACATTTACAAAACTTGCATGCACACGGGGACTGGACGTTAAAAAAGCACACGAGTGCTTATTCCATTATCTTCGATATCAAAGAATATTAAATCAAATCAAATAGATCAAATCAGAATACATAGAGAGAGACGTTGTTTTTCTGGAATTATAGACGTAGAGACGTTTTTCTTGAATTATACATAGAGACGTTGTTTTGGGGAAACATATACACAAACAGATGTTTCTCTGGAATTATATACACACAGAGATGACGTTTTTCTGGAATGATATACATAGAGATGTTGTTTTTCTGGAATGATAGACATAGAGCTGTTGTTTCACTGGAATGATAGACATAGAGATGTTGTTTCACTGGAATGATAGACATAGAGATGTTTTTCTGGAATGATATACATAGAGGTGTTGTTTTTTTCTGGAATGATATACATAGAGATGTTGTTTTTTCTGGAATGATAGACATAGAGATGTTGTTTTTCTGGAATGATATGCATAGAGATGTTGTTTTTCTGGAATGATATACATAGAGATGTTTTTTCTGGAATGATATACATAGAGATGTCGTTTTTTCTGGAATGATAGACATAAAGATGTTGTTTTTCTGGAATGATAGACATAGAGATGTTTTTCTGGAATGATATACATAGAGATGTTGTTTTTCTGGAATGATAGACATAGAGATGTTGTTTTCCTGGAATGATATACATAGAGATGTTTTTCTTGAATGATATACATAGAGATGTTTTTCTGGAATGATATACATAGAGATGTTTTTCTGGAATGATATACATAGAGATAATGTTTTTTCTGGAATGATATACATAGAGATGTTGTTTCCCCTGGAATGATATACATAGAGATAATGTTTTTTTCTGGAATGATATACATAGAGATGTTGTTTTTATGGAATGATATACATAGAGATGTTGTTTTTCTGGAATGATATACATAGAGATGTTGTTTCTCTGGAATGATATACATAGAGATGTCGTTTTTCTGGAATGATATACATAGAGATGTTGTTTCTCTGGAATGATATACATAGAGATGTTGTTTTTCTGGAACGACAGACATAGAGATGTTGTTTTTCTGGAATTATATACACAGACGTTGTTTCTCAGCACACACACAGACATTGATTCTTTGCAAACACACACACAGACATTGATTCTCTGCAAACACACAGACGTTGCTTCTCTGCAAACACACACACAGACACAGACGTTGCTTCTCTGCAAACACACACACAGACACAGACGTTGCTTCTCTGCAAACACACACACAGATGTTGCTTCTGTGCCAACATACACACAAACGTTGCTTCTGTGCAAACACACACACAGATGTTGCGTCTGTGCAAACATACACACAAATGTTGCGTCTTGTGCAAACATACACACAAATGTTGCGTCTGTGCAAACATACACACAGACATTGCTTCTCTGCAAACACACACAGAGATGTTGCTTCTCTGCAAAACACACACACGATGTTGCGTCTGTGCAAACATACACACAAATGTTGCATCTGTGCAAACATACACACAAGCGTTGTTTCTGTGCAAACACACACACAGATGTTGCGTGTGTGCAAACATACACACAGACATTGCTTCTCTGCAAACACACACACAGATGTTGCTTCTCTGCAAACACACACAAAAATGTTGCTTCTGTGCAAACACACACACAGATTTTGCACACACACAGACATTGCTTCTCTGCAAACACACACACACATAGATGTTGCTTCTCTGCAAACACACACTTTCATCAGTAGGGTATTAGGTCCCCACACACTCTTTTTCAGCTGCCACACCTGATTTCTGACTCTTTTCTTCTTTCTCTGCACTTGACTCTGCTGTAAATGTTGTAAAAAAGACTGAATCTGGGTCAGCAATGTAAATTATAAGTCATAAAACAAACATATCAAGTTGAGAAATATGGAGCGTACAAAAGTGTTGAATGTTTACAATTATACATTGTGTAAAAAAAAAAAAAAATGACACCCTGGAACATTGGATGGATACCAGATCAACTGTAAAATGGGCCTATGTGAGTACTGTAATGCTTTGTGTCGTTTTGTGTTATTATATCTATTTTTCTTGGTATCTACTAACACAGGTAAATTTTACAGGTCAATCCAGGTGTGTCACCCACATGGTGACACTGTCAACACGCACAAACAAAATAACTCATTCAGAACAAAGTGCATACCCCCACACATGTTTGTAGAAAGTTTTGAAGGATTTTTATAGAGCAGTTTTTTTTTAAATGATTTTTTTAAATTTCACACTGTGAGAATGGTTGACACGAATAACGCGGGAAATGTTTACCTTGATTAGGTGTCCCTGTATGACCACTAATACCTCACAACACCCATTAGTTTTTTTTCAGCCTATGAGCCTGATCATCTGCCATCAAAAAAGCAAGTACCACTATTTTGATGGGTGTTGTATGTCTATCATCTGTTTTACTAATATACCCTTGCGTTTACAGGTAAAATCAAATTTATCACCTGCGTGGTTAAATAATTCTTTCATAAAAGTTAATATAAACGCCATCATGTCAACTATTATGCTCTATAGATTTTTGCTGAAAACATGAAGTATTCTGGCAGACAGTTTTTTTTAACAATTTAAAAAAAATGCTAACCCACTTTATGGACAGATTGCTCATTTAACTTGGTAGTAATGAAGAATTAAGGGGGAATGAATGCGGGAGAACAAGGGTTAAAAGCTGGAAGTTGTGACTTCATTCTAGAACCACAGTGTGGACACTAACCATTGTTTGGAGATATTTCAATGTCCGAATCAAAGAAAAACTTCATTCCTAAGTAAACTTGTCCTCAGTATCTTCTTTTTTTTGGTTTGGAGATAATTCAATGGAATCAAAGAAAAACTTGATTCCGAGGTAAACTTATCCTCAGTATTTTATTTTATTTTTTGTTTGGAGATAACTCAATGGAATCAAAGAAAAACTTGATTCCGAGGTAAACTTATCCTCTGTATTTTCTTTTCTTTTTTGTTTGGAGATAACTCAATGGAATCAAAGAAAAACTTGATTCCGAGGTAAACTTATCCTCAGTATTTTATTTTATTTTTTGTTTGGAGATAACTCAATGGAATCAAAGAAAAACTTGATTCCGAGGTAAACTTATCCTCTGTATTTTATTTTATTTTTTGTTTGGAGATAACTCAATGGAATCAAAGGAAAACTTGATTCCTAGGTAAACTTATCCTCTGTATTTTCTTTATTTTAGTTTGGAGATAATTCAATGGCATCGAAGAAAAGAAACTTGATTCCTAGGTAAACTTGTCCTCTGTATTTTCTTTCTTTTTTTGTTCCTCAGCTACAGCTCCAAGGATCACCAATGATGAGATTTTGCACATGTGACTGCCTTTACCCCCCCCCCCCCCCCCCCCCCCCCCTAATTAACCGTCTTAGCCCCGTTGCGGCCGCAGCCGCCCGTAACAGCACCTGCTGCTAGATTCCGTTGTGGCCGTAGCCGCCCGTTGGTCCTGACCACGTGGGCAGTACTTTTCCATCACACACATACCTCGTGGTTCTCACACAATGTGTCTGAAATTTGGTGGGGCGATGCAGGGAAGGTTTCAGATGGTGCCAGTGATAAATTTAGACCACTAACAGTGTGTTACTTGGGAGGGAAGGAAGAAAGCAAGGCTGGCGATAGAAACGCCTTTCACTCATAACGCGTGGCGAAAAAAAATGGCGTCTTCGTTGGTAGCAGACGATTCATCTAACTAACTAGACAATAAAATGAACGTGTTTGCATTGGAAGTAGAAAAAATTCAATGATAAATATTAAGTGAGTCAGAAATAAAAAGCTGACGGGGGAGAAGAGAAAGGAAATAACGCAGTTAGAGAGAAGAATGAACCCGACTACACGGCACATTCCTGCAAGCGTGGCGACCTGTGCTACCCACACGCTGTGGAGAAATTTGACCGGGGGGGGGGAGGGGGGAGGTCCGCAGTATAAACGCCAGAAAATGTGACGCCTTTTGTCTATTTTCTAGTTAATACCACACTTTTTATTTGAAACTCAACGGACAGATGACGAAAATACCGAGAAGGAAAAGAAAATAGACCTCAAGTCTGCCAAGATGCCACAGGTGACAGCGATAGGTACACCCCCGACACATCCACATTTTGTGCTTTCTGTGATGTGATGTGTCCCTGTGCCATCACTATGACTACTTTAAAGGCTATCACGATTAAAATTTTGTAGAATTACAGAAGTTCTGTGTTGTTTCATGTTTGTCACACCTGTGTGGTGACACTGGTGACAATGTGACACTTATGTACAATATTACACTTCTGTGCACTTAACAAACATGTGGTAAGACATAGACATCTGAAATGCAGTATATAGGTAAGATATTGATTGAATATTCCTTGTTTTCAAAAGACAAAAAACCAGTTAAACAAAAAGTATGCCTCATCAAGACATATAAAACAATAGGTGTTATGAGGACATTGTGTGACACATCCTTGAAGTACAATTGCACACAAACATTAATAAACACGTTAGCTAGGCATCAGTTCTTTATTCAACACTTACATGTATGAATTTGTGTCTATTCCATATATATTTTGCTGGTTTATTGTATACAACATACTTTTACCTGTGATTGGTGACAAATAAGGTGACAACGACACGACATTTTGTGACCAGACATGTAAACTTGTCTTAAAATGCAAGTACAAAGATATATCTAGCTTGTGACAAAATTTCAGCTTGATAGCTTGTCATGCACACAGACAATTGTCTCAGGAGTAGACTATGTCAGTTTGGGGTAGAAAACTTTAAAAGAATTCAAAATCTACAGGCAGTTTAGCTCTGTAGAATTCAACAACAAGAGGGTTAAGGTAGCCACATTCCGACTTGGGGTATGTGCTCTGTCTGGGTGGGATTTACAGACATGTTGAAACCATCTTTTTCCATCCTTTCAGTCAGTGTTCTATGTCCACTGGAGCTTACTCACAGACAGCTTGTTGACTTAATTCAAATTAATTCAAATACTTCCTAACCTCACACAAACAGAGACATCCAAGTATGTTACAAGCCATATAACAAAAAAAGCAAACAGGAAAAATATGTATTATGGGAAAAAAAACTAAAAGACTGTATACAAATATTACACAGATTACAATGCACACACACACACACACACACACACACACACACACACACACACACACATATATATATATATATATATATATATATATATATATATATATATATATATATATACCAATACCAGTATCAGCACTTTATCATCTCATTAAACAGAGCAATTAAAGTGGGTCACATGCCAAATATATAAAAATAACAGAAACACACACACACACACCACCTACTAACCACCCACACCAACCCACCCACTCACATACCCACACCACACAACCACACCCACCCACCCACACCCACCCATCCATCCACACCCACCCATCCATACCCACCCACACCACACAACCACACCCGCCCACCCACACCCACACGGATCCACACCCACAACCCACCCATCCCCACTCACACACCCCCATCCACATCTACATCCACACCCACACATTTACAACACCACATACTCTCCCCAGACCCAGTCTACCTGTGCGCTGGGAAGAATATGATGGTGGGGTAAGATTCCATGGTGAGCTCCCAAGGCAGGTCGTTTGTTTCCCCGTTTATCCTGCGCATCAAATACAAGCCAAGGTGCAGTGGGACATTCCAATAAAGCCTTACCTGTCCAAGCAAAGGTCACAAAATCTATGGGAAAAAAAAAACTTTCCCAGTACAGTGGTGTGGGCTAGTCTACTATCTATCTAAAACGCAAGGACAGTAGGTTTTTTTGTTGTTGTTTGTTTGCATGTTTTGTTGTTGCTGGGTTTGTTTTGTTTTGTTTGAGGGTTTTTTTTTGTGCGTGGGGGTGGGGTGGGGGGGGGGGGGGTGTTTGGTTTGTTTTCTTTTGTTTGGATTGATTGGGTTGTTTTTTTCTTTTGTTTTAACAGGGGGGGGGGGGGGGGGGAGGAGGGGAGGTAGTTGCCAGCTAGCTTGCATTTTGAAAGTTTCTTCCTACTATACCACACACACACACACACACACATGTACACAAATGTACACACAAACATAGACAAACACACACACACACACACACACACACACACACACACACACACACACACACACACACACACACACACACATGTACACACAAACATAGACAAACACACACACACACACACACACACACACACACACACACACACACACACACACACACACACACACATACACATATATATATATATATATATACACATACATAGGTGCACACACACAGACACACGCATGTACACACATTTAAAAGTTCAGCTGTTCGTGTGATGTGCATTTTATATGCCCAATGGTGTTTTTAATTATGGTTTTCACTTTGTTAGTGATGTGATCTCTGTATGAGATATCAAGAAGATTGTGAAAGCATCTCATCTCCATTGCCTGTATCCTTATTTCAATGTCTGCTGCTATGTTCCATGTTTCACAAGCATACAAAAAATACAGACATGACCAGGTACAAGACAGGTTTGTAACAATGTACCCGTCTTGACACTGGTCATGTCAAAGCAAGGTAAATGTTTACATACTTCACAAAAAATCCTGGACACTTGCAGAGATGAATAAATTTCACCTAAAAGTGAAAGAGAAGACAGGTGTTACCATAAGTATAAATTTACATACTTAGCAAAAAAAATCATAACCACCTGCAGAGCACTGGGTGTTGAGATTCTTCCCATGTATACCTACCTGGCAAAAATCGAACTGAATGCCAAAGTCATTCAGATGAGACTATAAACCGAAGCCCCGTGTGCAAACGTGCACACGTTAAAACCCCGTTTCGCCTTTTGGAAGAGCAGGCCATCGTGTGCC
Source organism: Stramonita haemastoma (assembly GCA_030674155.1). Lineage (NCBI taxonomy): Eukaryota > Metazoa > Mollusca > Gastropoda > Neogastropoda > Muricidae > Stramonita > Stramonita haemastoma. Next base: position 17,226,059 of record CM060318.1, read on the forward strand.
GGTAGGAGCAGATAACAATATTAAAAAAAAAAAACCCAGCATACACACAGGTGTCGTGCTGACACCATCCCTGAGAAAAAATCAGGGAATTGGAGTCCCCAGGGCAGTTTGGGGTTGTATATAACAACGTTCTGGCGGCTCCTGCGACGGTACTGGAACCATTTGTATCGGTCATTGCCTTTCCAATGGATCATTTCAGTGGCATGGAGAGGGGGGGGGGTCTGCTGCATGGGTAACAGCTTGCCCTCCATAATTACTTACCCAGGCTTTGCGCTCTAAAGACTAGAGCACAACTCTATAGTCTTCCAAGACTGATGGGGGTGCCAATTAAATTTACATACTAAACAAAACATCCCAAACACCTGCAGAGCATTGGGTGTTGAGACTCTACCCCTGTATACCTACCTGGCAAAGGTGATGTTGGGGGAGGTGTGGAAGTAGTGGGCAAGGTGGAGGAAGACGTGACTGAGGGCGATGCAGTAACCACACCAACTGGCGTAAACCAGCAACACCAGGTCCTGTGCACAATCATTTCCAACATGTCACTACCTTTACACGCTGCTCTGTCGATCATGCTGTGCTGTTGGTGAATTCTGCTGCACAACATGGTCTTTGTGCCGTTTTTTGTCACAAGACTCCAGGAGCAAAGGCATTAAACAGAGCAGTCTCCCCACAAGGGGCAGCATTACTACCTTCTGACAAACATGCACACTCACACATATGCATGAGCACACATGCACACACATACACATGCACACAACCACCTCTTCCTTACAAGTCAAATATCACTAAAAGTAAAAAAGATTAAATCAAAGAGTAAACAAAATGAACACACACACACACTCACACACACACACACACAGTGACACACACAAACAGTGACACACACAAACAGTGACACACACACACACACACACACACACACACACACACACACACACACACACACACACACACACACCTGTGGCTGATGGAGAGCACTTTGCAGTGTGGCAGTGTTAAGTTCGGTGACACACAGGGATGGACTGGACGCGCAGTTCTCCTGTGGGGCAGCGGGCTGAAGGGATCGCCTCTCCTGCCTCAGCATGCCTCGCGTGAAGTTCAGGATGAACATGGCTGAGACAGGAACATCCACACATCATCCTCTTTAACTGTATGTTTTTAAAAAAAAAATAAAAGATACATGTAAAAATCCAAACCAAACCTTTGCTTTGTTTCTGACAGTATCTTCATGCGTTTTTTTGTTGTTTTTTTCAAGGTATCGTGATTTGTTAGAGGGTGCCTATGGCCCGATACCGCTTTCAGCCCTCTAGGTTTCTGTCAGGGTTACTCCACCCTTATTTTCTGTTACCCTGGGAGCCCAGGGGGCAGAGCTTTTATTGCGGTTCTTGATCATGTTATCTCATTATCACTGTATCAGTAACATCAACTGATACATTGGGTTTTTTCTTTTATTGTCTGTTAAAAAAAAACGAAACATTTTTCTGTTTCGTTTCACTATCACTGTATCAGTGACATTAATATTTTTGCTTTATGACTGTTTGTTAAAAAAAACAAAAAAACACGAACAACAACAAACAAAACAAAAATCCCCCTCAGTTTCATATAACTAATTTACTTCACTGAAAATCAAGTTGTAACTTCTGCATGAAAACAACAACAAGATTCAGATCAAGGTATGTTTTAAATTTCTGCACAACTTCATTTTTGGCATCACAAATTCAATTATTTTTCTCTGCTATAACTTTCGCATTTAATAACTAAAATTTTTTTTTTTTTTTTTTTTTTTTACAGTGTTTGTTGTCATCAGCATTTTTAGCTGGTCGATCTTCCTGTTGTTTGTTATTGTCGTTTTTTTGTTTGTTTTGGTTTTGCTCGCATTTAATAACTGTCTCTTTGTTTACTTCTAGTTTACAGGTCTGTATGACACTATGATATCATAATATTGGACAAGGATAGTTCATGCTCAAGAGAAGTTACCCAAACTAAACCAGCCCTGGAAGCATTACAGAGCCTCTTCAGTCTTCTAGCTGATTATTGGCACAGTACATGATACAGGCACTGAACAAAAATCTGTTATCATCAAGCATCGAGCTCAATGTTTTGAAATCTAACATAAGTAATACATGGTTGTATACATTTTCTTCCTTAGAACATAGTATTTGTGTGAGTGGCTGTATGTGTGTGGCTGTATATATGTGTGTTTATTTATTTTATTTTATTTTATTTATTCTTTTATATCGAGGATAACAGAATAAGCAATCATGTGCTTTTTTTCATCCGGTCCCCGTGTGTATGCAGTTTTGTAAATATTGTCATCTGTTCCCACCGGCACACGATGGCCTACTCTTACGAAAAGCGGAACAGGATTTAACGTGTGCGCAAGATGTTCTGCGTGCGTTCACACACGGGGCCTCGGTTTAAAGTCTCATCCGAATGTATGTATGTGTGTGTGTGTGTGTGTGTGTGTGTGTGTGTGTGTGTGTGTGTGTGTGAATTAATCAATCAATCAATCAATCAATCAATTTCATTCAGTTTTTGCAGGACATAAGGCCTACATGAACACAGAATATGACAAAGCAACTATAGAGAAGTCTAGGTGATATAATGCAGTAAACATGCAGTCTTTAATTGCAGGCACCTAAAGAGCTACAAGTTTCTGGTCTTTAAACTTCAATTACGTAAACTGTCTGGTTCAAAATGAGTTTGTTAGAGGGATTTTAGCACATCAGCTGAACCTTAAAGCCTGATGGAAACCTGTGATAATAAAGGCGGATGTAATGCTTACACAAAGTTGCATATCATGGGCATACGAGCTAAAAAGGACAAATCTTCAAAGGCAGATCCATCACACTGACCACAATGAGGATTTTACAGACAGGTGTTTTCTTATAACATGGAATTCCTTTCAGTGGCAGTGCATTACTTCTTAATAAGCAAAATACATGGCGGTGTAGAAAGGAAACCAGAACTCCTTCATGATTTGCTCTACATATCTCAGGATGGTAATTCAGGTAATCTGGATAGGACATCAATGAGTCATGCCAGTTCTGACAATATGTGTCCACAAGTCTGATTTTGAAAGTTCTGATAAACAAACGTCTCCAATATTTTGTATATTTCCCAGACATATATATCCAAAACCATTTAAACATAACATAGATCTATCTTACATGAGTCACCCAGTTTCTACCCATCTGTTCATGTTTGAACAGGAAATAACACTGCTTGGGACATCTGCTGTTAGGCACGGCAAGAAGTCTGATCCAGAATTTAATCATTCTAGTAAAATATCAATGTATACTAGGAATGGGATTTACTACATTCACCCAAAGCGACATTATTCTTTACATCTCTACCAATGCCTAAAATCATTTTACAAATTTTAATATACCCCTTTTCAATGGTATCAAGTATCCCCAAATCCCAAATACCTGACCCACTGGACAAAATGACATAACTTCATACCAAAGATTAAAAGAAATATATTGCATGGGTCTTGGAAAATCAGTTTAAAGTCAAATGTTTGTCAACACATATTATAAAACAAAATCATCAAAGCACTGGACACAGTATCTTGAGTATGGTTTTCATTTTATAACAAAGCATTTTTGTTCTAATATAGTCTACGCGATTTTAAGGTCAGTGGGAAACAGGTCTTTTGGATGAAAAAGATTTATCTGAGAGCCTTAGCAGTTTCCCTTTGATAGAAACCATCTTAAAAAAAAAATCAAACTTTCAGTTTCAGCACAACACAAAGGAGCTACTCTGAGGACAGCTGAGACTAGCAGACAGACCTCCTTGCAGAGCTACAAGCACAGGGGATGACAAGGTACTATGCATCTCACCCAATGGGGCAGGATATAGCCTAGTGGTCATAACATAGTGCTTGCAATTTGACGATCCTGGTTTGATTCCCGGTCGAGGGGATTTTTCCTCGGGAAAAATATAAACTGAGGTCCCGTGTACAAACGCACGCAGAACATCTTGTGCACACGTAAAATCCTGTTCCGCTTTTTGTAAGAGTTGGCCATCATGTGCCGGTGGGAACAGATGACATTTACAAAATTGCATACACATGGGGACTAGATGTCAAAAAGCATATGATTGCTTATTCCATTATCCTTGATATAAAAGAATAAATAAATAGATAAATAAATCAATCAATCAATAAATCAATAAATAAATCAATCAATAAATCAATAAATAGATAACTTGAATTTTTAAGGGAATGCAGAGAAGTTGAAGAACCAAGACCAAACACAAACAACAGATAAATTTCTGTTCACAGCATACCTGTTGTGGTTTTGGAGAACTTGTGCTGAAGAACGTGCTGCTCTTCTCTCTGCAATGCAGCAAAGCAACCAAATAGCTGTGAATTACAATGCACTGTCCACTGACAATACAGTCTGGACAACAAACAGGTCTCCTGGTTTCTGCTTAGAGAGAGACTAAAAGAGAGAAAAAAGAATGAATATGTGTGTGTGTGTGTGTTTGTGTTGTGTGTGTGTGTGTGTGTGTGTGTGTGTGTGTGTGTGTGTGTGTGTGTGTGTGTGTGTGTGTGTGTGTGTGAGACAGAGAGAGAGAGAGAGAGAGAGAGAGAGAGAGAGAGAGAGAGAGAGACAGACAGACAGACAGACAGACAGACAGACAGACAGACAGACAGACAGACAGACAGACAGACAGACAGACAGACAGACAGACAGACAGAAATAACAACACTTTTTAAAAGGGCAAAACTGACTGTGATAAGATGGAGAAGGCATGACATATTGTACATTACAAGAAGAGAAAAACATCATAAAACCCCCCAGCTAAAAACCAAAACAGACATCTAAGATTAAACAGAACAGACAGATACTGACAGACAGACAATGACAAGCAACATTTTTTTTTTAGTTGCGATTCTTACTGACTGAATTTTCAGCCCTCAGACATGTTAAGACATCCTTTTTTTGGGATGTTCCACCGGACACCATTTTGAACTTCTTGAGACAATCAGGCTTTTTCCGTCTGATATGAGTAAGTGGTATATTTGGTCTCTAAGGACAAGGTTGTTTTAAGGAATCTGGTTTTAGTTTTATCTCATTTTATGTGATTGATATGGGTTTTCCCATAACTCGGTGGCCGTCCTGGGCTGACCCTTATGGTTGACCAGGGCGTCGATACAAGCAAAGACAGTAAGTTTGGTTTTAAACCCCATTTTAATCTGTATATATATAGTTGTACAGTTTTAATCTGAATTTTAAATTTGACCAGGTGACAGCCCCAATATGGCCTGTGTGGATGGCAGGGCTATAAAAAATATGATTAGATTCGATTCGATTGGATGTTAGGGATTTCAGAAAAAAACAGAAACACAAACAAAAAAACTCAACTCATAACTCATTCTTAATTCTATCAAAATATAAAAAGCACACACACACACACACACACACACACACGAATACTCTTCACAACCCCCCCCCCCCCCCCCCCACCCCAAACAAGCTTTCCCCAAAAAACAAGTTTCCTGAAACGGATTCTCGAGTTTGCAATGCTTTTATCTGTCATTACATAATAAAAATGTAACAAGATCACAGAGTGCTTTGGATTGGCAAAATTGATTGAAAGCCTCGGCAAAATTGACTGAAAGATTTGGGGGGGGGAGGTAGGGGGGAGGGTCAATTCTAAATCTAAAGATCAGTTTTCTTTCTAGTACAAATTGTAGAAAACACAAATAAGTGATGACAGAGAAAAAAGAGCAAAAAAAAAATCCTGTTTTCTAAGCAAGAAAACACACACACACACACAGAGTTCACTCCCACCCTCCTGCTGTTTTCAATGGGGGGAAAAAAATCAGCTACTCATACATATCCCTTATCCAGTTGGTCAAACTGCTAAATCAGATCGTTTTCTTCTACTACAATCCTTAGACTAATCCCACATCTTCTCGCCTCCCCCCAAAAAAAAAACAACAACAACAAAAACAAAAAACAAATTAAACAAAAAACAACATGACATCACTAAGACAAAATGACTGGCAGCTCACCTCTTTGTCGAAGGCCACAACAACAGGCGACAGGTGGGCCTGAGACACGTTCAGCCCCAGCCTTTCCGCAAACATCCAATGGTTCTGCGAATCCAGGGAGATGAAGGTCAGCGACTGGTTGACCTTACACCCCCGCCCCGTGAACTCGTCAGGCACATTGGAACGCCCCACGTCGGGGACCACAGCACTGGGAAACACGTTCTGGCTTTTCTGGAACGACAGGCGATCGCAGAGCTTCCTGGGGAGCTTCTCTAAACTGTCCAACACGTAGCGATCTGTGGGGCGTCTCTGGCCCGGGCTGGAAGACTGTGGCTGCTGGTGGGCAGTTCCTGAAGACGTGTAGAAAGGAGCGGTGAGGAATTCGGAGTAGGAGATGTTCTTGTTGCAACACTTACAGCACATGGACCTGTGGGAAGAGATGTCGTAACTGGTGATGGAATTCAGGCAAGAGTTGACTGGAAGATGCGTAGCTGACAACTCCTCGAACTGACTGCTGCTGGCTTCAAAAGAACACATGGAAGGTCTGGTGCGCTGAGTGCCAGACCAGTACTGGCAAATTTCACATATATTGAACTTGGCATGGGGTAAACAGCCCACGCATTTGGAGGCAGTGGATATGCAGCACTTGTGTGTGTGGGGAGTCAAGGGCTTGCCCTCGCTGTGCTGCGGGCAAGCTTGGAGGGTCTGCACTTGGTGGAGGATGTTGCGTAGGGACAGGGCCATCCAGCGATACGTCGTTTCTCGCGCCAGCTCGTCTCCGTGGCACTGGTTGTAACGAAGGGCAAGGTCTTTGAACTGCAATGAAACAGAGGTGTCAGGTCAAGATCTTGTAAGTACTTTGCCTGTCTAAAATGATGAAATGAAACAGGAATTTTTCAAACTTCTAATGAAGAAGGAAAGATGCAATTCTCCTAATGTATATATATATATATACAAAGGAAGTGGAGAGAAAGTACATTATCATATCCGAGATTTTAGTAAAAGCATTAACAGCCAGATTCGCATTACAACAACCAAGATTTTGATAAAAACATTCACTGCCAGATTTACATTATCAAGCCCAGATTTTGATAAAAACATTCACTGCCAGATTTACATTATCACACCAAGATTTTGATAAAAAAAAACATTCATTGCCAAATTTGCAAAGGATGATTTTTAAGAAAAAAAAATTACAGGTATCACCTTGCTAAATTAAAAAAACAACAACAACCCCTAACCTTGCAATCACAACAAAGAGTACTCTGACGCAAACCGGAGAGCATCTACAGAAGCCTTTCCTGCACAGCTCAGTCACAAACCTCTGATTGACACAGATCCCCTTCCCTTCCCCCGAAAATAAAATATGACCCATTTTTTCAAAACTAAAAAAATAACCCACTCAATATAAAAGGTGTTTTCCTCAGCAATCACTTTGTGCTCCTT
>CM060318.1:17246014-17251292 GCA_030674155.1 Stramonita haemastoma
GTATAGGTCAAATGTAAGCGCTTTGATTTGTTTTTACAAGATATAGCGCTGTACAAATCCCATGTATTATCATTATTTATTATAATATTATCAAAGCAAGGGCCACATTATGTAATAATGTATCATTGCATGCCAACACTCTTGTTTACTTCATTACATCAATACATGCCTGACTTAAGCCAAAAGATATAGTCAGTTACTGAGTTTGTGATTTACTTAACTTACTGATGATGTAAAGCGAAGTTAGTGCTGAGATTGAAGCCTACATAAAAAAATGTAACAAATTGTACTAAAATGTTATATACTGCTATTATCTTCAGCTATGGCAAACGTTCCCCATAACAACTTGCACTCTCCTCATAACTGACAGAATAGAACAAAACATTCTCTGAAGTCAGAGTATGGCTGCAGATGTCACGAGGCACTTGAAAAGTCATAGGTTTGTATTTGTTTACACACTGCTCACACAGTGTGTACTTTCAATCTCACTATTGATTCCAAGGCAGGATGAGTCAGTCAAACTCAAAGTCCTTATGTTCTAGGTGACCCCAAGACTGCCAGAGTGTTAAGCTGGGGAACATGCAACAACAACAGTAACAACTAACATGTTCCAGTTGGCAAGCATGAATGATGAAGCACACAACTGCAAGAACTGTTGTAAAAGTGTTGAACGCTGTCATTAAAAGGTACAGGTCTAAGCTATAGGCTAATATAAAAATACATAAATGGGACTCGTGATCAACCAGCATACCGCCCTAAAACATCGCCTCATCCAATGCATCAATCGTGCAGTGACAGATGGATGTTAACTAGCAATGGTAGTTACCGATAAACTTTTAAAGTAAACAGATCTTGAGAAGGTGTGGTTTAACACGAATACTTTTATTGTTTGTGGGCAATGTCAGCTTATACATTTGTCACTGACATCTACTATACACTTAAACTTGTATGTGTTTTGCTAAAGATGCAAGCAGGTCTGTCAAACCGAAACGATACCACGCTGTACACGTTATTAGGAAAGTTGGGTTGAAAACCCAAAGCCAAACAGTAGCCTCCCTTTAAAACTGGGTCAATTCACATCACATTGCAATAAACTTGATCTACTTACTCAGAAACTAAAAATCTAATAAACAGTGAATCTAAAACTATACCTGGATCCATAGTTGGAAAGGAACGTCACAAATAAACTAAACAAAATGAAACACAGCTCCGGGTGCCTCGCCATTCCACGCCAAATCGCGCTTGGCCGATGGTCCTCTCTTGTTATGCCATGTGCTACGATCTCATCCGCCATTGGTCGTATCCCACGTCTACTTCTCGCTGGCGCACGTGACGTGAAGAACAAGAGATGCGTCGTCTGCTACGATTCAATGGGAAACCATCTGGAGCATAGAGAAGATCAAATAATAAGATTGAATAAAGAGAAAGTGAAAGGGGAAGAGAAAAAGAGGCACAGCAGGGAATAAAGAACGAAATGTAATTAAGGAGAGAAAAAAGGTGAAGATGACAAATAAGTACTGTGGTAAGAACAACAGAAAAACTCATCAGACCACTAGAGGGATATTAAACTTCTCTCTCTCTCTCTCTCCTCCTCTCATCTCTCTCTCTCTCTCTCTCTCTCTCTCTCTCTCTCTCTCTCTCTCTCTCTCTCTCTCTCTCTCTCTCTCTCTCTCTCATATTGTTTGTTTGTTTGGGTTTTTTTTTTGTTTTTTTGTTTGTTTATTTGTTTGTTTGTTTTGTTCTGTTTTGTTTTTTTTTCGTTTCCCTTCTTCTTCTTTAATAATCCAAATTATTTTATTGTGACTTCTGATTTTCATCTTCTGAATGAGTGCACCTTTCTTGCCTTATTATATGTAGTGTAGGCTACTGTCGCATTTCTCTTACCTTATTATATGTATTGTACTTATTTCTTGTATGTTGTTTGGTACTGCGTATAGTTTTATTGTTTAATATCTTTTATTTTGTGGTTATCCCTGAAAAGGGCGGGGACTGGATGTAAAAAAGCACATGTGTGCTTATCTATTATCCTCGAATGAAAGAATTTGCTTTGCCTTGCCTTGCCTTGCCTCATATTGGGCACATGAGATCAGCTTTTATGTGTGTTTGCTTAGGTAACTATAACAGTAATTTCAGATATACCCACTCTAAACCGTGCCATTACATGCTTTAATATTTTTTAATGTCTGTCAAAGTTCAACAATATATAAGTTTTTTTTCATCAGGCAAAGTGCAAAAGGTTCTATAAATACCAAATCTCTCGTATCATTCAGATGAGTGTTCCATTCTTGTCATCTACACAAAAAATCATTCTCTCTTTGAAGGCTGAAAGAAATTTCATCCACCGTGTCCACTCCTCGAGTTCCTGATGTAAACAAGAAATTGAAAATGAAGTTCATTTTGTTACGCGCTGCCCAACTTTCAAAGAACTGGGAGAACAGTATATTATACTACTGAAGTTTTATAAACTCCCGAGCCAGTTTTGATTTGCATTACTTATGGCCTCAAAACATGAACAAACAGAAATTTATCAATTTATTTATACAAGGCATTCAAATTGCATTCAACATTGTTGTCTTGAATTTTCAACTATGTTTACTGTTTGATGATTGTTTACATATGTAATTCCATTGCTTTTGTGTGTTTGTTGTAGGCTATAGGCCTACACCCTTTCATGAAGTGCAATGGCCTATACATGATTGAAATATCCAAATCTCTCTCTCTCTCTCTCTCTCTCCTCTCTCTCTCCTCTCTCTCTCTCTCTCTCTCTCCTCTCTCTCTCTCTCTCTCCTCTCTCTCTCTCCTCTCTCTCTCTCGTTAAATCCTGTTCCGCTTTTTGTAAGAGTAGGCCATTGTGTGCCGGTGGGAACAGATGACAAGATTTACAAAACTGCGTGCACAAGGGGACTATATGTAAAAAAGCACGTGAGTGCTTATTCTATTATCCTCGATATAAAAGAATCCTCTCTCTCTCTCTCTCTCTCTCTCTCTCTCTCTCTCTCTCTCCTCTCTCTCTCTCTCTCTCTCTCTCTCCTCTCTCTCTCTCATCTCTCTCTTCTCTCTCTCTCTCTGTATCATGGTACTAATGGTCAGAACATTGCGCTGGCAATTTGACCACCCGAGTTCGATTCCCGGTCGAGGGATTTGTCTTCTGGAGTTAACATCAGTGCTGACTCCACTCTCCCCGAAAGTCTTTCGGATGAGACTGTAAACCGAGGCCCCGTGTGCGAACGCACGCAGAACATCTTGCGCACACGTTAAATCCTGTTCCGCTTTTCGTAAGAGTAGGCCATTGTGTGCCGGTGGGAACAGATGACAATATTTACACAACTGCATACACACGGGGACTGGATGAAAAAAAGCACATGAGTGCTTATTCTATTATCCTCAATATAAAAGAATATTAATCATAATAAAAAATAAATAAATGATCACCTGTAGCCTACCCAGAGTACTGATCTCAGTGATGTTGGCAATGTAGGACGTTGGTGGTCTGCCTCTTTTCCTTCTGCCCTCAAACGTTACCTTGGAAAACTGTCGTCATCAGATCTGTCTGTGTTTTTTCTGTTTGCATGACCAGCATATCTCAGTCTGCGCTTATCAATTTCAGCCAACGTTTGCATTTGCACTGAGAGTTCTTCTCAAGCTTGTGGTGAGTGCTATTAGCAAGTAGTCCTAGATTTGTTTTCATTGCAAATAAAATGTAGGCCTACCTTTTTGTATTTTGTACTCCGCTCGAATACCTCATGTTTTAGCTTCGATGTGTACAATACGTTCTACTCGGAGGTCAAGCCATTTTAAAGATACCTCTGCTGACTTGTCCTTCAAACTTCAGAAGCAAAATTAAGATATAAATGACACCTCGTTTTCCACTGTTTCTGATATTGAGTGGGTTTTTTTTCTAATAATAATTTTCTTTTTCGGACTGTCAATTATCTAGGCGGATCTTTTTGGCCAAAAGAAAAAAAACACCACAGTATTTCATTTACATAGATATATTATTGACTCTACTCTATCAGAATGCAAGCTATATAATTGTTTTCATAAGCCTCCTACTGTTTCAGATAATATGATTATGACATCTGCAAACAACGACACATACTCCCTATCTGCTGTTTTCCACTATTTCCAATGAGGGCTTATTGATAAAAAAATAAAAAAAAAGCCTGGCTTGACACCTCTTGTACAGATTACAAAGTCACTTAATCTTGTATCCCTATCATGTTTTTGTTTAAAAAAACCATTTCAGTTCATACGTTAGCTGAAACATATGCTAGTATGTCGTGCAACAGTTTGTAATCTTATCTTTTTAATGTCTTTTAAGCTTTGATATGAATCATTTCTGGATTGATGTTTACATTACATTATATTATATTGGTCTGTGTACACTGTGTACATTTTTTGAATGTTCAAAATGCATTTTTAAAAAGTTTTTGTTTTAAAAATATTGTACATACTTCCAACACATTCATCAACTTTTCTTTTTCACTTCTTCCTGGTTTTTTTTTTAAGTACCGTTCATAATGATTAAATAAAATTAAAAAAATTGTTTTGTTTTTATTTAAGGCAGCTCATTATTTTTTTAATCATCTCTTTCTAAAAAACGGTTTATAATTCACTGCTAACAAAGTAAAAAACGTGATTTTTTTTTTTGCTTTTGTGTTTTTTTGGGTTTTTTTTTTTTTTTTTTTTTTTTTTGGGGGGGGGGGGGGGGGGGGGGGGGGGGGGCTATTGTTTTGGGGTTTATTGTTTTTTTTGTTGTGTTCCTCGGTTGGAGCTCTAAAGTTCATCAATGGTGAGAATTTTGTGCATACGACCGTTTAACTACAGTTTAAGGGTAGCCACATTTCGTCTTCTTTCCAGGTATGATGTGTAAACCGACATTAGTGTGCATGCAGTTTTTTTTTCTTTTTAATCTGACATCCGTTCTTAACGGCACGAAATGGCCTACCTCTCCGAAACACAGGGCGGGTTGTAACGTGTGCACAAGATGCACACGGTACTTCACTTTACAGTCTATTCCGAAGGACTTTTGGGGAAGTGGAGTCAGTGCTGATGTTAACTCCAGTGGATAGAGATTCCCTCGAACGGACGTTTCTGTAGTGGCTCAAACCAGGCCATCAGACCTGAGTTCAACTCTCCTCTCTCTCTCTCTTCTCTTTCTCTCTCTCTCTCTTCCTCTCTCTCCTTCCCTCTCGCCCCTCTTCCTCTCTCTCTCTCTCTCTCTCTCTCTTCTTTCTCTCTCCCTCTCTCCTCTCTCTCTCTCTCTTCTCTCCTTCTC
>CM060318.1:17268892-17271392 GCA_030674155.1 Stramonita haemastoma
CCCTACGACCACAAGGTTATGGGGACACCTTTACCTTTACTTTTGACAGCAGATTCTACGTTGAAAAAAAGTTTTGTTTTGTTCTGAGAGTCAAAGCTACGAGCTACTTCATTTGATGTTGTTTATGTACAGAGTTGCAGATACTTTAATTTGCCGCGACTTTGTAACTTTCGCAACGACAGCACGGTCAACATGGGAAATGTGGCCTTAAAAAAGGCTTGCATTAATACACATTTTTGACCGCTACGGGCAAGGTGCATGCAGAGGACGGTTTTCGACCAACCCCCAACGATACAGAACATCGCACAATTCACAGGTGTTGATCTAAATTTAGATCCACAACGCTGCGATTGGCTGTTCCCATCGCATGGGAAGTAATCTAATTACCGCCCTGCCACATCCACCACCGCTGACTTTGTGCCGCGTCCCGAGGCACAGTGGGTACTGACCAGCGTATTTGACGCTCAGACCAGTAGTCCCAAGTTCTTTCTATCCTGTCGGCAACGCCAGTTTGTAACAGAGTGCAGATATTTAATCTGCCGCGACTCTGTACAACTTCTCGGCAACGACAGCACGGTCAGACAGTGGGAATGTGGCCTCTAAAAAGAGGCTGCATAAATACTACATTTTACCGCTACGGGCAAAGTGCATGCAGAGGACGGTTTTCGACCAACCCCCAACGATACAGAACATCGCACAATTCACAGGTGTTGATCTAAATTTAGATCCACAACGCTGCGATTGGCTGTTCCCATCGCATGGGAAGTAATCTAATTACCGCCCTGCCACATCTATAGTCCCATTATTTGTCTGTAAGACATGAGCTTATGTTGTGCTGTCTTGGGTTTGTTTTACTTTGTAATGTGAGGTCTGGTTTTATTAAAAAAACAATCTTCAGTTATTTTTTTTATATTCTTTTCGACATAGATTAATAATCGCCTTTTGAATGCTTTTAGAAGCAATTTTCTTGATTCTTTTTGGTGAGGGCAGGATGAAAAAAAAGTTGTGTAAACTTAATCTTTTGCCCTCAATCAAGATACTTTTGACTCAGCTTGACTCGAGTTGACAACCCCGAAGGTCATATCAGGGTTGTCGCCTTATTCAACCATAGCAACACCAGTAACAATCACCTCCACTTAACATCAGCATCAGCTAATCCCTTCAAACACCCATCACTGTCAATCTGAAAGAAACATTAGATGACAAAATACCGAGTTATTTCATTCCCTAAGGCCAATGAAACTAGGCTCTGCTGAGGACGCCAGCCATTCGTTCCACTTGATTTATCATACCCAAGTCACTGTGAAATTTTAGGGAGTTATTTTTTTTATTCTTTTTTCTTCTTCTTATTTTATTATTTTTTTTATTATTAATATTATTATTAACATTATTATTATTATTAATTATTATCATTCATTCTTATCATTCTTCTTTTTTTTTTTTTTTTTTTTTTTTTTTTTTTTTTTTTACAATTTCCTAGGTCAACTTCAAATGCAGACACGTTAGCTCCTTAATTCCTTTCGTGTTTGTACACATACAGAAGATCAAACATGCACGTTGAAGATCCATAATTTATGTCGCTGTTTGGCGGTTACGGAAACAGAACATACCCAGCATACATCCCCGAAGTCGGAATGTAGTTACCTTAATGGTGGGTAAGAACAGATTCTATACGCTAAAAATGTCACGATTGGTAAACCTCGGAGCTCTGGCTGAGAAACAGAAAAAAGTCTAAGTTACAAAAAGGGTCATGAACACTGTAATGTACGACAGCTAATACATAAGAAATGTCATATGGGGAAATAACACTGCAGAATGGACACCCTGTATCCATCCCAGTGTTTACACTATCACTACCTGGTCCCCAGAACAAAACAACACAGGCAAAATGTCATGAACAGATGACAATATTTACAAAACTGCATACACACGGGAACCGGATGAAAAAAAGCACATGATTGCTTATTCTGTTATCCTCGATACAGAAGAATAATAAATAAATAAATAATAAATAAATAAATAAGTGAAAGGAAAACTAAAGAAAATGTTTGAAAGATTTGCATAAAAAAGGCAGGTGAATGGACTAGGGAGGCAGAAATAAAGCAAGAGAGATGAGAGAACGGTCAGGAAAAAAACAACACAGCGAGTGATAGAAAAGGGGGAATTTCTAGCTCAGAATTTCTAGAAGGTGTGGATGCAGTTTTGCACCGAAAAAAGTTCTTGTGATCCCTACAATAAACTTACTTCACTACATTTAGTTTAACAATTCTTTAGTGAAAAAAAGGCGTCACAAAAGCACACACTAAATCTTAGCAGGACAACAAGTAAGCTTACTGTTTTATATAAAAAAAACGGTTGGAGAACTTAAAATAAGTATATACAGAAAGAACATAAACGGAACAATTTGGTACAAACCATATAAAACAATACAATACATTGCAATACGATTGACGAGAAAACACAACACAACACAATACAATACAATACAAAGCAATGCAAT
>CM060318.1:17273892-17286392 GCA_030674155.1 Stramonita haemastoma
AAGTGTCAGCTAGTTCAGTCTTTTTATTTATTATTATTATTATTATTATTATTATTATTATTATTATTATTATTATTATTATTATCATTATTATTATTATTATTATTTTTATTATTTTTTATTAAACACTTAGTCGAAAATCGACGTTATATATATATATATATATATAGGTTCACTTGTGACACACACACACACACACACACACACACACACACACACACACACACACACACACACACACACACACATACATACATACATACATACATACATACATACATACATACATACATACATACATACATACATACATTACATACACACACACACGCAATTATACCACACACACACACACACACACACACACACACACACACACACACACACACACACACACACACACACACACACCACACACGCAAAAATACATATGATATACACACTCGTGCGCGCACATACCCTGCCCCTCCCCTATCACCATAACCCACATCACGCGCTCAAGGGCACAAAGTTAGAATAGAGAGATTGGCAGTCAGACAGTCAGACAAATAGAAAACCTTTTTTTTTTTTTTTTATTCAAAGAGGGTAATACAATAAGCAACAACTGCTTTTTTTATATCCAGCCCTCGGAAAAGACCCACCCCCCACCTCCCACCCCCCACCCTTCAAAAAAAAGAAAAAAAGAATCAGAACACACAGACAGACAGACAGACAGACAGACAGACAGACAGACAGATACAGAGACACAGAGAGAGAGACAGCGAGACAGAGAGATTGAGAGGGAGAGAGATATCCACATATACAGAAAAGAAAACCACAGACGCAGACACACGGAGAAAAAAAAAACCCATTCAATTTCATTTCCTAGTTCTTTCCATGTCATATTATTGTTTATGGTCCAACCGACGCCAAAGGCCACACAAGGACTGCCACTCCGCTCAAAATTAAAAAAAACATGCCCAGATGTTCACATCCAGTGAACTTCAATACACAGGCTTTGCTAATCCCCTGAAATGTCAAACAACTTCGTGCAGACGTAAAGACCATGCATTATTGAATGACATCTTACTTTAATCAACTCATGGGGTCCCTCAAGGCAAAACAAACGAGGCTCTGCAAGGAAACACAAGCTATTCCGCTTAATGTTCATGCCAGTGCTAGAAAATGCGATTCCATGGTGAAAATAACAACAACTCTCGACTCAGAATCTAGCGATGTGAGTTCAGATATAGGTGGACCCTAAATTTTGCATGGGGACGGGATAGCTTAATGGTCAGAGCACTCGCTTTCCCCAAGCTAAGGTTAAGCAGCGTTGAAGCGTGGTTACCAATCGGATGGGTGACTGTTCAAGTGCCTTGGCTTCAGTCCAGTCCCCCAGTTCACCCAGCTGTAAATGGGTACCTGCCCTCTTTAGGGTCAAGGAAGGCAAAGCAGTGAGGAGAGGAGATGGGCCCCGGCCCTCAATATGCTGGCCCCTGGAGAAGCTGAGGTCTGTGACACTTTGCTAGCTCCCCAACAATCGCATAGGTTATGGGAACACATTTATCTTTACTTTTATTTTTTAAAAAGTAAACAAATTAACAATCTTTTTATAGCAATAGGCAAATGAACTTGAGATGCTAAATGGGCAAATAGCACTGCTAATTGACGTGCCATTCCTATCCCTATAGGAACAGCTTCACTACCTGCTCACCAGAAGAAAACAGTTCAGGCACACCGTCAGATACTGTTTTTAGAGAGTCTGTTTTCACAATTATTGGATAAAAAGGTTAAAAAAATGGACATGAGAGAGAGATGGAAGAGAAAGAGAGACAGACAGAGACAGAGAGAGACAAAGACAGAGACAGAGACAGAGACAGAGAGACAGAAATAGAGACAGAGACAGAGAGAGTCAGACAGACAGAGACAGAGAGAGACAGAGACAGAGAAAGACAGTCAGAGACAGAAACAGAGAGACAGAGAGAAGTAGAGAGAGAGAGACAGACAGAGACAGAGTAAAAGAGAGACGGCAAACAGATTAAACGAGAGCATATAATTATCACACATCCCGTTACTAACGACCACACAAACTGGTCTAAAAAAAATCTGCTCTGAAAAAAAAAGATACCACAAGCGATCGAAACAACCCCAATTTGTCAACTGATGATAATGTCAAAACTGGCCTTAAGTGCAGTTGACCGCATATTTTTTTTTTACTTCAATCTGTTTACAAGACGGGCAGCATGGCCGAACCAAGTCACAGACTTGTCGTCTGCTGGTTACCATCACGGTCGATGCTGGCGCCATAAGCTACCTCTTTAAAAAGCCAGTCCTCAGACCAGTTGGCGCCCAGAAGCAGGCTGGTTTGGAAACACAACACATTCTGCGCAGTCTCTGATCAATATGGCGTTCAATATTCCAAAATTAAAAAAAAAAGTTTTAGGAACTGAATCGGCAAACCAGTTTTTCTGGCCACTCGGAAGCCAGTTGTCAAAAGTGGCCCTCGTCTTTTCTGCTGGAGTTGAATCCAAGCTGGTGAAATAGGACGGTTTTGTTCGTAAACAAATACAGGTGGTTTATGATACAGTTTTGTTTCAATTATGAAGTTTGCAAAAAAACCAGTGTTTATTGTGAAGGTTGAAAATTAATAGTTTGTGGGGAGAGGGAACTAACCGTTACCCACAAGACATCGCGCCTTGGGTTGGATGTGTGTTCTGATTTCCTAGCTAAAAAAGATACAACAAAAACCAATCTTGAAAATGGACAAAATATTCAAAATACATATATTTCAGGAAGATTTGATAAAAGTTCCAGGAAACAAACCGATAACAAAACTTTCAGTCTGATTAGGAGGAAAGAAAGAAGAAAAAAAAAAACCCACACCAAAACAAGTGACAATCTTGTTCCGTCTATATTTTTGGCATCGGTATTATTATTCACCCATCAAAATGACCTGGCTTTCACAGCATCCAATTCACAGGGGAGCAATAGTCCTTTCCACGATTGTAGCGGCGTTTGTGTCCGTAAGAGCTCAAAACTTAACATCACCAACATCAGGGGCAACATCATCATCATCCATCAGCAGCAGCAGCAGCAGCATCATCATCAGCATCATCATCATTAGCATCAGTAACAAACCCGTTCGGTTACAGAACCACCGAGACAAACTCTGTAACAACCAATGGTTCAGACACCCCTCCCTCCAACACCACACTACTTTACAACAGAAGCACCTCCACAGACATGTCAATTTACGGAGTACCAACGGAGACACCGAAAGATGAGGAATCAGCGCCAGAACCTACAGTGTCCAAAGAAGTCTTCGAGCGCCTGATGACCTCTCTGGACACCTTCACGCTCTGCTTCGAGCTGGTGTCAATCCTTCTCAGCTCCGCCAGCGTGTACATCTACGCCCTGGCCGACATGCGCTGTGCCACGGCTTTCTACCTGGTGGGCCTCAACGGGGCGGACACTGTGTCTGGGGCCATCGTCATTCTGCGGAACGCCTGGAAGGCGGGGGACGAGGCGGGGGCCAGGTCTGCAGCGGGGTTCCACTACCTGACGGTGTACGGCAGTCTCTTCCTCGCCGTGCCCTGCCGCAGGATGGTGTACGGCTTCTTCCTCATGCTCAGCCTGGAGCGATTCTTCGTCATCGCTTTCCCGCTGAAAGCTCGCTACATGAACATCATCCGCTTCCCCGCGGCCTGCATCCTGGCTCTGGTCTTCACCATCCAGGCTTACCACGTCTATCTGCCCCTCAAGTACACGGTGGCGCCGTCCCCGCGGGGTCAAGGTTATGTCATGACCTATTCTGACCTGTTCAAGGCCAACGAGCAGGTTTTCGATGACGTTGCCAACGCGGGGAAGGTCCTGTTTTCTTACCTCCCTCTGGCTCTGTGCATGCTGCTGAACGTGGGGTTGATGATGGCTCTGCGCCGACACCAGGCCTCCCGGCAATCCCTGCAGGAGACCCAGCCTGACCACGCCAAGACCCAGAAAGCTGCTAGTGCGGAGAGGCAGCTGGCCAGAACTATCTGGGTAAGTGCTCCCCCCCCCCCCCCCGAACCCCCAATCCGCTAGCATATATAAGCTGCCTTCAGCATGTTTTCCCAAACTAGTTCCACTACATCTTTTCACCTGGGTGAGAATTTACCTACGGCGTACGGCGAAGGTTAAGCATAAAAGTCCTAACACAAGTCGTTTTTCAATCTTTTACTTCTTCTCATTGTGTTACAGTGTCACATCACTCAAATCCTTTTTAAAAAAAAAATCTACACGTAAAATCGTTAACATTGCTTTGGCACTGGATGAAACTGAGACATCTGTTTATCGTCTTTTTCTCAAAAGACAAGCATCTAGACCACTAACTGTACAAGGTCTTGTGGATGGCCACACTTCTCGCTTTCGAGGTAGGTGTAGTTACTTCTAGACCAACGATCCACCAACACCTTGTTATCATCTGTTGAGTTTCTCTTCTTGTGAAAACTGATTTGAATGCTCCACCAGCGGAAAGAGAGTAGTAGAGCAGACACAGAGGTTAATAGTTCCAGACTTTCTTACTTTCTTCCACAATACAAGGGCTATCTATACTCCGTGTGCATAATTATATACTGTGGGCATATTGTGGAGATGAGCTCCAAGAAGATAAAGTTACCACCTATTAGAGTTTAGTTCTGTACTTTACCACGCTCACAGGGTTACAATATTGGTGTGTGTGTGTGTGTGTGTGTGTGTGTGTGTGTGTGTGTGGTGTGTGTGTGTGTGTGTGTGTGTGTGTGTGTGTGTGTGTGTGTGTGTGTGTGTGTGTAGGGGGGGAGGGTAGTCTGGTTAGGATGTTGTGCATTGCGCTCGTGATCTGCAGACCCGGGTTCAAATCCTGTTCAAGGAGACTTTTTCCCCGTGGAGTTAACATCGGTCCTGACTCCACTCCCCCCCCCCCTCCCCCCAGTCTTCCGGATGAGACTATAAACCGAGATCCCGAGTATGAATGCACTCAGAACATCTTGGGCACAGGTTAAAACTTTTTCACTTTTTGGAAAAGTAGGCCCGTGTGTGCCCGTACGGTGGGAACGAATGAAAAAATTTACAAAACTGCGTACACATGGGGACTAGATGGAAAAGAGCATGTGAGTGCTTATTCCTTTATCTTTGGAATGAAAGAATAAAACAACGAAAAAGAAAACAAGAACAAAAAACGATTTTCATATTTGAGACAACAAAGTTTTCTTCCGTCCTTCTACTTCTTTTTCTTATTTTTCGTTCTTCGGTTAGAGCTCCGAGGTTCACCAATGGTGAGGTTTTCTCCGTATGCTACCGCTTTTATCCACCATGAAGATTCATTCCAACATTGGCAGCGCAACGCACTTTTTGCTCATAAGACAGACGCTGTCCAAGCGTTCGACAAAGAAGACAATACACCGAAGTCGTGTGTGCAACACGCATTCAGCGCATGTAAAAGAACCCATAGCAACAGGACTATTGTCTTTGACGAAGTTATGAAGAAAAAATATACTCTCATTGGGGAAACATACACATGCAAACAGGAAAAGAAAACAAAAGAGTGGCGCTGCTCTTGTGGCGACACGCTTTCCCCGGGGAGAGCAGCCCCAGCAAAAACTGCCGTGACTGAAAGTGGATACAATACAATACAATACAATGATACAATACAATACAATACAATACAATGCAATGCAATGCAATACAACACAATAAACACAATACAATGATACAATACAACGCAATGCAATGCAATACAAAAGAGTACGATTTATGACCGATTCGTATTTTAGGACCTTAGACAAGTTTAAGGCAGTAGCGATGGTGATGACGTCGATGACGATAACGATAATGATAACAAGGATGAGGATGGTAGTGGTGATGGTGATGATAGAAAAAGAGCCTATTGAGCACATATACAAAGGTAAAAAGTAAAAGGTAAAGATGTCCCATAACCTATGTAGTCTTAGGGGGGCGAGGCGTCAGAGACCTCAGCTTCTCTAGGGGCCAGCATGTTGAGGGCGGTGCCCATCTCCTCTCCCTCACTGCTTTACCTTCCCTGACCCTAAAGAGGGTAGGTACCCATTTACAGCTGGGTCAACTGGGGAACTGTACTGAAGCCAAGTCGCGCAGACTGTCTCCCATCTACTTGGTAACCACGCTCGATGCTGCTTAAATGAAGCTTGGGAAAAGCGAGTGCTCTGACCACTGAGCTATCCCGTCCCCTTTTACCTTTATATCCTACAAACGCATTCAAAATGGAAAAAAAAAAATCTATATAAGAAAAGTTTGGACAAAAATAGGAAAGAGACAAAGTTATTTTGAAAGAAGCCAACAATTAGACCTTTGATGACGGAAATAAAACAGAAATTAATTTCAGAAGGAAAATTGTTCAAACATCAAAAACAGGAAAGAACAGAAGAAAGATATTTAATAAATTTTAATATTTATATTAACATTCATGATAATTATAAAAAAAATAGACAATGATAAAAACACTTGTACTGCTACTTCTACCACTACTACTACTGCTACTACTACTGCTACTGCTGCTGCTACTGCTGCTGCTACTGCTGCTGCTGCTGCTCCTCCTCCTCCTATTACTACTACTACTACTGCTTCTGCTACCACTACCACTACTTCCACCACCACCACCACCACCACCACCACCACCACCATCACCACCACCACCACCACCACCACTACTACTACTACTACCACCACCACCACCACCACCACCACCACCACCACCACCACCACCACCACTACTAGTGATGATGACGACGACGACGATGATGATGACGACGACGACGATGATGATAATGATGACGACGACGACAATGATAATAACAGAAATAACACAATAGTTCATCTTTTTAAGCTCTAGCCTCATCACTATAATCAAAATACGATATACAACAGTGAATATATTGCACAAACAGTATAAAAAAACCAAACCCAACACAAGACCAAATAACAACAACAAAAGACACAGCTGCTTAACCGTAGCTTGGGGAAAGCGAGTGCTCTGATCACTGTTCAGCACATTATGGTGACACAAACCATAAAAACTATACCACAAGACACGGTACACACCCACGTTCACATGGAGGGACAGGATAGCCTAGTGGTCAGAACATTGCGCTCGCAATCTGACGACCCTGGTTTGATTCCCGTTTAGAGGGGGATTTTCCCCCTGGAGTTAACATCATTGCAGACTCCACTCTCCTCAAAAGTCCTTCGGATGAGACTCTAAACCGAGGCCCCGTGTGCAAACGCACACAGAACTTCGTGCGTACGCGTTAAATCCTGTACAGCTTTTCGAAAGAGTAGGCCACTGTGTGCCAGTGGAAACAGATGACAAAATTGACAAAACCGCATACACCACACGAGTGCTTATTCCGTTATCGTCGATATAAAAGAATAAAAAAGAATAAAATGTTTTTGTATTTCTCTGTTGGCCAGCTGTCCACACTGCTGTTCACTCTCCTCTCCCTGCCCTCCAACACGGTGCAAATCATCTCTTCTTATCACCACACCTTTCGCTTCCTGGGATTCGAACACCGGCTGTACCGCCTGGTGGGCCGCTTCGCCTATCTGGCCCTCGTCTCTACCCGCTACACCAACTTTCTGGCTTACCTGGGCCTCAGCACCGCGTTCCGCCGGAACTTCCTCCGCCTGACTCGCTTGCAGAAAGTAGTCCAGAAAATGAGCCGGAAAAGGAAGAGTGAGAGTTGTGTTTCTAGTAGTATGACGATGACGAGTTCGGCTTCGACAACGCAGGTGTCTGTTGTGTCTTCGACTAGTTATTGAAGTAGTAGAATTCTGGTGGATAGCTGCATAAGAAAAATGTGGTCATCCTTGTGGTTATTTTAAAAAGTTTACCCCCCCTCCCTCCCACTCACCCCCTTCACTCTCCCAGCAGTATCATAATTTTCTTGGTAGTAAATATGTACTTGGAGTGTAACGAAAGTGTCATCCCAAGTCACATTTCATTTACACATTCTGTCTATTATTTCTAAATAAATGTCCACAATTTTGACAAGTCCTAATCTTTATTTTTGGTCGTCCATACAGAAATCTAGCGACTCAGCCAAATGCTTTGCTTTGTTTTAGGTTCTGCATAGGGAAATTTAGCGACTGAACCAAAGACTATTGACAATTTTGCTTTGCGTTTATCTTGCTTGTTACCCAATGTTCAGAACATAGATGGAAGCAAAGAGTCTCCGGAACAAGGGGAGGGGGGGGAGGTCTTTTCTGTGCTAAAAATCTCATCCAAAAAGACTAAATACTAGACGGCAAAAAAAGAAAACGTAAATGCAAGTTTACTGTTAAGATGTTTTTGCTGATGCACTGCACAGCACTGCACTGTCCTGTACTACACTACTGCACTGCATTACACTGCACTGCACTACATACACAACACTGCACTGCACTGCACCACACCACACCACACCACACCACACCACACCACACCACACCACACCACACTACACTACACTACACTACACTACACTACACTACACTACACTACACTACACTGCACTACACTGCACTGCACTGCACTACACTGCGCCGCACCGCACCGCACCGCACCGCACCGCACCACACTACACCACACCACACCACACCACACTACACTACACTACACTACACTACACTACACTACACTACACTACACTACACTACACTACACTACACTACACTACACTACACTACACTACACCGCACCGCACAACACCACACCATACTACACCATACTACACCACACTACATTAAAATGCAATGCAATACAGTACCATACAATACAATACAATACAATGCAACACAATACAATTCCTAACAAAACCACACCAAATCTTCTATAGGGACGGTGTCGAAGAGAGAGGGAAATAGTCAATAACGCAAAGTTCGTGACAATGGGACAGAACTCTTTTTCAATGCATGAAAAAGCTAAGTATCACTGTACCGGTTGCTGCTCTTTAAAGAATAAAACCGAGTCCTTGTTCGATTGATTTTTATTTTCGCGAGTGTGTGTGTGTGTGTGTGTGTGTGTGTGTGTGTGTGTGTGTGTGTGTGTGTGTGTGTGTGGTGTGTGTGTGTGTGTGTGTGTGTGTGTGTGTGGTGTGTGTGTGTGTGTGTGTGTGTGTGTGTGTGTGTGTGTGTGTGTCTGTGTGTGTGTCTGTGTCTGTGTGTGTGTGTGTGTGTCTGTGTGTGTGTGTGTGTGTGTGTGGGTGGGTGGTGGGTGTGGGTGTGGGTGTGTGTGTACACGCGCGCGCGCGTACGTGCGCTCGCTCACATGCCTGTACACACCTTTCTTTATGCTCTGAATAGGTTGCACACATTTGTGCACACAGGAACAAACGTACACACACCCAAACCCCCCCCCCCCCACACACACACACGCACGCACGCACGCACACACACACACACACACACACACACACACACACACACACACACACACACACACACACACACACACACACACACACACACACACACATGCGCGTGCGCGCGGAAAGAGGAAAACTGGCAACCTGGTTGTGACAGAAGACAACAACTCATAATCTCATAATTGTAGGCTGTTACAGGAAGACAAGAGGACGGACAAAACTAGTATCTTTGCTGAACATGTTTCTCCCAGTCATCAGTTTATTTTAAACAAAGAAGGAAAATTGGAAAAATATACCCCCCAGAAACTATGAATGAAAAAGAGAGCGCCTGAGCGCGCGCGCGCGCGTGTGCGTATGTGTGTGTGTAGGTGTGTGTGTGTGTGTGTGTGTGTGTGTGTGTGTGTGTGTGTGTGTGTGTGTGTGTGTGAGAGAGAGAGAGAGAGAGAGAGAGAGAGAGAGAGAGAGAGAGAGAGAGAGAGAGAGAGAGAGAGAGAGAGACAGACAGACAGACAGACAGACAGACAGACAGACAGACAGACAGACAGACAGACAGACAGACAGAGACAGATAGAGACAGACAGAAACAGAGACAGAAATAGACAGACACACAGACAAACAGAGACAAAGACAGGTAGTCAAAGACAGATAGACAGAGCTGGGAGATAAGAGAGTTGAAAACATGGGACCTAAGTCTATCATGTTCTTCATTACTGACTTCACTTAACATGGGTAATCGCAGTTAAATGAACTTTGCTAGGTTCGTTATCTATTGTCTGTTCGTATCTTCTGACGTAAAACTCCAAGAGTCAGGTACAAATAAAATGAAAAGAAAGATTGCGTTATTTTGACATGGAATTCTTCTTCTTCTTCTTCTTCTTCTTCTTCTTCTTCTTCTTCTTCTTCTTCTTCTTCTTCTTCTTCTTCTTCTTCTTCTTCTTCTTCTTCTCTTCTTCTTCTTCTTCTTCTTCTTTCTTCTTCTTCATCATTGTCGCCGTCGTCGTCGAAGGCTCAGACAACTATTGATGTCTGTCACATGAGCAAAAATGCGTTGCGCTGCCGTTAAGCGCCTGTCAAGTCAAGCCCAGCACATGTTACTTTGGCTGGGAGAGACTCGTTATCTATTAAGTCTTTCTGGAAGAAATCAAGGCAGGAGAATGGACCAAAAAAGCAGAAAATACACAAGAAGGGGGTGACAGAAAGAAAAGGAAAAAGGCAGGAATAAAGAGAGGGATAGAAAAGAGGAAATTACTAGCACAGAGTGTCCAGAAGGCGGGGATGGTATTGATATTGACAGTCTCCCGATGTCCCCAAAGGGGTGTGGGTGGGGTGGATTTATCATCAATTCAATGCACAGAGTAGGAACAGGATGTCCCCAGCGCGCGCGAGCGTGTGTGTGTGTGTGTGTGTGTGTGTGTGTGTGTGTGTGTGTGTGTGTGTGTGTGTGTGTGTGTGTGTGTGTGTGTGTGTGTGGGGTGTGTGTGTGTGTGTGTGTGTGTGTGTGTAAATACTCTGCCGTTAAAAGAATGATTGTACATGGGCGTTTCCTTTATCAGTTATCGTAACTGCCATAAACTGTCTCCCCTCTCTACCCTAGTCCTTGTCAGAAGGCTTTTTGTTAACAATAAAAACACATATTTTCAGAGTTCAGTTTTCGTTCAGTGTGTCTGTCAGGGAGTAGATCGATCTATCAGTCGACTAATGTGTTGGTCTGTGGATAAGTCAGTCAGTCAGTCAGTCAGTTAGTCAGTCAGTCAGTCAGTCAGTCAACCAGCCTATTCTTTGAAGCATAACTAGTTCAAAACTGTTACCCCTTAAAGCTAAGATGTTAGCTTGTGTGTAACCGGTTTTGTGACTGTTTAGCAACTTTCAAATTCACTGTCAAATCATCAAGACTTTTATATCTATATCTATCTATCTATCTATCTATCTATCTATCTATCTATCTATCTATCTATCTATCTATCTATCTATCTATCTATCTATCTATATCTATCTATCTATCTATCTATCTATCTATCTATCTATCTATCTATCTATCTATCTATCTATCTATCTATCTATTAAAAAACAGATATATAGAAGAATGACGAACAATTGTATTCATTAAAAGTTATAACAGTCTCGACCTTGGTTGAGACAGCTAGAACGAACAAATACTGTTGCGTAACGTAAACACCGGTTTTCGAACTGTCCAGTAACTCTCAAATTCTCCTGTAAAGCATCAAGATTTTTTTTCTTCAACAGACATGGAACAATTCTGGACAACATGTTCATCCAACAGATAGAACACTCTTAACCTTGTTCGTGACAGAATGAAAAGATCCATGTAGGCTTATACTTTTCCACGGTTGCTACATCGGTGATTTTGTAGACAACATAAACACACACACACACACACACACGCACACGCACACACACGCACACATACGCGCGCTCACAAACACACACGCGCCCCCCCTCCACATACACACACACACACATTTACAGAGTGTGTGCTCGCGCGCTGGCACACACGTACACACACACACACACACACACACACACACACACACACACACACACACAACACACACACACACACACACACACACACACACACACACACGCACGCACGCACGCATGCGCGCGCGCGCACACACACACATCAACCTATCCACTCACATACTCATCCCCCCCCCCCCCCCCCCCCCCCCCCCCCCCCCACACAACTTGACAAAATACTCTATGGCTTACGAGTACTGTTGAAATGACAGGCTAAACTTACAGCCTGGGCTAAAACATTACTCGTCCAGGCGATTTATTGCAGCATTCAACAAGCCTCTTCCATTTTATTTATTTTTTCTTTTGTTCTTTCTCTCTGTTCTTTTCTATCAATAGATGTTTTCTTTCTTTCTTTCTTTCTCTTTTGTCTTTATTTATCTTTCGATCTGCCTTCTTTCTTTCTTTGTTTGCTGTTGTTATCTTTGTGTTTGCGTATATGTGTGTGTTTGTATGTGTGCGCGCGTGCGTGTGAGTGTATACATAAATAAAAAAAAATATGTGTGTGTGTGTGTGCATTATGCGTGCCTGCACAGACGCATGCCCACATATACACAAGCATATACTTGCTTGTGTAACACACACACACAC
>CM060318.1:17301392-17328892 GCA_030674155.1 Stramonita haemastoma
TTTTTTTTTCTTCTTTTTTTTGTTATTGAGGGGGATAGCTTTTAATTTAAAAAAAAAAAAAAATTATTTGTTGTCATTGTTGGTGGTGTTTCTTTCTCTCTCTCTCTCTTTTTTTTTTTTTGGGGGGGGGGGGGGGGAGCTAATTACGACTTTTTTCTCAGGTGAAATTACCTCACATTTTTTCTTTGGAATTACTGTTTTTGTTAAGAATTGTTAGAACTGCATTTTCCTTTTTGTTCATTGTAGTTTATTAGGTAAGTAATGTTAAGGGTTTGTTTTTTTTATCTATCCACGTGTAGGCCCTATTGATCCTCTGAAATTCCATCTTCCATACATTACCAACTACGCCCTCTTCCCCTGACATTCACACACCCCTTCCCCTCTGTCTTTCTTTGTCTTTGTCTCTCTCTCTCTCCTACATTTCCGTCTAATATCACAATTTGTGAACAGACGTTAAAAGAAATTGAGAAATTGAACACACACACACACACACACACACACACACACACACACACACACACACACACACACACACACACACACTCACACAGAAATATACACACACAGACATTTAAACACACATATATATACACACACACAAACAAGCACACACACACACATACACACACACACACTCACACACACACACACATACACACACACACACACTCATACACACAACACACACACACACACACACACACACACACACACACACACACACACACACACACACACACACACAGAGCATGCACAATAACGTAAACATACACAAATTAATAAAGTGAAACAACACCTGTTAATGATGAGAGCGACTTTATAATGCTCCTGGATCATAATACACCTGTGCTGGCCTATGTGTTAAAAATTTCATGCATGTATATATCTGCTGTTGTTCTGGGCCGCATTGTCTTCATGTAAATAATTATACAGTGTGTCAATAAAGGCTGTCATGGTGGTCGGTCAGACTTATATTTCTGTTCACACCCGTATCGAATTTCGTTGTAGTTGTCACAGGCTTTCTACTGAGGCTGTATGTTTTCATACAACCTCAGAATGTAACACGACTGACGCTCAAGTCCAGTGGTTATGACCGTTTGACTTCAATCTATGGGTCCATGAAGTCGTGGGTTCGAATCTTGGCAGCAGCGTTTGGCGAATAAAGTTTTTTGTAATATATAATTTCCCATATCAAAAGTGCCTGCTCAAAGGTTTATGGAGCTTGTGTTCTTTTCATCATTCATCATTTTTGGCACGTTTGTGTACGAAGAGTGTATCTACCCAAACTTAATGGTTATCAGAAACTGTCAGAAAACCAAGACACTGTTAGCTATGAACTTATTCTGTCATCAGGAAAAATGTTAAAATATTCCACTATCGTTTGAATTTAACGTACCATTTTTCTACACCCGAAACTACTTTATTTTTGACCTGGTGCATGGGTCTGTGTTTCTGGATTGAAACATATGGTTTACCTTTTTTTTTTCTACATCCCAAATTACTTTTTCTGTGCTCGTTGCGCACGTCTATGCTTCTTCTTCCAATGTTTACAGCTGCACCCTTAGCAGTATGTGTGGAATTTTTACTTTGCGTGTATCAGCATCGCTTTGTGAATTCTCAGCGACAAGTGCATGTCACTAAGCGATTCTGCTATCGTGCGTGTAGCCTGGCTAAACACCACCGCTTGAAAGGGATCGATAAGTTAAAATCAAATTGTCGCAACAGCTTGGAGCTTCTCAAGCGTTAACGTTTCTGAAATATTGAACAAGGGTATTGTATTGCATTGTATTGTATTGTATTGTATTGTATTGTATTGTATTGTATTGTATTGTAATGTACTGCATCGTGTTGTATTGTATTACATTGTATTGAATTGCATTCATTGCATTGCATTGCATTGCATTGCATTGTATTGGATTGGATTGCATTGTATCGTGTTGTGTTGCATCGTATTACATTGCATTGTATTGCGTCGTGTCTTGCTGTATTGTAGTGTATTGAACTGTATTGCACTGTATTGTATCATATTGTATTGTATAGTTTTGTTTTGTAGGGTAGGATAGGGCAGGGCACGGTAGTATATACATACCTCTTCCAGCCATAGCGGATTTCTACACGTGAAAGTCGGGCTGCTTTGCTCGAGAAGAGCGTGTCGCCGCAAGAGCAACGCCACCCTTAAATAAACTCTTTCTGCATGTGATTGTCGTTTCTTTATTGTTGTATTGAATTGTATTTATCGTATTGTATTGTATTATATATCTGTATGAAATTCAGGCTGCTTTGCTGGGGAGAGCACGTCGCCACAAGAGCAGCAGCGCCACTAGTTATTATGTTTATTATCTTCTGTCTGCATGCCATTTGCTTTACTGTGAGAATCGCTTTTTCCGACAGAATTTTGCCGGGCTACTCTCTTGTTGCTTGGGTTCTTTTACTTCAAACCAGTAACACCTATGTTACCCAGTATTTATTACATAGGTAAACGATATTTAAAAAATGTTTTACCCGTCACTTCGTGAAGAATCGTTGGGGCAATGCACTGAATTTTTAGGTCCGTGTCTTTTAAGCAGGTTGAACTTGGCGGAGCTCATCCCTACCCAGATACAGAGTGCATGCTGGGTATGTTTG
The DNA here is from genome assembly GCA_030674155.1 of Stramonita haemastoma. Classification (NCBI taxonomy): domain Eukaryota; kingdom Metazoa; phylum Mollusca; class Gastropoda; order Neogastropoda; family Muricidae; genus Stramonita; species Stramonita haemastoma. The sequence continues at coordinate 17,304,018 of CM060318.1, forward strand.
TGTTTTCGTAGCCTACACTGTCAGACGCTGAGACGAATTACCGGATATTCAACGTGCATTAAAAAAAATCTCTTTCAAGCATATACACACGATGAGAATAAAGGCACAGGGAGGTTTGCGCTTTAAATTGACTCGGAATATGATAAAGATCGCCTTCTTTAATTCACCAGGCACTAGTTGCCGAGACTTAAATCTGCGCCGGGTTAAAATTTTGCCAAGAAAGACTGCCCGAAAAGTTCAGTGCAGTGGCCTGATGACTCCCCAGGGAGTGAAGAGAGGAAGGGAAAGAGACTTTACACACAATTATTGAACACAACACTTGAATCAGTAAACTGTCTGAAAAGGACGGACGGTGGCAGAATGGTTAAGACGTTCGCCTGCCAATATGTAAATCGTGAGTTTCTGGATTCGAACCCAGCCTCGCCCTTTCTTCCCAGTTTGACGAAAAAATCGAACTGAATGTCAAAAGTCATTCGGATGAGACTCGAAACCGAGGCCCCGTGTGCGAATGCACGCAGAACATCTTGCGCACACGTTAAAACCCCGTTCCACCTTTCGGAAGAGTAGGCCATCGTGTGCCGGTAGGAGCGGATGACAAAATTATAACAAACCAGCATGCACACAGGTGTCGTGTTCAGACACCATCCCTGAGAAAAATCGGGGAGTTGGAGTTGGGGATCTTTGCGCCTAGTGGCAGCATGATCTGTGGCTCTGTAGGTCAAATGCAAGCGCTTTGATTTGTCTTTACAAGAGATAGCGCTATACAAATTCCATGTATTAATTAATTAATTAAAAAGTGTCACGTCTTTCCATTCTTTGGTTGCTGTTGCTGTGTTGATATCATGTTGGTGGTTGAAACAGTGGTGATAGAAGAGCCGTGGTAATGGGAGAGGCACTGAGTATAACGGTGATAATGTTAGATAATTGTTTATCACCGAAATAGGAATACCGCTACCTTAATGGTGGGCAAAAAAGGTATTGTAGATCTTACCATTGGTGAGCCTCGGAGCTGTAGCCGGGCTGAAGAACGGAAAAAGAAGGTAACTGCTTGTAGTGCAGTGATATTGACAGAATGCCAGTTATTTTACCGGTGATAAAAACAATGGTAGTCTATAAGATTAAAACAAATTATTATCTTAATAGTGACATAGCTGTTTTCTTGGAGTTGTGATTGATATTACTAGTCCAGGAACATGATAGTGGGTGACTGGTGCAGTTCTATTTGATGTACTGTTTGTCGTGTATCGTTATTTGTCATTTGTTGTGTTTCGTATTATTGTGATCACAGTTGGTGGAGTACAAAGATTCTTTGCTTTGTTAATTTACTTGAATTTGCTCAAGAGGTGTTAACATGTAAAAAAAAAATCAAAACTCATCACAACATGTCTGCAATGTCACACAAGTAGATAAACGTCGTCAGTCGTCAACTCAGTTTAATTTAAATACTTTGCTATCTTTCTTTTTCTTTCTCTCTTTTATTTCAAGGATAATGAATTAAGCACTTATGTGCTTTTTGTTTTTACTACAGTCCCCGTGTGTTTGCAGTTTTGTAAATTTTGTCATCCTTTCTCACCTACATACATTGGCCTACACTTCGTACTCTACGTACACAAAGAAGAATTAACGAGAGTTACAAACCAGTCATGTAAAACAGTAAACATAAAAAACCATCAATTACAGAACCCCCCCCCCCCCCCCACCATAACACAGATTTCGAACATTAGCGCGCACAAATCACAAGGACTGTGAAGTGTGTATTGCAAGTTTTGTTACAGCTTCTCGTTTTTTTCCCTCCACTTTATTTCGTTTCCTGTTTCTGTCCTAGGTCAGGTCTGTGGAATGAAGCCAGAGTTCTGGACATAACTGGGACCAACGAACTTGTTTGGGTCATCCGGCAGACTACACCAATCAGCAGGAAAGAAAGTGTTGTCGGTCTTTGCGTGTCCATCTTGACTAAAGCCACTTTTCATCAGTCTGCATTTCCATTGAGCACATCCGCGCATCCGCTGACTTTTACATATCCTTCCATAATCAGTGGTGATAACTAAACCCGGCTCCCAGACTTTTACTGTATTGTATTGTGTTGTATTGTATTGTATTGTATTGTATTGTGTTGTGTTGTATTGTATCCTACTGTATTGTTTTGTGTTGTGTTGTAATATGTGGCATTGAATACCACTTTCAGTCAAAGCAGATTTCTCTCCGTGAAATTCAGGCTGCTCTCTCTCTAGAGAGAACGTATCACCACAATAGCAGAGCCACCCATAAGTCTTTTTTTTTAATTACCCCCCCCCCCTCTCTGTTTGGGTAATTGTCTCACAGTCTTGTATTTTTGACGGTCAGTTACCCTTCCACTGTGTGGAGTAGAGAGTTCAGCCCTGTATGGCAGGTCCTGGAGAGTAAGTGTAGAGAATCGACAGTGGAACAAGCAGTGGATGCGATAAATTATCGTACCGGCTTCTAGCTTACCGCCATGGGATTTGCTTCACTTCGTCTCGCTGCGTCGATCCTGTGGGGTCTACTTCTTCTTCTTGGTGAGTGCATTATGTCAGTTATATTATGGTGTGAAATACTGTATGTAGTGGGATGTTGTGTTGTATTGCGACGTTGGGCAGTGTGGTGTGGTGAAGTATTATGAGGTGTGATTTTGGTGTGCTAGGTGTGGGGTGGTGGGGTGTGTAGCGGTTTGGTAGTGGCGGTTGCGGTGGTGGTGGTGGTAGCGGTTTTTGTGTGTGTGTGTGTGTGTGTGTGTGTGTGTGTGTGTGTGTGTGTGTGTGTGTGTGTGGTGTGTGTGTGTGTGTGTGTGTGTGTTCATTCTAAATTGATGTCATATAATAGTTATAGTATATAGTAGTATAACAGCAGCAGCAACAGCACAGAAGTTATAGCAGCAGCAGCAGCAGCAGCAGCAGCAGCAGTAGCAGCAGCAATAGGAGCAGCAGCAGTAGTGGTTGTTGTTGTGGTAGTCGAAGAAGTAGTAGTGGTAATGAGAGGGGTAATAATAATAGTGGTAGTAGGAGTAATAGTAGCAATAGTGGTCGTAGTGGCAGTAGTAGTGGTAGTAGTAGTAGTAGTAGTAGTAGTAGTAGTAGTAGTGGTAGTAGTAGCGGTAGTAGTAGTAGTAGTAGTAGTAGTAGTAGTAGTAGTAGTAGTAGTAGTAGTAGTAGTATAGTAACAATAGTAGTGTTAGTAGTAGTAGAAGTGGTAGTAGAAGTAGTAGTAGTAGTAGTAGTAGTAGTAGTAGTAGTAGTAGTAGTAGTAGTAGTAGTAGTAGTAGTCAGTAAAAGCAGTAGTAGTAGAAGTAGCAGCAGCAGCAGAAGTAGTAGCAGTAGTAGCAGCAGCAGTAGCAGTAGCAGTAGCAGCAGCAGCAGCAGGAATAGTAATAGTAAAAGTAGTAGAAGTAGTAGTGGTAGAAGTAGTAGTAGTAGTAGTAGTATAGTAGTAGTAGTAGTAGTAGTAGTAGTAATAGTAGTAGTAGTAGTAGTAGTAGTAGTAGTAGTAGTAGAAGTAGTGGTAGTGGTAGTGGTGGTAGTGGTAGTGGTAGTGGTGGTAGTGGTAGTGGTAGTGCCAGCGGTGGTAGTGGTAGTGCCAGCAGTTGCGGTACTAGCAGCAGCAGTAGCAGTAATTTCAGGAATAGGTGATGTGATGCTGGTGTGTGTGTATGTGTGTGTGTACATGTGTGTGTGTGTGTACGTGTGTGTGTACGTGTGTGTGTATGTGTGTGTGTGTGTGTGCGCGCGCGTGAGTGTATGCGAGTGTGTGTGCGTGTGTGTATGTGTGTGCGTGTGTATATGTATGTATGTATGTATGTATGTATGAGTATGTATGTATGTATGTATGTATGTATGTATGTATGTATGTATGCTATGCATGCATGCTATGATGATGTATGTATGTATGATGTATGTATGCATGCATGTATGATATGTATGTATGTATGTATGATGTATGTATGTATGTATGTATGTATGTATGTATGTATGTATGTATGTATGTATGTATGTATGTATGTATGTTATGTATGTAATGTGTGTATATATATATGTGTGTGTGTGTGTGTGTTGTGTGTGTGTGTGTGTGTGTGTGTGTGTGTGTGTGTGTGCAGATCAAGCGTGTTGCAATCAGCCCCCAACCATCAGCTTCCCTGGTACTGCAGCGTCCCTGGCCTTTGTTGCCGAAAACACCCCCCTAGGTGAGACACTCCCCCTAGGTGAGACACATCCTCCCCTAGGTAAGACACTCCCCCTAGGTAAGACACTCCCCCTAGGTGAGACACTCCCCCTAGGTAAGACACTCCCCCTAGGTAAGACACTCCCCCTAGGTAAGACACTCCCCCTAGGTGAGACACTCGGCAACGGGACCACGACAATGATTTATTGCTTTAAACATTTTGTCCTTTCATAAACAGGGGATCGGTGTGTGGGAGGGCAAACGAAATCTTTCAGTACAGTCATCTATCTGTCTCTATCTCTGTCGGTCTTTCCGTAAGCCTGTCTGTCTGTATGTCTGTTTGTTTGTTTGTCTGTCTGTATGTCTGGCTCTCTGACTGTCTGTAACTCTCTGTGTCGAGTTTCAAGTTTCTCTGTCTCTCTCTCTCTTTCCTTACTCTCTCTCTCTCTCTCTTTACCCGTACTTTGTGTTCTTTTTCTCTCCATTAAGGATATTTTGAAGTCTGAAGGGTTTTGTTTTGGTTAATAGTAGTTTTTAGTCTATGACTTTGGGTTCATTGCGTGTCTTTTTGCTGAAGGATCTGTGGTATAGAGGTAACACACCTGCCTAGAAAGCGAAAAGTCCGGGCTCGATCCCCGTTTATTCCCCAAACTTACCCCATTCACTAGACGGTAAGTGGTAGTCTGGGTGCTAGTCTTTTGGATAAGACAAATAAACCACGGACCGAGGTCCCGTGTGAAACACGAATTTAGCGCGTATAAAAGAACCCGTGGCAACAGGAGAGTTGTTAATTGCAAAATCCTGTAGATAAAGTCCACTGATAGAGAAATAAAAGTACACTGTATGCATACAGGAAAAGAAGAAAAAAATGGAGGCGCTGCTCTTGTGGCAACACGCTCTCCCTGGGAGAGCAGCCTGAGCTTTCCTCAGAGAAATCCGGCAGGACTTAAAGTGGTTTATAGCTACAAATTAGAAAGATGTAATTTTCCATGTATTCCTCGTATTAGCAGTTGATTTGTTCAGCCCCCTTTGTATGGGCCTATGGTATTCTCTCTTTATTAGAGTATTCTCTTCTCTCTCTCCTTCTTCTCTCTCTTCTTCTCTCTCTCTCTCTCTCTCTCTCTCTCTCTCTCTTCTCTTTCTTTCTTTCTCTTCTCTTTCACACATCACGCACGCACGCACGCACGCACGCACGCACGCACGCACGCACGCACGCACGCACGCAAGCACGCACGCACGCACGCACCCACACACGCACGCACACGCACACACACACACACACGCGCGCGTGCGCGCGCATACACACACAAGACAAGAGACAAGTCCGCATGAACAGTATGACCAGAACATTCAACAGATTGCGATACGAAAAGACAGACAGTGACCAGATTGAATTTTTGCACTGTACTACATTTCCTGTTTGCAATTGTGTTTATTCCCTACGAAAATGACTTTTTTCCCTACGGATTTATGCCAGGGACAACTCTCTAGCTCCCGTGGGTTTTTTAAACACGCTAAATGCGTTTTGCGCACAAGACCTCTGTGGTTCGCCTCATTCAAGAAGTCTAGCACCCAGACCAGCCGGCATTCAGTGTCTAATAGGTAAAGGTAAAGGTGTCCTATAACCTAGGCGGTCGTAGGGTAGCGAGGCATCAGAGACCTCAGCTTCTCTAGGGGCCAGCATATTGAGGGCAGCGCCCATCTCCTCTCCCTCGCTGCTTTACCTTCCATGACCCTAAAGAGGGCAGGTACCCATTTGCTGCTTGGTGAACTGGGGGAACAGTATTAAAGCCAAGGCGCGCAAACGGTCACCCATCCAACTGGTAACCACGCTCGACGCTGCTTAACTTGACTGGGGAAAGCGAGCGCTCTGACCACTGAGCTATCCCGTCCCCGTCTAATAGATGGGGAAAAGTTCGAGTTTTTCCGGAGGATCGAACCCGCGACTCCTGGTTTGTATACCATTTTAAGTCACAGTAGATTTCTACACGTAAAATTCGGGCTGCTGTCCCCGGGGAGAGCGCGTCGCCACAAGGGCAGCGCCACCCATTATTTTCTTTCGTTTTCCTGCCTGCAACAGTATTTGTTTCCCTATCAGAGTGGCTTTTCATACAGAATTTTGTGAGGGACAACTCTCTCAATGCCGTGGGTTCTTTTACGTGTACTAAATATGTGTAAGATACGGGACCTTGGTGTATCGTCTCATCCAAAAGACTAGCACCCAGACCACCGCTCACGGTCCAATGGATGGGGGAAATGTTTTGGACCCAAACGGGGATCAAAACACCACACACCACCTTCGAGACCCCGAACTTCTCGCTTTGTCTAGGTGCAGGGCGCTAATTTACCTTTAAACCACCGATCCACTTTGTCCTGCAGATTCGGAGCTGTTCAACGTCACGGCCACTGATACTGACGATTCGGACACCCTGACCATCACGGTTAGTGGGGAGGAAAGCAACCAGCTGGTCGAGCTCGAACTTTTGGCCCAGAGTGGCCATTCACGCACAGCCCGGGTGCTGCTGAAATCCAGACTGGACACTGACCGGGTGAGAGAAGGAGGGAGGGGAGGAGAGAGGAGAGGGAGGGAGAGAGAGAGAGAGAGAGGAGGGAGGAGAGAGAGAGAGAGAGAGAGAGAGAGAGAGAGAGAGAGAGAGAGAGAGAGGAGAGAGAGAGAGAGAGAGAGAGAGAGAGAAGGCAAGGCAAAATTCTTTTATTCGAGGATAATAGATAAGCACTCATGTGCTTTTTTACATCCAGTCCCCACCCTTTTCAGGGAGAGAGAGAGAGAGAGAGAGAGAGAGAGAGAGAGAGAGAGAGAGAGAGAGAGAGAGAGAGAGAGAGAGAGAGAGAGAGAGAGAGAGAGTGCGTATTTATTTGTTTGATTCTTTTAGTTCGAGAATAGGCACTAATGTGCTTTTTCAACTAGTCCCTGTGTGTATGTGGTTTTGTAGTTTTTTTTTTCATCTGTTCCCATCGGAACAGGTTTTAATGTAGCCTATGCACAAGATGCTCTGCGTGCGTTTGCACACGGGGTCTTGGTTTATAGTATTATTGGAAGCGCAGGCTGCGCGCGCTAGTGTATGTATATGTGTGTGTGTGTGTGTGTGTGTGTGTGTGTGTGTGTGTGTGTGTGTGTGTGTGTGTGTGTGTGTTTCTAATAAACGTATGCTGTGTCGAGATGTCAAGCAAGAAATACAAAATGATTTTCACAAATCTGGGGTCATATTCAGGAAAATATTAATGTAGCAATTTAAAAATAAAAATTGAGCTTCAAACGCAAACTATGGAATGGAGAGTTACGTAGTGACATCATAAGATGTATATGTAAATGTATATATGTATATATATAATTATATATATTGTTAACTCAGTTTAGAATCAACACTAACACTACCGAATGAAACCGGTGAATATCTTAGAGATCAATTGGCTGGCAGCAAACACTTGAGACAAACATAGTTTTAGATGTTCAAAGTTTGTTTAAAGCGTGAAGAGCAGTGTGTATCAGGTTTTTTTTCTTTTCTAACTTGGAAAGGGTACGAAATAATTAAGTTGTTTGATTTCTTATCACCAAATTTGTGTTTGCCAGTGATCTTTCAAGCTGAGCTGCGACATGTTGGTATTTTGTTTTGCTAATTGGTTCTTTAGAATCCTCTCAAGCCCTCAACGGGGTTAGTTAAAGGATTCATTTCTTCATTCTTATGTGAATGTGTGTTATTCATGTAGCTGTAGTCGTAGTTTTTGCTGCTTTTTGTAAATGGTCGCGCTCTGATTTTCTATTTTCGGTTGTCATTTTTATGCTACAGGTTCTTTTGATTGATTGAGTGACTATTCTTTTTTTTCTCTTCAAAATGAGCCTATTACATAAACGTCTTTTGAAACACTAAACTGGTCAATGCTGTGTTTCCTGCTTAATCAGTCCGAGGTAAGTAAAATGATACAGTAAAAGGGTAACAAGAGTATGTGGTTTTGAAGTTTTTTCTTTACTGCAACTGGGTTTGGCTTGTCCCGTTTCGGTTTGTTTTTCATTTTGGAAATATTTTTGTTAAATGATTTAGATTTGATCCTGAAATCTATGTTCATGAACTGAAATAAGCTATCACTGAATATATATCGAACTGAATAGGCATCATGCTATATCGACTGAAATAGGCTATCACTGAACATACCTACTTTATCATATACTATCTGCAAAATAGGTTTCCAGTCGTATTAGTACTAATATCAAGATCAACAAAATAAGAAGGAATAACTAGAAATCTCAGGAAAACAAGGAAATCAGCTAAAATATATTCTGTACAGTTCTACGAGAATCATACCGAATTTTATTGAATGCTGTTACGACAACCAGAAATGAAACCCATAGGTTTTTGAAATAATTGAGTTTGATCCATCCTGGATCAGCAAAGTCACAAAGAGAGAAACCTTGTCACAAATTACACGCAAAAAGCAAGGCAACGAAACTTTATCAGATACATAAACTATATACCATTGTACCCCTGATTATCTGACGAGTCTCCGACATCTAAAAATAGATCAAGTGGGGGACAGAGCAGGATCAGGAAAGAAAAATATGGCTAGCTTTTATTCAAAATGAGAGAACCACTTGCATAAACTGAATAATGTGAATGATTTTTGTTTTTACTGCATCTCTGTTTAATTTTGCGCAAACGAAAGAATGACAAAAAGACATTCCCATCGACATCAAGAATCGACTTGGAAAAATACATGAAACTTCAGTAATGGCAAGTTAAGTCCCCAAGATTTGACAGTGTATTTAGTTTGCTGTACTGTCGGGTATCTATGCGCTTTACATAGTTACCAAAGCGCTCTCATGAAACTCCAGCTTTGCATAGTTTCGGAAGAATGTGATATACTGACCAAAAATGTAGGGTTGTAAAGCACAACAATCAGAACCTAGTCATTTTGCTGTTTATGAATATTAGTAAAGAGGTAAATATTCTCTCTGCCTTCTTTGTTTATTTTTTGTTTTGAGATGTTTAAAAGAGATTCTATGCAACCTTCTTTGTTTGGTGGCTATGTTCTGATGTTTTGCTGGTCGTTTGTTTTAGTTACTGGGGCGATACAGAACAGTGTCTTTGGTGACCAGCCTTACTGTTGTGGATTCAAAATATGTACTTATCTTGTGTTATATATTCATAGATCTTTATATTTTGTACCATTGTTCAGATATTCTTTTGTGTATATTATTAGAAGTAGAAAAATATTTATTCCATTTTTTGTCCAGTTGTGGGTGAATCTTTAGATTGCTATTTTCTTTTTTGTACATTGTTGCTATTTTAAACAGATGCAGTTCCGTGTTTGTTTTTTTTCTTTTTTCAGCAGTTCTTTTGATGAGCATATAGAAATATTGCAAACTACATAAAGGGCAAAGGAGAGAAAAATGCTGATGTTTAACTGCTAGATAGAATGTTATGTCACTGAACAGGGCTTATGATGTCCACGAGTTTTCTCTAAAACAGAAATAGTAAAACGCAGGTCACCTTGCAAGGCGATAGGTCAATGGAATAACAAATAGGTACACGGAGTGACAACCAGTTAGTTACAATTGAATGAGGATAAAACTGAAATGATGTTCATCACACCAAAGATATTTCTTAACTCCGGTTCTTTTTGACGTCCGTAGCTTTGAACGTCATCGATATAAATTTAAAAAAAAAAAATGTAAAATGTAAAAACAAAAACCAAAAAAACCAGGCGTTACCATTGACAATACTGTTTAGGTTTCAGCAGCATATCAACATCAGCCGTATTTACTATACTGAACTGCATGGAAAAAAGTTACATCCGACACCTTATCCCAGCTGGGGCCACTAAAACTTTAGTCTGTGCTTTCCTTCTTTTCGACTTGACTACTGCAATGCTCTGATGTCTGGATCTCCTAAACACCCAGTTGACAAAACTCCGAAAGTACAAAACCATTCTGCTCGTCTTGTTTTACCGCTTCCGAGTCCCAGCATTTCTCTCCGTTGCTTCGTGTCATGCGCTGGCTTCCTGTCAAGATACAGGTTCAATACAAACTTGCCACCACGATGCTTTAGATTTCCTTGTAAACTCTGTTCCTTGTAACTTCTTGCGTCTTTCAACTCTCATCTCGCATCTTCGCATCTCTGGCAATACTTTGGTTTGTTTTGTATTTCCACTTTTCGAACAAAATTGTATGGTCAGCAATCTTTCTCTTTCTAAGCTCCTTCTTGAAGGAAATCTCTTCCATACTTACTCAGGGTATAGTACAACTATCATCAATCTTTCAAGTCTAGCCTGAAACCCCCCCCCCCAACATACAGCATTTGTAAAAATCCAAAATCTAACGTGGGGATGGGATAGCTCAGTAGTCAGAGCACTGCTTTCCTAAGCCTAGGTTTAGCAGCATTAGCGTGGTTACAAGTGGAGGGGTGATCGTTTGCGCGCCTTGACTTCAGTACAGTTCCCCAGTGCAGTTTACCCAGCTGTAAAATGGGTACATGCCCTGTTAGGGTCAGGGAAGGTTAAAGCAGCGAGGGAGAGGAGATGGGCGCCTGCCCTCAACTATTCTGGCCCCTAGAGAAGCTGAGGTCTCTGACACCTCACTCCCCAACGAGCACATAGGTTTTGCGACACCTTTACCTTTTAATGTAATTGTGTGTGTAAATGTGTATGTGTTGTGTGTATGTGTGTGCATGCGTGCGTGCGTGCATGCATGACGTGCGTGCGTGTGCGTGTGAAACAAATCTGTTCCTCAATGAGCTTTTGGTCTCTCTGGCGTTTAGGATTTTTTTGTCTGCTAATCCTGTTCTTGTGTGTGTGTGTGTGTGTGTGTGTGTGTGTGTGTGTGTGTGTGTGTGTGTGTGTGTGTGTGTGTGTGTGTGGTGTGTGTGTGTGTGTGTGTGTGGTGGTGTGTGTGTGTGGTGTGTGTGTGTGTGTGTGTGTGTGTGTGTGTGCAGTTTTGGCGTATTCTTTTGCCTATTATTTTGTTTCTTTGTTTGTCTGCGTGCTTTTGTGTTGCTCTTTGCATGTTTGCTTGCTATTTTGACCCCCTTTAGTTCGTTGTTTTTCCTTAGCAGTTTACAGAATTATTAACAATGAACATGATACAGAGATCCCAGTTTACGAACAATTTACAATGATCTCTGTGCAAAGCATCCGTCACGGTACGGACAACTGGTGTTCATTCGTCGTCATGATAATGGCATATTTAGTCAGTGAATAGTATCGGCTCCAAGTTTGTTGTTGGCAAGCTACTAATGTTTCCGCTCATTATGTTTCATGCTCTATCGATGGACGCTATAGCTGAGTGGTTGGTTAACAGTGTTTTATTTAGTTCCATGTCCTGAGTTCATGGAGTCGTAAGTTTGAACCTCAAGAGACTTTTTGGTGAATTAAGGATGGAGTCTTTAACGATCTCAATTGAAAGGGAAGATCAGCCTGAACTTAAAATCTCCACGAGAATGCACGCAGACGGAATATAAAGTTTATGTATTTAAAATTACTGTAATTTGTGTCATCGATTGGCGACCTATGGAAACAGGAACGTATCCACTATACACACAATAAACCTGGAGAGGGTTCGGCCCCGCCAGGTTATAACTCTCAGAGGACGGCTGTCCGCTATAGCGGATCAGTGTAAAGCAAACGGTTTTGGATGGCCGTCCGCAATAGCGGATTTGCTGTTTGCAGATTTTTCACGTGGCTGTTGCATTGATACTATGACTAGTACAGCTAAACATAGCTTCCTGAGCCTGTCCAAGGTCGAATGCAGGGCGTTGTCGGGTGATTCCGTGTGTTCCGAACTCTTTGTTCGCGGTTGCAGAGAGTAACCGACACGGAGTGCAAAATTCGGAGTATTTTCTTCGTGCTAGTCAAAGCTCAAACATTAAAGTACAATCTTTCGATATGTACTAACCCAGCGTGTTATTCATAAGTTCAGGAAAGTTCATTGTCTAACTATGTGTTTAAAAATTTTTTTTTTATGATTAACTATGTGTTTTTTAAATTTTTTTATGATTTTTAACTAACCATTAAAAATGGGCCGTCTGTGAAGAAAAGCAAGGGAGAGAACTGGCCGTCCCGAGTGAGATAATTTAATTTAAAAATAGTTCGAAAAACCCAAAGCACAGCCAGAAAAATTCAGTGCAGTGTCCCAGTGAGAGTCAGAGAGAGATCTATTAAGTGACATCTGTTTATACCAAGAAATGTGGCAATTTCAATTTTAGTGGTGTTGTTTTTTTCAGAGTCCCCTACCCGAAATCTGTGGTTTCAAGTGTCAGATGGTCAAACTCAGGTAAGCGTAAATCCTTTCTGTTGTTTTTACTTCCAGGAAATTAATTATTCTGTATGTCCGTTTGTGTACATATATATATATATATATATATATATATATATATATATATATATATATATATGTTTATATATAATTATATAATTGAGATAATGTAGTGGAGAAAAACAAGCGCAGGTAACCAGTTACAACTTCATTCTCATCATAGTATAGATCTTATTCAAAGTTAAAAAAAAAAAAAAACGCACCCCACACTATAAGATAAAAATCTTAGAAAGCAGCATTTGGGAAAGTATTGAGTAAGGACCATGTTTTGGGCCTGACCTGACTCGAGTTTCGGCTCCTGGTTGAGCACTCTTCGGAGGTCCCGGCAGTGATTGCAACCTCACTCACCCTCTGTGCTAACAGCAAGACACTTTTTAGAATTCAGAAGTGTCCATTGCAGCCCTAGGAATAGATAAATATTCCTATGGCTTACCACTGCTGCCAGTAAAAGATGAAAATAGAAAGAGAAAGAAAATATGATTGGAAAAAACGTTGTAAAAAACTGAATATACAAGAAAATATGCACCTAATGAATCTTTGTGCCTTATGTTCGGGGATCCTTTATAAGAAAGGATGCAAGGGAGATCATAAAGTCCACACCCAGCTGATAGGCTAATCCCAGCTGGATAACAATGATAACCCAAACATTTCCAGTCACTTCCAGTGCTGGCACAGGCAGTAGAAGTTGAAGAAAAATGGCCTTTACTTGGATCTCAAAAAGAGATGCTATTCTCCACTTAACCAATCATATAACTGAGAAAATAAAGTGGAGAAAAGCAAGTGCATGTAACCAGTTTATATATATATATATATATGTATATATATATATATATATATATATATATATATATATATATATATATATATATATATATCTGTGTTTGCGTGTGTGCGTGTGTGCGTTTGTGCGTTTGTGTGTGTGTGTGTGTGTGTGTGTGTTTGTGTGTGTGCGTGTGTGCTCGTGAGTGCGTGTGTACGTGTGTTCGTGCGTGCGTATGTATGTGTGTGTACAAGTTAAATAGAAATAAAGAAAGAAGCGAGAGAGAGAGCGAGAGAGAGAGAGCGAGAGAGAGAGAGAGAGAGAGAGAGAGAGAGAGAGAGAGAGAGAGAGAGAGAGAGAGAGAGAATTAATTTGTGTGCAAGTGTAGGGGCATGAATTTTGCTTGAGCACCTTCTAACATATGCACACGCGTGTGTTAATGTGTGTGTGTGCACATGTATAAGTGTGCATGTTTTCAGGTAAAAAACTATTGTGCGTACGTAGGTGTATATCTGTGCACGCGCGTGTGTGCTCCCTTTTGTGCACACACACATATGTGTGCGTGCGTGCACATGTGTGTGTATGTGCGTATGTGTGTGTGCGCGCACACACATGTGTATGCCATGTGTGTATATTCTTGCGTTACACATTCGCGCATGCATAAGAATGTTCGTGTATTCAATATTCGATGTAATTGTTTAGTTCTTACCCTCCACAAAACTTCAAGACTTTAAGAAACTTCAAGATTTCAAGAACTATATTAAAAGACCCCAATACTCCCCCCCCAAAAAAAAACCCACCCCTGGGGGGGGGGGGGCATTACATGAAATCTAATCATACAACATTCAGCAGATATGAGCGTGTGAAAGAAATCACAACATGATCCATTCATTCCAGAATGACAGGACAATTCTCACTATATACTGGGTGTTGGTACATCAGTGTTTTTTTCGTTCCGCGGCTAGAGCTCCGAAGTTCCTCCGGTCGAGGAAATTTTCTTCCTGGAGTTAAATCAGTGCTGACTCCACTCTCCCCAAAAGTCCTCCAGATGAGACTTTAAACCGAGGCCCGTGTGCGAACGCACGCAGAACATCTTGCGCACACGTTAAATCCTGTTCCGCTTTTCGTAAGAGTAGGCCATCGTGTGCCGGTGGGAACAGATGACAATATTTACAAAACTGCATGCACACGGGACCGGATGAAAAAAAGCACATGATTGCTTATTCTGTTATCCTCGATATAAAAGAATAAATAAATAAATAAATAAATAAATAAATAAAGTTCACCATCGGAGGATGTTGCTTTTCCAACCGCTTTTTGCCCACCATGAAGGTAGCCGCACTCTGACTTCGGGGATGGATGTTGGATAAGTTGGTGTTTCCGTAAACACACTGTGGTAAGAAACTCGCGTTAGAGCATGGCAGCAGAGAGTCCTCAGAGGAGAAGCCCCTTCAAACAAGTGTTTCGGGCCTTTAATCTTCCTGCTATTAATTACGGGATCTTTAGCATGCATATCTTAATTTTCTACATACATTAAGGGAATTGAGGAACTGCAGGTCTGCACTTGATGTTGACCTGGGAGATCGTAAAAACATTGCCCCCCTTAATTCTCCAGACGTCGGAGAAGATTTGAACCTACGACTTCGTGAAGCCATGGGATTGAACTGGAGCGGTCTTAACCACACAGCTGTAGCGTCCGTCACGATGATGGTGTGATGATGTGATCGTGCGATGGTATGATGGCATGATATGATGCTGCGATGATATGATGGTGTGATGGTGTGATGGTATGATGGTGTGATGATATGATGGTATGATGGTGTGATGATATGATGGTGTGATGGCGTGATATGATGGTGTGATGATATGATGGTGTGATGGTATGATGGTGTGATGGTATGATGGTATGATGGTGTGATATGATGGTGCGATGATATGATGGTGTGACGGTGTGACTGTATGATGGTGTGATGGTGTGATGGTATGATGATGTGTATCGTGGTGTGATTGTGTGTATGATGGTGTGATGATGTGATGGTGCTATGATATGATGGTATGATGGTGTGATGGTATGATGGTGTGATGTTATGATGGTGTGACGTTATGACGGTGTGATGGTGTGACGTTATGACGGTGTGATGGTGGTATGATGTGCAGGGAGTGGGGATGGTGAAGCTCATCATCAGCGACGTCAACGACAACCCTCCGTTCTTTCAGGATCTGCCCTACAGACTGGAACTGCCTGAGGTCAGTCAGTTTCTCCCGGTGTGGTTGTACTGTGTACGGGAGAGCTCAGTGGTCACAGCATCACCCCCTTTCCCCACGCTCAGGTTAAACAGCATTGAGCGTCGTGGTTACCAAGTGGATGGATGACCGTAGTCGCGCCTTGGCTTCAGGATAGTCCCCCAGTTCACACAGCAGTAAATGTTTCTGTTTGAGATGGAACTGGAATGGGGATTGAAAGATTTCTCTTTGCAAAAATCCTGGCTGCTCTTGTTTTGGGAGAGAATGCAGGAGCACAAGAGCAGCACCACTAATTTTTGATTTCTTTTTTTTATCCGCATATGTGACTGCTTACCTTTAATGGGATCTTTTTTGTAAACAGAAATTTGCCATGGACAGCTATTTTGTTGCCATAGATTCTTTTACGTGCGCTGATACATGTTGCAGCAAATGGGACCATGGGTTATCGTCTCATCCGAAAGACTAGCACTCATACCACCATTCAAGGTTTAGTGCTCAAACATATCAAAACTGCACTTCTCACATTCTAGGAAGATGCGTTACCTCTACATCTCCTTTCCACCCTGACTCTATGAGATTGCTTTATTTTTATTTCATATGTTTTAGATTTTATTTCGAGAATAATGGAATCAGCACTCATGTCCTTTTTGACGATCAGTCCCCGTGCGTATGCGGTTTAGTAAATCTTGTCGTCCGTTCTTACTGGTACACAATGCCTACTCTTCCAAAAAGCGAAACAGGTTTTTAAGATGTGCTGCGTGCGTTCGCACACGGGACCTTTGTTTATAGTCTCATCCGAAGGACTTTTGGGTGGGAGTGGAGTCGGCTAGACTAGTTGATATTTGGACTTTACAGCAGTAACAACAAAAACAACAAACAGCAGCAACAATAGCAGCAGCAACAACAGCAACAACAGCAGCAGCAACAACAGCAACAACCCCAACAACAACATCAGCAACAAAGCAACAACAGCAGGAACAACAACAGCATCAACAACAACAGCATCAACAACAACAGCATCAACAGAAATAACAGCAACAGGACAACAGGACCAACAATAGCAGCAATAACAACAGAACAACAACAGTAACAACAACAGGAACAACTACAGCAACAGAAACAACAACAGTGACAACAGCAGCAACAACAACGGCAGCAGAAACAACAGCAACAACAACAACAGCAACAACAACAACAACAACAGGAACAACAACAGCAACAACAACAGCAGCAGCAACAACAGCAACAACAATAGCAGCAACAGCAACAGAACAACATCAGGAACAACAACAGGAGCAACAACAACAGCAACAACAACAATAAAAACAACAGCGACAACAACAGCAACAACAACAGCAACAAAAATAGCAGCAACAACAGAAGCAACAGCTTCAACAACAGCACCAACAACAGCAATAATAACAGTAGAAACAACGGCAACAACAGTAACAGCAACAGCAACAACAGGAACAACAATTACGTGACTAGACGTTTAGTGTACAGAGACCGAACCAGACCCAGAGTGTGGTGAGCACCTTGACATAACCAGGTGATAACTATGATTTGTGTGCAGAGACCGAACCAGACGGATACTGTGGTCTACACCTTTAGTGTTTCAGATAACCAGGTGATAACTATGATTTGTGTGCAGAGACCGAACCAGACGGATACTGTGGTCTACACCTTCAGTGCTTCAGATAACCAGGTGATAACTATGATTTGTGTGCAGAGACCGAACCAGACGGATACTGTGGTCTACACCTTCAGTGCTTCAGATAACCAGGTGATAACTATGATTTGTGTGCAGAGACCGAATCAGACGGATACTGTGGTCTACACCTCAGATAACCAGGTGATAACTATGATTTGTGTGCAGAGACCGAACCAGACGGATACTGTGGTCTACACCTTCAGTGCTTCAGATAACCAGGTGATAACTATGATTTGTGTGCAGAGACCGAACCAGACGGATACTGTGGTCTACACCTTCAGTGCTTCAGATCCCGATGAAGGCCCAGGACATTTTGTCCTCTACTCCATGACGGTGTGTGTTTTGTGTGTGTGTGTGTGTGTGTGTGTGTGTGTGTGTGTGTGTGTGTGTGTGTGTGTGTGTGTGTGTGTGTGTGTGTGTATGTGTGTGTGTGTATATGTGTGTGTGTTTGTGTATGTGTGTTTGTGTGTGTGTTTGTGGTGTGTATGTGTGTGTGTTGTGTGTGTTTGTATGTGTGTGTTGTATGTGTGTGTGTGTGTATGAGTGTGTGTTGCGTGTTTGTGTATCTGTGTGTTGTTGTGTGTGTGTGTTGTGTTGTGTGTGTGTGTGTGTGTGTTGATGTGTGTGTGTTTTGAATGTGTGTGTTTGTGTGTTTGATTTGTGTTGATGTTGTGTGTTATTTGAATATGTTTGTTGTTTTGTTGTTGTGTGTGTGTGTGTGTTGTGTTGTGTTTGTGTTATTTGTGAGTGGTGTGTGTTGATGAATATTTAGTGTTTATTGTTAGAGAGGGAGAGTGAGGAGGATGAGAGAGAAGAGAGAGAGAGGAGAGAGAAAGGAGTCTGTGTGTCTCTGTGTGTGTGTGCACGCGCGCGCATGTGACACTTTTTCCTCTCCTCCTGGGGTTAGCATCATTGCCGACTCCACTCCCCAAAAGTCCTTCGGATGAGACTATAAACCGAGGCCCCGTGTGCGAGCGCACGCAGAACATCTTGTCACACGTTAAATCCTGCTCCGCTTTTCGTAAGAGTAGGCCATTGTGTGCCGGTGGGAACAGATGACAAGAATTACAGAACTGCATACATATGGGGATTGGATGTAAAAAGTGTGGAGTGCTTATTCTATTATCCTCGATGAAAAAAAATAAAAAAAATTGACATCTTTTCCAAAACATGCTTCAATTCACCAACTTAAGATTTCAACTGATGTAATTTTTTCTGATTATTTTCAGGCACAAGCACAGGTGAGTTAATCGGTCTGTCAGTCTGTTTGTCTGTTGCACATCCGTGCTGGTCGTCTGTCTGTCTGTTTTGTACATGTCTTTTTCACTGATTTTTTTTTTACGTATGTATCCATCAGTTTTCATTTTTGTGCATTAACGCATGTAGAGAAACCAAAACAGTGTTTATCAACAACAAGATGTTTGGAAGTAGCAGCAGCAACAGCAGTAGCAGCAGCAGCAGGCGATTTCTATTTTTGCAGAATGAAGTATATAAGTAAATACATTAGTGTTTGTTAATATCCTGACGGTTGGAAGCTGAGCAGCAGCAGTAACAGCAGTAACAGCAGTAACGTACTCCTGCCTCTGCTACTGCTACAACTTTCTTTTTTCTCATTCCTAGTACTTCTCCACAAACATCCATCCATATATCCATCCATATATGTAGGAATATATCTATATCTATATCTATATATATATATATATATATAGATAGATAGATAGATAGATAGATAGATAGATATCTATATATATCTATATATCTATATATCTATATCTATATCTATATCTATCATCTATCTATCTATCTATCTATCTATCTATCTATCTATCTATCTATCTATCTATCTATCTATCTATCTATCTATCTATCTATCTATCTATCTATCTATCTATCTATCTATCTATCTATCTATCTATAAATATATTATATATATATAGAGAGAGAGATCTATATCTATTATATATATCTCTATATATCTCTATATATCTCTCTCTATCTCTCTCTCTCTCTCTCTCTCTCTCTCTCTCTCTCCTCTCTCTCTCTCTCTCTCTCTATATATATATAGTAGGCACGCATCAGTCTCGGAAGACTATGGAGTTGCGCTCTAATCTTTAGAGCGCAAAGCCTGGGTAGGTAAGTATGGAGGGCAAGCTGTTACCCATGCAGCAGACCCCCCCCCCCTCTCCACGCCACTGGAATGATCCATTGGAAAGGCAATGACCATACGAATGGTTCCAGTACCGTCGCAGGAGCCACCAGAACGTTGCCATATAGCCTACAGCCCCGAGCCGCCCTGGGACTCCAACCCCCCGATTTTTCCTCAGGGATGGTGTCTAAACACGACACCTGTGTGCATGCTGGTTTTTTTTTTTTATAATAGTTTTGTCATCCGTTCCTACCGGCACACGATGGCCTGCTCTTCCGAAAGGCGGAAGGGGTTTTAACGTGTGCGCAAGATGTTCTGCGTGCGTTCACACACGGGGCCTCGGTTTATAGTCTCATCCGAATGACTTTGACATTCAGTTCGATTTTTTCGTCAAACTAGGAAGAAAGGGTCAGGCTGGGTACGAACCCAGAAACTCACGGTTTACATATTGGCAGGCGAACGTCTTAATCATCCTGCCACCGTCCTTCCGTCATATATGTATATGTATATATATGTATAGATATATATATATATATATATATATATATATATATATATACATATATATATATATATATATATACATACACATATATATATGTATATACACCTACCTACCTATCTATATAGCTACCTACCTACCTGCCTGCAGCACTGGGAACAGATGACAATCTTACAAAACTGCATACACACGGGGACCGGATGAAAAAAGCACATGATTGCTTATCTGTTATCCTCGATATAAAAGAATAATAAAATAAATAAATAAACTCCCTCTTACTACTGTCTACCAACTTACGACCAACATAATACATACATACATACATACATACATACATACATACATACATACATACATACATACATACATACATCATACATACATACATACATACATACATACATACATCTCACTCACTCACTCACTCACTCAGTCCCATGTCCCAAAGGACGTAGGGGGACATGAGAGAAGACGCAACAGAGATCTTTTTCCATGCTTCACGATCCTGTGTGGCTAGTAGGAGGTGTTGTAGGGGTCCAGTCTTTGATGTTGTCAACCCATGATTTCTTTTGGCGGCCTCTTCTTCTCTTGCCCTCGACTGTTCCTTGCAGGATGGTTTTTGCTAGGGTGTTGTGTCTTGTGGTGTGACCAAACCACATCAGCTTTCTCCTCTTTATGGTGGAGAGCAAAGCTCTTGGAGGCCCACACGCTTTTTGATTTCTTCTTTCACATAGTTATTGGTCTTGTGTTCTTTGTATGATATGTATACATACATACATACATACATACATACATACATACATACATACTACGTACTACGTACATACGTACATACGTACATACATACATACATACATACATACATACATACATACATACATACATACATACATACTACTACATACTACCTATCATACCTACCCATTACTACTTAACTCCTATCCCTACTACCTACTACTTACCATCCACCTACTTACCTACTACTACTCCCTACTTCCACCTACCTATACTACTACCTGCCTACCTACCTCCTACTACCTACCACCCTACCTACTCTACCTTCCTACCTACCTACCTACCTACCTACCTACCTACCTACCTACCTACCTACCTACCTACCTACCTACCTACCTACCTACCCTACCTACCTACCACCTACCTACCTACCTACCTACCTACCTACCTACCTACCTACCTACCTACCTACCTACCTACCTACCTACCTACCTACTACTACCTACCTACCTACCTACCTACCTACCTACCTTCTTACCTACCTAGATCCCTACCTGCTTGCCTGCCTACCTACCTACCTACCTACCTACCTACCTACCTACCTACCTACCTACCTACCTACCTACCACCTACCTACTTACATACCTACCTACCCACCCACCCAGCCATCCACTCACCCACCTACCCACATACCTACCTACCTACCTACTCCTACCTACCTACCTGCCTACCTACCTGCCTACCTACCTGCACACACACACACACACACACTCAAACACGCACGCACGCGCGCACGCACGCACGCACGCAAGGATGCACAGGGGCACGCACACACATACACACCATCACCATACAATTATGTGTTCATTTGTGTGTACGTGTGTATATGCAGGCATGCGTGCGTATGTGTTAGTGTTTATGTTTGCATGAACGTGTGTGTGTGTGTGTGTGTGTGTGTGGTGTCGTGTGCGTGCGTGCGTGTGCGTGCGTGCGTTGTTGGCTCGCGCGCGCGCGCGTGCGCGTGCATGTAGCTGTATGTATGTATGGGTTTGTGTACAATGTGTATGTGTGAGCGCGAGTATGTATGTGTGTATGTGCGCGTGTGTATGTGTGTGTATGTGTATGTTTCGGTTTATACGCTTGCCTACATGTATGCTTATGATCGAGGGGATTTTTCCCCTGGAGTTAACATCAGTGCTGACTCCACTCTCCCCATAAGTCCTTCGGATGAGACTCTAAACCGGGCCGCGTGTGCGAGCGCACGCAGAACATGTTGCGCACACGTTAAATCCTGTTCCGCTTTACGTAAGAGTAGGCCATGGTGTGCCGGTGGGAACAGATGACAAGATTTACAAAACTGCATGCACATTGGGACTGGATGTAAAAAAGCACATGAGTGCTTATTCCATTATCCTCGATATAAAAGACTAAATATATAATAAAGAAATAATAAATAAAATGATCGTGCGTGTGTCTTTCAGGGTGCAGACAGTATATACAACACCACATTCCAGATCCGGGAAGCGTCCTCTGGCAAAGTGTGGCTGGAAAGAGAACTGGACTACGAGAGCAGAGCTTTCTACCAGTATCGGGTCTTCGCCAAGGTGATGATGCCCACCTCGCTCATAATTTATCTCCCCCTGTCTCTTTCCACCCCCATCTCTCCGTGGTGACACTAGGGGCCTGTCAGTATAAAACAAATCATCACCAATTAATTTAATGAAATTCTATCGTAGGAGTTCTCTTACTTCTATCCCTCACTTTGTTTTTTCAGTGTTCCTTTTCTTCCTGTCGTATCCTTCTTGTCTAATGTCTGCCGTCTTGCTTCTTTCCCCCTGTATCTTTTTCTCAGAAAGACTTAAAAAGATCCTTTTCTCTCACGCCGAAGTCGGATACGCTGGACTTGACTTATCAGGCGCTAACTGACGGCAGAGTAAAGTAATTTCTCTCATATGACAGACAAAGATAGCGGCTGTCTGAGCGTTCGACAACTAAGAAGAATTTATTTTTGCAAAACATTGACATGTGAATATTTTTTTGCCGATAACGTTGTTTTTTTTTGTTTGGCGTTCTTCAGCTTAATACATGAGTCACCCAGAATATACACTCTGTCTCACTCATTCCGCCTGGAAATTGTTCTGAGACTTGAATTTCAAGTACACATTAGATGAGAAGTTTGCGTGTGGAACCGTTTTCAGGAACCTCATCTTATAGGCAGCCACACTTCGACATCAGATGACAGTAAAAACGTATAGGAAGAGAAGTAGGGTAAGGTAAAGGTAAAGATGTCCCATAGCCTCGGCGGTCGTAGTGGAGTGAGGCATCAGATACTCAGCTTCTCTAGGGGGCCAGCACATTGAGGTCGGTGCCCATCTCCTCTCCCTCGCTGCTTTACCTTCCCTGACCCTAAAGAGGGTAGGTACCCATTTACAGCTGGGTGAACTGGGGGATTGTACTGAAGCAAAGGCACGCAAACGGTCACCCATCCACTTGGTAACCACGGTTGACACTGCTTAACTTGACTTAGGGAAAGCGAGCGCTCTCACCACTGAGCTATCCCGTCCCCATAGGAAGCGAAAGCGCTACTCGGTAATCAGTGGTCAGATTCATGTTAAAGTTGTGATCGGACACACAGGTTTGAACCAGGCTGGTGAGGCGTGGTGTGATATTCCTGTGGTATTTTTCCCTTGATGAAAACATTAGGGAATTGCCCATTCCCTTTTAAGGGTCAAGTTTTTCGGATGGCGCTATCTATATATGTTAAGATCCCGTGTGCACATCTATAATAACGTTAACCTTTTGTTTTCTGCTGAGTCAGAAAATTACAGGTTACCAGGGTTATATTACAGCGATATAAAATCTAATCTGTGTGATATGTGTGATAGCTGACTGACTGAATGTCTTTGATCTAAATTTTTATTCACTCGTTCTTTGCAGCTCACCCAGTCATACGCTATTGAAGTTCATATTTTACGAATATGAATGCGAATACTTTATCTACCCCCCCACTTCTCCTTGAGAAATTCAGACAAGCTACAAGCTACACACAGGAATGTTAACAGGAAAAGTTAATAACTTGTGCGTCCGTGTGCGTAAACACACCACACACACATACACTTACACGCACACAAACACTAGCGTGTGCGCGCACACACACCACACACAACACACACACACACACACAACACACACACACAAACACACACACACACACACAACACACACACACAAACGCACGCACACACGCACGCAACGCTCACGCACGCATGCACACACACATGCACGCACACACACACAGAGACACATACGCACACAACACGCCCACCGGAGCGCAACCCCGCCCCCCCCCTCCCCCGAAATACACACACAGAACTTGCATGTACAGACGTGCTTTCGCATGCCAAAAATTGTAACATGTCGTACGATAAAACTGATACCAAAAGACTAAAATCAATCATCTTTGATACAGACCTCCAACATCCTACTTTGCCAACATCACTCATCTAGAAGGCTACAGGAGATCGTAGAACTCATCAGAGAGAGAGAGAGAAATAGAAAGAAAGAAAGAAAGAAAGAGAGGGAGAGAGTGAGAGAGAAAGAAAGAAAGAAGAGAGAGAGAGAGAGAGAGAGAGAGAAGAGAGAGAGAGAGAGAGAGAGAGAAGAGAAGAGAGATTACATTAGAAAAAAAATGTAGATGGATAGATAGCTAGAGAGATAGAGAGATAGGTAGATGCATAGGTAGATAGATAGGTAGTAGACAGACAGACAGACAGACAGACAGACAGACAGACAGATTTTAAAAAACATTTTAAACATTTATTTATTCTTTTATATCGAGGATAATGGAATAAACACTCATGTGCTTTTTACATCCAGTCCCTGTGTGCACGCAGTTTTGTAAACTTTTTCATCCGTTTCCACCGGCACACAATGACCTAGATAGATAGACAGATAGATAGATAGTTTAGATAGATAGATAGATAGACAGATAGATAGATAGATAGATAGCTACATAGATAGCTACATAGATAGATAGATAGATAGACAGACAGACAGACAGATAGATAGATGGCGAACCCTGGTGGCATTGTGAGGAACTCTCACCCACAACAGCGTAACTACATTCCATCACAAAACATAAAACCCTACCATCTCACACGTCCACTCATCCACCGACTCAGCCCCAGCCCCTGTCAACCAAAGCACCCCCCCTGACTGATCTCCGCCATCCCCCATCCAGGACTCGGACGTCCACCAGTGTCCCGGGGAGCAGTGCTACTG
>CM060318.1:17331392-17338892 GCA_030674155.1 Stramonita haemastoma
TGTATGTGTGCATGCCTGCAAGTGTGCGTGTGACTGTATTTTAATTTTAACTTATCCTTTTCTTTCGATGATATTGCGCTTTTTTAATTTAGTCCCCGTGTTTATGCAGTTTTGTTAATTTTGTCATCTATTCCCATCGTCACACAATGGCCTACTCTACCGAAAAGTGGAACGGGTTTAAACGTGTTCGCAAGATGTTCTGCGTGTGTTTGCACACGGGACTTCGGTTTATAGTCTCATCTTAAGAACTGTTGGGGGTAGTGGAGTCGGCACTGATATTAATTCCAGAGGAAAAATCCTCTTGAACGAGATTCGAACCCGTGTGTATGTGTGTGCATGTGTGTGTATGTGTGTGCGTGCGTGCAGGCGCGTGTGTATGTGTGTGTTGTGTATGCAACGATTTATATGTAAATATATAAGCATACGGATACGTGTGCATAAGCTTGTATATGAATTTTTATCTTACATACAGAAACTTGTTTCAAAAGCATAGACCAAAACAAAAACAATAACTGTTCTGCAAAGAAAATACACTCCCCATTCAACAACACCACACACAGACTCAAAACTGTCTATCTTTCTCTGTCTCTCTCAGTCTCTCTCTCTCAGTCTCTCTCTCTCTGTCTGTCTGTCTCTCTGTCTCTCTCTGTCTCTGTCTCTGTCTGTCTGTCTGTCTGTCTCTCTCTCTCTCTGTCTGTCTGTCTGTCTATCTGTCCGTCTGTCTACATGCCTGTTTGTGTGTATGGGTCAAAGTCAAAATCGAAACACTTTAATTCACCCCATGAGAGAGCAATTACAACACCGACAGGCGCATACGTTGATCAGAATGATTATAATTATTCAACCTTTTAAACGGAAAAGTGTGTGTGTGTGTTAACAGGGGATACATACCCGTTCAGCATAGACCCAGAGATGGGTAAAATTACAGTCAGCCCCCCTGGTCTGGATGCTGATACACCTGAGGGTAGAAGTTACTTCATCACAGTCAAGGTATTTGCTCAGCGTTTGGGTCAGTTTTCATTGATTTTGGTTTACTTTTGTTTTTTTCCCCATGTTTTATAATTTCCGAAGAAAGAAATCACGTTTGGTTGACGTGATACAAAGCTTATGAATTTATAAATATTTTTTGTAGAAGGATGAATATGGGGAGCTTTTTTATTTTTTAAAGCCTAGCATTAGATTGTAACATAAATGCAAAGGTTAAGCATTGATGTAACAATTATGTACTGACACATCTCCATCTTCTTGTCTCTGTTTCTCCCTCTCTCTCTTTCGGTATTTGTTCGTCTGCTCGTCAATCTGTTTATCTCCTCTGTGTGTGTGTGTGTGTGTGTGTGTGTGTGTGTGTGTGTGTGTGTGTGTGTGTGTGTGTGTGTGTGTGTGTGTGTGTGTGTGTGTGTGTGTGTGTGTATTTGCGTGCGTGTACGTATAATTATGTGTGTGTGCGTATGTGTACGTGTCATGCGTGCGTACGTGTGTGTATGTGTTTGTGTGTTTTGCTTTAACCAGCTTCTCGTCTGATTTTCTTTCATCCATCTCTTTTTTTCTCTGCGAACAATGGTATCCCGCAACAGCTGGTTAAAGATGCTGAAGCAACAAGACACTGGTATAACTATCTGCCTGTATTTTGAATCGGGAGACAAAACACACCATCAAGGGTTGGAATATAATAATTATATTTACAAATTCACAATTCAACTCATGTGCAAACATGCCAGTGTCTTCCTATCCTTCGCAATACATGCACGCAGAAGACAAAATATGAACGTTACAAATCATTTATTTCAGCTTTCGGTGGGTTGCGGAAACACCTAGTATTCAGCTTTAACCTAAAGTTTTACAAGGGAATGCACATCCATATGGTCAGTCACATGAGAAATGGTGTATACACGCGTGCAGAAGACAAAAGTAAAGACACTGAAAATCACACAATTCAAGTACACTTTCTCTGAGTTGCAGACACGCGTCAATATTCAGCCAGGCATCTATAATTTCACCAGCTAATGAATTGATTCTGCGAAACTGGTCAGAACACTCGCTAGGTAGGTTTCTTCATGCAGATGACGCAGCGTACTTGGAATGATTTGCTTGCAATAAATAACACTTTGAAAAGTTGAAAACAGTCCATAATTCAGAAATCTCCGCTGGGACGTTAATTTGATCACAACAACAGCAGCAGCAGCAACAACAGCAAACAACAACAACAACAACAACAACAGCAGCAGCAACAACAACAACAACAACATTAGCAACAACAGCAACAACAACAACAACAACAACAACAACATTAGCAACAACAGCAACAACAACAACCACCACAACACCACCACCACCACCACCAACAACAAACACTTGAAAGCTGGGGAACTCAAATCCCACTCCCAATTTTTATCAACCCCCCCCCCCCGCCCCTAGGCCACAGAAATAGAAGCGGAGGGCCAGCAGCAGTTCGGGCAGACGACAGCCACCACCCAGGTCAGCATCACGGTTCTGGATGTGAACAACAACGGTCCGCAGTTCGGCCAGGGGTGTACTATGCCACAGTCCAGGAGAACACTCCAGTGGGCGTCCCCATCACCATCAATCGTTCCGTCAACGTCCTGGATAAGGACCAGGTAAAGCAGCTCGTTTTGTTTGTTGAGGGGGTGGGGGGGGGGTAGGGGGGGAGGTGGGTAGTTGTTCTTGCTCTTCATTTTTTCTGGACTATTTGCGCACGCGCGCGCGTGTGTGTGTGTGTGTGTGTGTGTGTGTGTGTGTGTGTGTGTGTGTGTGTGTGTGTGTGTGTGTGTGTGTGTGTGTTTCTGGACTATTTATTCTTATTCTGTGTGTGTGTGTGTTGTGTGTGTGTGTGTGTTTTGTGTGTGTGTGTGTGTGTGTGTGTGTGTGTGTTTGTATTCTTTTATGTCGAGGATAATGGGATAAGCACTCTTGTGGCTTTTTCTTTTACATCCAGTCCCCGTGTGTATGCAGTTTTGTAAATGTTGTCATCTGTTCCCACCGGCACACGATGGCCCACTTTTACGAAAAAACGGAACAGGATTTAACGTGTGCGCTAGATGTTCTGCGTGCGTTCGCACACGGGGACTCGGTTTATAGTCTCACCCGAAGGACTTTTGGGGAGAGTGGAGTAAGCACTGATGTTAACTCCAGAGGAAAAATCCCCTCGACCGGGAATCGAAACCGGGTCGTCAGTTGGCCAGCGCAATGTTCTGACCACTAGGCTATCCCGTGGCTTTACAAGGTACATGTATATGAAAGCTGTGATCGTGGATCGGTTGTTCTAGAGGTAACGCACCTGTCTAGAAAGCGAAAAGTCCGGGTTGTAAGTGTGCGGTGGTTTAATCCCCGTTTTGTGCCTGAAACTTTCCCCCACATCCATTAGACCACGAGTTGTGGTCTGGGTGCTGGTCTTTCGGATGAGACGATAAACCAAGGCCATGTGTGTTATAATTATTTAGCGCACGTAAAAGAACCCTCGGCAACAAGGGAGTTGTCTCTGACAATTTAAGAAAAGTTACATAAAGGCACTCTGATAAGGTGACAAATACAGTTGTAGACAGGAAAAGAAAAAATAAAACAACAACAGCGGGTGGCGCTGCTCTGGTGGTGACGCGCTCTCCCCGGGGGAGAACAGCCCTAACTTCACGCTGAGAAATCTGCAGTGACTTGTAGAATACAATACAATTCAATACAATTCAATACCAATACAATACAATACAATACAATACAACGCAACGCAATGCAATGCTATGCAATGCAATGCTAAGTGACGCGCTCTCCCCGGGGAGAACAGCCCTAACTTCATGCAGAGAAATCTGCAGTGACTTGTAGAATACAATACAATTCAATACAATTCAATACCAATACAATACAATACAATACAATACAACGCAACGCAATGCAATGCTATGCAATGCAATGCTATGCAATGCGACACAACACAACACAACACAACACAATACAACACAACACAACGCAACGCAACGCAACGCAATGCAATACAAGAGCATCAAACATCTACCAAATTATCACAGACAAACGAGGTTAGACTGCTTGAGTGGGTATGACTTATTTGGATGCGGATCCTGAGAGCTGAGGGGTTTGTGTGTGTATGTGTGTGTGTGTATGTGTGTGTACGTGTGGTGCGCATGTGTGTATGTGTGTGTGTGCTTGTGTGTGCATTTTTTTTTTTGAAGACTGACTCAGGGTCAGCTGAAAAGAGAGAAGAATGAAAGCATAGTACACGAACTGTGGGAACAACAAGAAAACACCAGACATCAATAAATAAAAGGAAATTAAAATATGCAGGCCATGCGTTACGAACCCAAGATGCAGACCCCATGAAGATTGTCCCTCAAAGTAGGGCCGAGCAAAAAGAAAACGAAAGGCAGACCCCCAGCTTCTCTCACTGGCAACATCACCCGATCCTGTGGCATGAGAAGCCATGAAGTTAGCAGGGTGAGCGGAGACCGAATTAAACTGAGAAGGAGGATCATTGTCAGTGTCATTGGGTGCGGCGGCTACTGTCGTACCCAGTGATGCCAACAAAAAAAGTTCAAGTCTGTCCCGAGCCTAAGGCTCATCAGGCCGGTGCTTATCCCAGTTTCTGTGGCGTTAAGCGACTGAGAGTCATAGACTCCCCCCTGGATAGGACGCTAGTCTATCGCAGGGTTAACCCCCAACACAAGGTTAGTACCCCTTTTACACCTGGATGGGGTGAGAAAATAGCCGTGAAGTGCCTTTTCCAAGGGCACAACGACATAGCCGAAAGCTGGGATCGAACCCGCAACCTTTTAGATTACGAATCCAACGCCCTAACCACACGACTACAGCGGCGGCTAGTGATGCCAATAGGTTGGGGTGAATTCCTGATAACGAGGGTTCGGATCTCACTGGGATATGCCAGGTTTGAAAAAAAATTGTTCCGAGCCACTGATTTTAAGCAGTCTCTGTTCATCTTTCTGTGAATTCTGCTACGATTTTAAACCAAAGTCTTGTGCATTTATTGACAATGTTACATACCCATGAAAAAATTAGTCTTTCGACGGTAGCAGTTAGGAGAAAACAGCTCAAGAAAGGTCTGCCAGATCTGGTTCATGACTTTTCCGGCCTTTTAGTGTGCTTCTTTAGAGGTCCCGGGACTGTTTATATATTGTATATATATATATATATATATATATATATATATATATATATATATATATATATATATATATATATATATACATAATACATACATACATACATATATATTTTTATTGATGGTTTCACCTTGCAAGACACTTGTCATAAGACAGAAATGTTTCTATGCATATGTGATAATAGAAAAAAGTCAACATTTCCTCACAGGAAATAATTTGCAATCATTTCTTTTTGGATATTTAGCAATGAATGAGAACAGGAACTCACGTCAGCATATCTATGATGATATTTCATACAGTTTCATTTTAGTTATTTCTTCTTCTTCTTTTTTTTTTAACTGTTTGTTTGTATGTTGAGTGATAGGGAGCACAACATCACTGGCTTCAAGATGTGCGTATTTGTTTTAAAATAACAACAACAAAAGTTGTTTTGCTATTTGCCATATAAATCAGCTTTGGTCTCTTCTATAACAGATCTGGGAAGTAGTTTTTCTTGGATTTCAGTTGTGATTTTGACAATGATGAAAAAATATGGTGACTGCTGCTATTGCTACTTCAATTTTTGTAAGATACAGTTTTTACTAACACCACCATCACCACCATCACCACCACTAACACCATCATCACCTCTTTTTTCAATTCCACCATTACCACCACCACTACCACCACCACCACCACCACCCCACCTCTACTACTATTACTGCTGCTACTGCTGCTGCTGCTGCTGCTACTGCCGCTGCTGCTGTTGCTGCTGCTACAACAGATTACAACGATAATGGTGTGAACATCTCAGTGGCTCTACAGACACACAGTGAAGTGTAATGATCCAGCAATATCAATCACAGCAGGTGTTTTCTTTTCCCCTCTCCTCTATCATTCAGTTTGATGGTTCATTTCCTTCTTGTGGCGCAGAACACCAACAGTCAGTTTCGCCTATCGGTGGAGAGAGAGGGGAGCCCGTATCATGCCTTTGCAACACTGCCGTCCTCCGACACCACCGTTCAAGGTTCCACCACTGTCATGATCACTGTCAATGATTCTTCGCTGTTGGACTTTGAGCAGAGGCACAACGTTACTTTTCAGGTAAGCTGTGTGTGTGTGTGTGTGTGTGTGTGTGTGTGTGTGTGTGTGTGTGTGTGTGTGTGTGTGTGTGTGTGTGTGTGTGTGTGTGTGTGTGTGTGTCAGTCAGTCAGTCAGTCAGTCAGTCAGTCAGTCAGTCAGTCAGTCAGTCAGTCAGTCAGTCAGTCAGTCAGTCAGTCAGTCAGTCAGTCCAGTCTTCAATTTTAACGTCTTTCCACTTTAAGTGATACCAGACGACCCTAAGATAGGAGTCTGAATAGGTGACAGAGAGAGAGAGAGAGAGAGAGAGAGAGAGAGAGAGAGAGAGAGAGAGAGAGAGAGAGAGAGAGAGAGAGAGAGAGAGAGAGAGGCAGGCAGGCAGAGACCAAAGCCCTTTTTCTAAGGGGGTGCACACATCGTAATAATCATTGCTGACGGTACAGGTTCAAGCCACCACTGAGATGTTCGCTGGAGGGGATTTGTGCCCCGGAGTTAAAATCAGTACCCACTCCATTACCCCGAAAATCATTCAGAGAAGATAGCAAAACGAGGTCCCGTGTAAGCAATGCACACAGAACATCGTGCACACACGTTAAAACCCGATCCATCTTTTGGATGAGTAGGCCATTGCGTGATGGTAGGAATGGACGGCATATTAAATAAGCAATAACAAAAACAAAACAAAAAAACCCGCATGCACACTGGTATCGTATTTAGACAATCATCCTTGAACTTGAAACGGGGCTACCTTTAAAGTAGGATGAGTAACCGTTTGCGCGCCTTGGGTTCAGTGCAGTCCCCCCAGTTCACCCTGCTGTAAATGGGTGCCTGCCCTCTTTAGGGTCAGGGAAGGTAAAGCAGCGAGGGAGAGGGAGATGGGCGCCGCCCTCAATATACGCACAATCCACAATGCATACGCACAGTCCCACAATGCATACGCACAGTCCCACCATGCATACGCACAATCCCACCATGCATACGCACAATCCCACCATGCATACGCACAATCCCACCATGCATACGCACAATCCCACCATGCATACGCACAGTTCCACATGCATACGCACAGTCCCACCATGCATACGCACAATCCCACCATGCATACGCACAATCCCACCATGCATACGCACAATCCCACCATTGGTCAACCTCAAAGCTCTAGTCGAGGAACAAAGCTAAGTGTTGGAAGCAACAGCCTGACAACATCTGCAAACTGTAGTCCATCATCGACCTGTTCACACAATCACCATGAACAAACAGTACGCTGCGTCATCGTCAGGTCATGGGGAGTTTATTCTTG
>CM060318.1:17343892-17348892 GCA_030674155.1 Stramonita haemastoma
GAACACGACACTACTGACACTGCGCGCCACGGACATCGACCAAGGCCTGAATGGCGAGGTGGTCTATCGCGTCATCAACACACACTCCACCACCTCCCCCACCCCCACCACCCAACCATCCCTCTTCGACATCCGCGAAACCACCGGCGAGATGTTTGTGAAGGCTTCTATGCTCGACCACCCCGGCTTGTATAATGTGACTTTCACGGCCTCCGACAGAGGCGCGGTGCCTAAGTCAGCCACGACCAGTGTGATTGTGGATGTGAAAGACGTGAATGGCTACCCGCCCAAGTTTGTGAGACCCGATCAAGATCTGGTCAACAAGACGGCTGGTAAAGTGCCCAGTGTGACTGTGTTTGAGGTAGGTGTGTGTGTGTAGTGTGTAGTGTGTGTAGAGTGTGTGTGTTGTGTGTGTGTGTGTGTGTGTGTGTGTGTGTGTGTGTTGTGTGTGTGTGTGTGTGTGTGTGTGTGTAGGTGTGTGTGTGTGTAGTGTGTGTGTAGTGTGTGTAGTGTGTGTGTAGTGTGTGTGTTGGTGTGTGTGTAGTATGTGTGTAGTGTGTGTAGTGTGTGTAGTGTGTGTGTGTGTAGTGTATGTAGTGTGTGTGTGTGTAGTGTGTGTAGTGTGTATGTGTGTAGTGTGTTTGTGTGTGTGTAGTGTGTGTAGAGTGTGTAGAGTGTGTAGTGTATGTAGTGTGTTTGTGTGTGTGTGTGTGTGTGTGTGTGTGTGTGTGTGTGTGTGTGTGTGTGTGTGTGTGTGTGTTGTTGTTGTTGTAGTTTAATTTAAAGTCTATTCACACTTGGTGATATTAGACTAAACAAACAAAGAACAAAACAAAAAACAAACAAATAAAACCCTACCATAAAATATTTACAGAAGACTTGGAAATAATCCTAGCAACATCAAAAATCAACGGTTTTCGCGAAACTACATTCAATGGTTCACTTGCAATTTCAATGCCATTTTCTTTATAAACTGAATTTAGAACTGAACATTGAAAAATAAGATGTTCACAAGATAATGGTTCAGAACAGGAGCAAGTTACATTTCGAGAATATTTGGTCTTCCAGGAATTTAATCGCAACTTATAAATGATGTTAGAAATATGTCTTGGATAGCCTAGTATTTCAAATTTCCCATGGAAGTTAAACTTATGTACATGATTTTCCAATAATGAATTAATTTCACGACAATCATTTTTTAAGTTATGAACTGGGCAATCTCTTTTTGAACCTTTTTTTTGCAAGATTATCTGCTATTTCATTCCAGTATATTCCGCAGTGTGAAGGAATCCAGCAAAAATATATTCCTATACCTTTTGTCATGATACAATGTATCAAATATTTTATTTCAAATAATAAATCTGTCCTTACTTTTGAGCTCCAATCTTGTAAGCTATACAGTACAGACTTTGAGTCAACACAAAAAGCGAAGTGAGAAAATGCAAAATTACTATTATTTATAGTAATCAGAGCCATAAGTATGGCATAGAGCTCGGCGCTGAATATGGAGAAACCCTTCCCTAAACAGAATGATTTTTGTATCTTCAGAGCAGGAATAACGAAACCTGATCCTGCATTTAAGTCATAAACAGAACCATCTGTAAACACTTTTATATGATTTTGATAATTTGTTTCAAGATGTTGTTTTACATCAGAAGTCAACATATTTATATTGTCATCTTTTTGAGCATGGTATAATCAATATCAAATTCAGCCTCTTTATGCTCCCACTGTGGTATCTTAGGAACTATTGGGACAATGGGTATTGATGAAATGTCAATATTACACTCTGACAGTAAATCGTCTATGTAATTATGAATTGGGCAAAGTGATGAAATATGTTGAGCCCTCTTAGGATAATCCTTGACTGAGTCAATGAGTACTTCTGTTTTTAATGAATTTGATACTGAAAGACTTCTTGTAACAAACTTAGCTACAGCTAAATGACGATGATCTGATAAAGAAAGTAAATTGACTTCTCTGTATGTATTCAGTGTATTTGTGTGTACAGGGACTCCAAGAGCTAGTTTAATCGATTTACTATCAATGCTTTGCAGCTTTTTCAATAAAGAAGGAGGAGCTGAATGATAAACCTCCTGCCCATAAACCAATGTTGATCTGACTAGACTAGTTGCTAAGTGAAGGAGAGTCTTTGTGTCCTGACCCCATGGCTGAACAGTAATAATTTTGAGAAGGTTTAAACGTTTCCTTGCTTTGTTTACTAGACTCTCAATATGGAATCTCCAATTTAATTTGGGGTTTAAATGAACACCCAGAAATTTAACATTTTGAGAATATTTTAAGGTTTCCCCATTTATGTGTAATGCTGGTAAACAATTGGGATTTTCACCATTCAGAAATAGCATTAATTTAGTTTTTTCTCCTGAAAGAGAAAGACCATTTTCTTTCATATAAGTATCTAATTGATCTATTTCTAATTGATAAATTTTGTTGATATGGTTTATAATTCTTTTAGACGTATGTTTCCTAATGCTTGTATTCATCCAAATTGCAATGTCATCAGCATATTGAGCTAGGTTTATATTGTTTGACAGAACTTTTGGAAGGTCATGAATAAGAATAGAAAACAATATAGGAGCTATTATTGACCCCTGAGGAATACCAATATCAATATTTTTGAAAGATGAATACACTGATCCAACTCTTGCACACATCGATCTTTCTGATAGAAAACTCTTAAAGTATTGAAACATTTCACCATTAACTCCAATAAGTTTCAGTTTGTATAATAATCTAGCATGCCATACGCTATCATACGCTTTACTAATGTCAAAGAAAGTGGCAAGTGTGCTTTTTCTGTGTGCAAACTGGTACTTAATATGACTTGTAAGTTTCACTAGATGATCTGTTGTACAACGACCTTTTCTGAAACCAGCCTGATTCACTGGAATTATATTTTCCTTTTCACAGAAATACAAAAGGCGTCTTTGGACGATTTTTTCTAAAACTTTTCCCACTTGTGAAGTTAGTGCTATTGGTCTGTAATTATTAATACAAGATCTAGATTTGCCCTTTTTTGGAACCGGTATTACAATTGACCTCTTCCAGGGGGTAGGGAGAGTTCCATTTAACCAACATTTTTGGTAAAACGAATGAAGTAATTCCTTCCATTTTAAAGGCAAGTGCAGTAATAATTGGTATGAAATGCCATCAATGCCCACAGCACTGTAATTTGAAGAGAATGATTCTAACGCTTCGTTAAATTCTTTAAAAGTGATAGAAGAATTTAAAAAGTACTCTTGTTTGGAAACCGGATCTTTATATTCATCTTTTCTTTCTTCTGTCTCTCTAAAGCCTTTGTCAGTTGGATTCAGACTTGACAAAGAGTTGTTATCTGAAAAAGACTTTACAAATGCTTCAGCCTTGTCCAAGGAGGAAGGCATTTCATTACTATGGAGTTTTATTGGAAAGACAGGCAAAATGTTTCCATTTTTCATTTTTTAAACTTTTTTCCACACTTTGTGTAAATCTTTCGATTCAGATATTTCATCCCTACAAAAATTTGAAAAATAAGTTTTCTTGGCTAGAGCTACAACTCTGTTACTATGATTCTTAGCTTGCTTCATATTAATGAAGTTTACTTCCGATCTGTCTTGTAGCCATTTTTTAAAAGCTAATTTTTTTTAAGTGTACCGCTTCCTCACATTCATTATTCCACCACATATTCCCAAAGTACTTCCAATCTTGCATCTTTTTGCATTTGGGAATAGATTTTTCTGCTGCCTGTAAAACAGCTTTGCAAAATTTGTCATATGACAAATCAATAGTTTCATCTATAAGATATTTACAGTTTATGTTAGATAATATGGATTGAAATAGGTCCCAATTAGCACATTTATAAACAAATTTAGGGATTACATCGTCAACATTGGCTTCTTTTTCAAACATAATTTCTTTTAACTGTAGTATTATAGGAAAATGATCGCTTCCTAGTGT
Organism: Stramonita haemastoma; assembly: GCA_030674155.1. NCBI lineage: Eukaryota > Metazoa > Mollusca > Gastropoda > Neogastropoda > Muricidae > Stramonita > Stramonita haemastoma. The sequence goes on from CM060318.1 coordinate 17,347,850, forward strand.
ATCATCATTGGTGAGCCAGACTGCATTAACTCCTAATTCAGGCGATATTAATGATAAATCAATTGATGATGGTTTATGGCTTGCAATATCAGGTAATCTTGTTATACTACCATCATTTAGGAGAATCAACTTTGAGTCAACGATGTTTTCTATTAATCTGTTACAGGTCACATTGCAACAATTAGGTTCCCAAAATGGAGCATATGCGTTGAAATCTCCAAGTACTATCCATTTTTTACTTGTCAGATCAATATGTTTAATCCAGTCTGTATTTTCTGCTTTTGGACCCTTAGGATAATAAACAGATACTACATTTAAATCTGTTTGTTTGTTTACTTTGACAGTGACTGCTGTTGCAAAAAACTCATCTGTAGATGTTGGAACAGGGGGTAAAGACAGAGGAGAGTAACTTAAATCTGCTCTAATGTACACTGCTGTTTGAACTCTTTTGGTTGTACTGCTACAAGTGAACAATGGTGGATAATAAAAATTGTTAAATTTGGGAAGCTTGTTAGCATCTACGTTAAGAGACTGTAATGCAAGAACTGAATAATTATGATGTGAGAGATGAGCTTCAAGGTGAAGTAAATTTTTAAGGAGTGATCTACAATTCCATTGAAAAATTACAATATTGTCAAACACAGTCTTCATGACACATAGTGAAATTCAACACATTTTGCTGTGGTATAAATGAACAAAGTCACCAGGAATATGGCTGGGAGAAAGAATTCCACTGGCGATGATGAAATGACCATGGCTGAGGAAATCTGGCAAACCCTGCAGGATCTCCATACCACTGGTTGGGCCCTTTCTCCAAGCTGTTGGGCATTCCTCGATGAAGATTCCTGACGAGCCTTCTCCTTGGTCGCTCCCAGAAGAGACGATGAACGTGTCGACCCCGGTTCCCTGCCAGGATGCTGGTGCCTATATCTGATGGATGAATGTCATCTTTCATGATTTTGTTATTATATACACTCATATTTTCATGAGAGAGAATAGACACTTGTTGGTTAGACAGCTCAGAAAATAAAAGAGCGTTAAAG
>CM060318.1:17351392-17371392 GCA_030674155.1 Stramonita haemastoma
TTTGTCCTGGTACCGCTGGTTCTGTCTTTGTGGCTTGGGGGAAGACGGTGGTATTGTTAGACGAAGAATGCAATCAGTATTTGTAGCTTTGACATCATTACTTGATTTCATACCATTGTTTTTCGTAAGAGTAGGCCATCGTGTGCCGGTGGGAACAGATGATAAAATTTACAAAACTGCATACACACGGTGACTATGTAAAAAAAGTACATGAGTGCTTATTCCATTATCCTTGATATAAAAGAATAAATAGATAAATAAATAAATAAATAAATAAATAAATAAATAAATAAATCTTTTGTCAGCACGACAGTTCTCCATTCTTTTTCAGTGAGAAGTCAAGTCAGGTCAAGTCAAGTCAAAAGCACTTTTAACCATCCCACGAAGGGTAATGACAGTAGTAATAGGTACGTTGATAGGAATCACAATATCGGAAAGACACGAGAATGCTACCTTTCATATTGGTTTTAAACGTCCCCAGTTATTAATAACGTCAAACGACAAAATATTTAGCATTGTATGACCTTTTTTCCTTGCCGTAGTATAGTAAACATTCACATTTTGAGAACACCCGCACCGGGTTTGAACCTGAACAGATCAACCTGAGAGCTCAGGACCAAGGGGCCTTGCTGTCCCTGTCCTCCGTGATCCCCTTCGACATCTACCTGAAGGACATCGACGACAACCCCCCGCAGTTTCCGCAGGGAGCTCCCTTGGTGCTGAGTGTGAAGGAACAGGCTGCAGACGTCACTGTGGGCTTTGTCAACATCTCCACCGACATAGATCGCGACCCTGAAAACCGAATCGCCTGTTACTACTTGTACGGTAAGGCTTTGGTGGGGGCGGGCCGGGGGCGGGGAGTGTTGTGAGGGGGGGGGGAGGGAGGAGGAAGGGGGGTTAAATAACATTTACAATACCGATTCTTGTTACTCTTAATGAGTGTCAGATACGTGACAATGGTGATTGTTGTTACTCTAATGAGTGTCAGATACGTGACAATGCTGTCAGTGTCGGATACGTGACAATGCTGATCGTTGTTACTCCTAATGAGTGATGTCAGATACGTGACAATGCTGATTGTTGTTACTCCTAATGAGTGATGTCAGATACGTGACAATGCTGATTGTTGTTACTCCTAATGAGTGATGTCAGATACGTGACAATGCTGATTGTTGTTACTCCTAATGAGTGATGTCAGATACGTGACAATGCTGATTGTTGTTACTCCTAATGAGTGATGTCAGATACGTGACAATGCTGATTGTTGTTACTCCTAATGAGTGATGTCAGATACGTGACAATGCTGATTGTTGTTACTCCTAATGAGTGATGTCAGATACGTGACAATGCTGACTGTTGTTACTCCTAATGAGTGATGTCAGATACGTGACAATGCTGTCAGTGTCAGATACGTGACAATGCTGATTGTTGTTACTCCTGATGAGTGATGTCAGATACGTGACAATGCTGATTGTTGTTACTCCTAATGAGTGATGTCAGATACGTGACAATGCTGTCAGTGTCAGATACGTGACAATGCTGATTGTTGTTACTCCTGATGAGTGTCAGATACGTGACAATGCTGATTGTTGTTACTCCTGATGAGTGTCAGATACGTGACAATGCTGACTGTTGTTACTCCTGATGAGTGTCAGATACGTGACAATGCTGTCAGTGTCAGATACGTGACAATGCTGACTGTTGTTACTTCTAATGAGTGATGTCAGATACGTGACAATGCTGATTGTTGTTACTCCTGATGAGTGATGTCAGATACGTTTAAAATGTTTGGACGACGGTGAAAAAGTATAATCAGCTCTGGGCAATCGTGAAAAATGTTTTGTAAATATTCGTCTGTAAAGGTAATGCAATGCTTTTGCAGCTAACGAAAACTGGTTGACTGCTTCTTTAGCAACAAAACCACATTCAAACTCTTTGTTCAGGCGCAACAAATCGCAATGAATAGCAATTCATCAAATCTTTTTTTTTTATACAGTATTTATATATAAAAAAAACATCGATGCTAAAGATATGCAAAGATGTGTATATCCGTATAAATAATTGAAGCTGGGTAAAAATACTATAGCTCATTAGATTAGTCTTGCATGAACTGAGAGAAAAAATGTAACGCAAAACAAAATTGATTTCCTTGCATTTCTGTTGAACTTGCGTTATAAGGCATATCTAGTTTTGTCATAAACTAAAAAAAAAAAAAAAAAAAGCTGAAACGGAAAACAAATTGAATCCCTGAGAATTTTTTCCCCAATGTTTAATCTTTCCATAATATTGTAAACATCTTGCACATCCCTGGGTGCAGGGGGGGAGAGGGCATCCTCCTTCAGACTGAACCAGACCACAGGAGAGCTGCGCTTGCTGACCAGGCTGGACAGAAGCCAGACCCAGCAAGTCACCCTGCAAGTCAAAGTCACCCGGAACTGCTCTCTGGAAGAGAGTCTCTTCCTAAAGGGCAACCGCAGCAACAGCACGAGCGGCGACACGAGCAGAAAGAGCACGTGCAGCAGCAGCAGAGGCAGCAGAGACAGCAGCAGCAGCAGCGGCAGCAGCAGCAGCAGCAGCAGTGAGGCAGACGACAAGAGTGTGTTGGAGGTGACGGTGAAGGTGCTGGACATTAACAATCACCCCCCAGTGTTTCAGAAAGAGGGGCTGACAGTGGGGCTTCTCTACGACGTGGCGGTGGGTACAGAGGTCACCGACTTGAAGGTAAGGATTTTTGCCTTGGGGGGGGGGGGGGGGGGGGGGGGTGAATCTTGTTCGGTTGGGTTTGGTAGTGTTGTGGCGTATGCTTGGTTTTTGCGCGCGCGCGCGTGTGTGTGTGTGTGTGTGTGTGTGTGTGTGTGTGTGTGTGTGTGTGTGTGTGTGTGTGTGTGTTGTATAGGCTTGAAATGTAGTTTTCAATGTTGGAACTGTAACTTTTCCCATTAAAAACAGGTAATAATTATAATGAGCGAAGTTTTTGACCGTTAAAGCTAAATTCTTTATTTGACTGTATATTGCATCTGTAGCGATCAAGCCTTTCAAAATAAGCCCGTGGTGTCTTGTAGGTATAGCGTGTTGTTTCGCGCTTTGGATCGGTATGTTACGACACGGTATGATGCTGTGAAAAAAGGTGTTCCCACAGCCTACGCGGTTGTTGGGGAGCGAGATGTGAGAGACCCCAGCTTCTCTATGGGCCAGTGTTTTGAGGGCGGCGCCCGTTTCCTCTCCCTCGCAGAGAGGGCAGGTACCCGTTAACAGCTGGGTGGACTGGGGGGGGGGGATTGTGAAGTCAAGGCTTACGAACGGTCACTCATCCAGTTGATTACCATGGGTTAACCGTAGCTTTTGAAGAGCGAGTGCTCTGACCATTGAACTTTTCCATCCCCAATAATGTGCGTTTGGAAGCAAACTCCGTGGGAGGGAGCCTGAATTTTACACAGATAAATCTACCGTGACTTAAAGTGGTACAAAATACAAAATGCCAAAAACAAAGCAAAACCTGTAACATTACAATGTAACATGATAATCGTCTAGTGTACCATTGCTTCGTATGGTTTGGAACAGTCTGATCTACCATGATATAAATTTGAATGACATAGTGTTCTTTGACGCGAAACTAGCTTTAATTTTGTGTGGTAGGCTATATGTAATGTAGTATATTTGAAAAAAAAAGTTATGGTATGATCTGACCTTTGTGTTTTATAGTAATAAAAATCTGTGAATGGAGATGGTGTTAGCAGTGAATTTCTGTTTCACTTGGTACCCCTCTCCCTCCCCCTCTCCTTGCAATTTAGTCTGTTTTTCACCGTATTTCTCACTTCTGATGTGTTTGTGCATGTACAAAGTAAGCGTGCACAGATACAACTTTTCACACAGATAGTGAAGCATATATAAATACATGCACACACATAGCGTGAATGCGAGAAACACACACTCAACAATCACACACAACACACACACACACACACACACACACACACACACACACACACACCACACACACACACACACACACACACTAACACACACACACACAGACACACACACACAACACAAAGCAACAGACAATAAACAGACAAACAGACAAATACACGACACAACACACACACACACACGACAACACACACACACACACAACACACACACACACACACACACACACAACACACACACACACACACACACACAACACAACACAACACAACACAACACAACACAACACCAACACACACACACACACACACCACACACACACACACACACACACACACACACACACACACAACACACACACACAACACACACACACACACACACACACACACACACACACACACACACACACACACTTGAGTTTATGACTTGAGTTTATGTTACTGTCTTGAGTTTGTTCTTGTGAGATTCTGTTTGGATGAAAATCCTCATTTATTTTACTTTTCAACCAAGGTTGATATTTGTCTTTGATTGTTTTAGAAGTTAATTTTCTTGATTTTTTTGGGAGGGCAGGTTGAAAAAAAGTTGTGCAAACTTAATCTTTTACCCTCAATAAAGATTATTTTGACTTGACTTGACTTGACTTGACTCTTGACTTGAACTTGAACACACACACACACACACACACACACACACACACACACACACACACACACACCACACACACACAAAAACACCCCTTCCACCCACCCCCCCCCCAACCACACACAAAACCACCACAAACACTCACTCCTCCCCCTACACCCACTCATTTTTTGTGCGTGCACAGGAATACACAAGCGACGAAGACACAGCCGAGTACAGCCAACACATGTTCAGACTCCTGAAGTTCGAAGAATCGAACTCGAATGCGGAGCAGCCGCTGGATTCGGCTTTCGCCGTGTCCACCAATGGGTCTGTGGTCACACGCCGCTTGTTCCAGCCTGACGAGAGTGGCGTTTTTCTGCTGACCGTGCTGGCCTATGATGTGGACAATCTGACCGACACGGCCATTCTGACGGTGAGAGTGTGTGTGGGTTGTGTGGAATGGAGTGTCATCGTTTCTGGTTCATTGTCATTGTGGGCCTGTTGTGCTGTGTTGTGTTGTGTTGTGTTTTGTTGTATTGTGTTGTGTTGTGTTGTGCTGTGTTGTATGTGTGTGTTGTGTTGTGTTGTGTAGTTGTATTGTGTTGTATTGTATTGCATTTGTTACTGTGCTGTCACTGTATTGTACTGTCTTGTATTATTGTATTGCTTATGTGCTGTACTGTATGTACTGTGCTGTACTGTATTGTACTGTGACTGTACTGTATTGTACTGTCTGTCTGTGCTGTGCTGTGCTGTACTGTGCTGTACTGTACTGTATTGTGCTGTACTGTAGTACTGTACTGTAGCTGTGCTGTGCTGTCTGTACTGTACTGTACTGTACTGTACTGTACTGTACTGTACTGTACCTGTATACTGTATTGTATTTATTTTGATGACATTGCGTTTCATCGTTTTGTATTGTATTGTATCGGTGGATCGGTGGTCTAGGAGGTAACGCGCCTGCCTAGAAAGCAAAAAAGTCCGGGTCGGAGTGTGCGGTGGTGTTCGAATCCCCACGTTGGACCATGCGTGGTGGTCTGGGCTCTAGTCTTTCGAACGAGACGATAAACCGAGTTCCGTTTGTTACATGTCATTATTTAGCGCACGTAAAAAAACCCACGGCAACAAGAGGGTTGTCCCTGGCAAAATTCTGTAGAAAAAAAGCCACTCTGATAGGGAAACAAATACAGTTGGAGACATGAAAAAGAAAAAAATAATAATGGGTACGCGCATCACTTTTGGCGACGCGCACTCCCCGAGGAGAGCAGCCCAAAGTTCACGCAGATAGTCTGTTGTGACATAAAGTATGGAATTGTATTTTTTCGTTCATATTGCATCGTATTTTATTGTACTGTATTTTATCGTATTGGTATGTATTGCATTGTATTTATAGTATTGTATTGTATTATATCATATTTGTATTGTATGCATTGTATTCCATCGTTTCTATTGCATTGTACTGCACTGTGTTGTATTGTATCGTATTGTTATGTATTACATAGTATTTGTCGTATTGTATCGTATTGTGGTGTATTGTATGAGAGGGGGCTGCATGGGTAACAACTTGCCCTCAATACTTAATTACCCAGGCCTTGCGCTTTGCTATTCCTCGCTTTCCAGACTGGTGTGTTACTGCCGCGCAAAACCACTGATCCAGACCATCCAGTGACAAATATGTTATAATATGTTTCTGTTTATCTGTCTGTTCCTGTGCCTGTGTGCTGTGTTCTTGTTTATTTGTGGTAAGAACTGACTGTGGCTTTTGTTGATGATCACTCTCCCTTTACATGTCCATGTTTTTCCATCGTGTTTGATTCATCCAGAACTGTAATAATTCACTAACAAGTCACTTAAAAAAACCCAAAACCCCCCCAATCAAACCAACATGCGAATAAAAAGCTAGCTTGTGCCGTGCTTAAGTAAAGCAAAAAGGTAAAGGTTGTACCATAACCTATGTCGTCGCAGGGGAGCGAAGCATCAGAGACCCCAGCTTCTCTAGTAAGGGCCAGCATGTTGAGGGCGGCGCCCATGTCCTCTCCCTCACCGTGCTTTAGTATTTTATTAAAGAAAACCATCATGGTGGTTTAAGTGTTGATTGCTTTTGTACCTCTACATAGCTTGTTTCACAACTCGGAATTTTTTTCCAAGATATTGCTTTGTGTGGGACTCTCCGCATACACTACACGCCACGTCTGCTCTGTTATGCTTGTGCAACCCCTTAATACACAACACTGGGATGGGGAAGGAAGCGTTACAGGCACGCTCAACTTTTTCATGAACCTGCAGTCGGTGGTTTAGAGGTAATGCACGCGGCTAGAAAACGAGAAATCACAGGTTCGATTCCCGTCTGAACCCAACGTTTTCCTCCGTCCTCGAGGTTGGCTGTGGCGGTCTGGTGGGTGCTAAGTCTTGCGGATGGGACGCTAAACCCGGGCCCCGTGTGCAACGGACATTCAGTGCACGTACAGCCGTTTCTTTTCGTTCACATGGCTTCTCCTTTGATTTGTTAAACTTTTTTCCTTCACTGCAGGGGATTCTTCTTAGCCCGATTTGTCCAGATAGCACTGAGTAGGTATAAAGAAATGCGAACACTAGAGTGTTCGAACCTGATCTACTTATATTTGTTCATCTGTTCATTAGTTTGTTTCATTTTGTTTATAGCACTTTCTTTGTCCAAAAAAATAGTGAGGAAAATGTTATCAGTCAAACGTTTAACGGGAATTATGAACTGATAAAAAAGCTGTGATATTTACACTAAGCTTACTCTACATTGTCTCCGCTGTAGTCTAGTGGTTAGGGCGTTTTACTCGTAATTTAAAGGTTGCGGGTTCGATCCCAGCTTTCGGCTATGGCGTTGTGCCCTTGGAAAAGGCACTTTTACGGCTATTTTCTTACCCCACCCAGGTGTAAAAGGGGTACCAACCCTGTGTTGGGGGTTAACCTGCGACAGACTGCGTCCTATCCAGGGGGGAGTCTATGACTCTCAGTCGCTTAACGCCACAGAAACCGGATAAGCACCGGCCTGATGAGCCTTAGCTCGGGACAGACTTTAACTTTAACTTACTCTACATTGTCCCTGCTAACACCTTTGTAGATTATATCTGTTTGTCATTTTCAGTATGTTTTCTTAATTTTTTCATCTGGTATCCCTGTAAGAGGTAAAAACGTAGAATTGCTGATTGTGACTTCAGCTGCTGTCTAACAGGTATACCTGGTGAGTAACCTGCAGCGGGTACGGCTGATTTTCAAAAAGCACCCCAACGAGGTCAACAAGATCAAAGCAGAGATGGTCAGGTCAGTATTCATCCTGTCTTCGTTTTAAAACGTCTATTTATTTATTCTTTTATATCGAGGATAATGGAATACGCACTCATGTGCTTTTTTTACATCCAGTCCCCGTGTGTATGCAGTTTTGTAAATGTCCTCTGTTCCCACCGGCACACATGGCCAACTCTTACGAAAAGCGGAACAGGATTTTAACGTGTGCGCAAGATTTTTCTGCGTGCGTTCGCACACGGGCCTCGGTTTATAGTCTCATCCGAAGGACTTTGGGGAGAGTGGAGTCGGCACTGATGGTAACTCCAGGAGAAAAATCTCCTCGACCGGGAATCGAACCCGGGTCGTCAAATTGCGAGCGCAATGTTCTGACCACTAGGCTATCCCGCCGGGATGTCAGGGGCTCTGTCAGTGTAAATAGCATCCTCACCTTCTGGAAATTCTGTGCTAGGGTTTCTCTTGTCTACCGTCTCTCTTTGTTTCTGCCTCGTACCTTTTCTCCCGGTCCCCTCCTTCTTGTCAGTTTTCTGCCTTCTCCATTCATTCTCCAGCCTTTTCTCTAGAAACACTCGAAAGATTATGGTTTTCTCCCGAAGCCGAAGTCGGATACACTGAGCATGATTTGTCAGATGTTTAACAGCAGCGCAATGTGTTTCCGCTGATACCACAGACATTCATAGTTTCTGCATGTGAGCGTTCGACGAAAGAATGATACATCATGATGGAGTACTTTTGTTAAGTGATGAGAGATGATAGAAAGAACAAAGTCAAATAATAAAGGAGAAAACATGAAAAAAAAATCTTAGGAGAAATAAAGCGAAAAAGTCAAGAGCAGAGCTGTGGAAAAAGAGGAAACAGAGAAGCAACAGTTGTATGTTGCTTTTTCCAGTAGTGTTATCGGAGGTGAGACTATTGTCCTGACGCAAAACACGCACAGTCACTTCCAAAGGTGATGTTAGACCTACGCGACAAATGACAGGATGACAGACAAACTTGATCATATAGGTCAAAATGTCTTCGGTGAGTGGGTGTGGGGGACGGGGCGGGGCGGGATAACCTAGTGGTTAGAGCGTTGTGCTTGTGATCTGATGGTCCAGGATCAAGCCACCACCCGTTTCAGGGAATTTTACCCTGGAGTTAACAGTAGTACTGACTCTACTCTGACTGAGGTTTTATTTTATTCATTTTTTATTTATTTTATTCTTTTATATCGAGCATAATGGAATAAGCACTCATGTGCTTTTTTTCCCATCCGGTCCCCGTGTGTATGCAGTTTTTGTAAATATTGTCATCTATTCCCACCGGCACACAATGGCCTACTCTTTCGAAAGGCGGAACAGGATTTAACGTGTGCGTAAGACGATGTGCGTGCGTTCGCACACGGGGCCTCGGCTTACAGTCATCATCCGAAGGACTGCGGTTTGACTGCGGTTACCATAATGGCGGGTAAAAACGGTCGCATACGCAAAATCTCACCATTGGTGAACCACGGAGTTGTAGCCGGGGAACAACAAAAACCACCTACAAAAATCAATCGTGTGCACGGCTAAGGTAAGTATGTGTGTGTTCTGTGCAGGAAACTGGGCGAGGTCCTGAAAATGAGCATCGTCGCGGATAAGATCGCCACTCACATCAACGTGGACGGAACCCCGGATCCAGAGAGGTACACAGATGTGTTCATAGTTGGTTGCTGTTTTCGTTGTAGTTGTTGGACGTTCCTTAGCTTAACATTCTGAGGTCTTCCAGAATATGCACTCATCACACGTGAAAGTCCCCGTGAGACCAGAAGTACACTTTGGATAAGAAGTTTACTTGCGAAGCTGTTTTTTTTTTTTTTTTTTTTTTTTAAGTATCTTGCCACATGTGCCACCCCATTCGGGTTTCAGAGGTTGCTATGAAAGAGTTTGTGATGGCTGAAGACAATTTCAACAGAAGTTTCAAAGTACACTAACATTTTAATATTGGCTTTGGGCCTGGATGGGGCTTTGCTGGCATCAATGACAGTTAAGCGTTTGGTCTGGATAAGTTATCTGTCATTACGCTAAATGCTCGTAAAGCAATTGATACATCTGAAATTTACAGTCCACGAACACACAGAGAGGAAAAGAAATGATAATACAGAGGTATGAAAACTATGCACAAAAAGTGTGATTGTAATTGGTTACCTGCCCTCTTTAGGGTCAGGGAAGGTAAAGCAGCGAGGGAGGAGATGGGCGCAGTCCTCAACATGCTGGCCCCTAGAGAAGCTGAGGCCACTGACGCCTCGCTCCCCTACGACCGCATAGATTAGAGGACACCTTTACTATCACATCCATGTACAAATGATGAAAAAACGGAATGAATATAGAAGCGATGACAAGTGTTTTGAAAAGAAAAGATTGATGTGCTAAATTTGATTAAAATGAATATTTTACAAGAAAATCTTGTAAACCAGTCCGGAGTAGGTTATTTCGGTTTTTTTGTGTGTGAATAGACCGTTGTTGACATGCTTTTTGCTGCTGCTGCTGCTGTCACTTCTCACACTGAACAAGAACTCCAATGCCTCATGGATAGGTTTTCCCAGGCCTGCAAAGACTTCGGCCTGACAGTCAGCCTGAAAAAAGACCAATGTGCTGAGCCAGGACGTGGTAACTACACCAGCCATCTACATCGATGACTACCAGCTCGATGTCGTACACCAGTTCACATACCTGGGATCCACCATCAGTGACAACCTATCCCTTGATGCCGAGATCAACAAGCGCATCGGCAAGGCTGCTACGACCTTAGGACGCCTCACTACTCGTGTCTGGGAGAACCCAAAGCTGACAATTTCCACCAAGATGGCAGTGTACAACGCCAGCATCGTCAGCACTCTCCTATATGGCAGTGAAACATGGACAACATACTCCAAACAGGAGCGCAAACTGAACAGCTTCCACCTGCGCTCTCTCCGTCGCATCCTCGGCATCCACTGGAGTGACAAAGTTACCAACGCTCAGGTCCTCGAGGTTGCAGGTCTTCCCACCATGTACACACTCCTCAGACAACGCAGACTCAGATGGCTCGGTCACGTGCGAAGGATGGAGGATGGACGCATTCCTAAAGATCTCCTCTACGGTGAACTTGCCTCCGGCAAGAGAAGCATTGGCCGCCCCCAACTGCGCTACAAAGACGTCTGCAAGCGTGACATGAAAGCCCTGGACATCAACCTAGAGAACTGGGAGGAGGTAGCGGCTGACCGCAGCAAATGGCGCAGTGTTCTCCACAAACAGCTGAAGTGTGGTGAAGAAAAGATCCACACCGCAGCAAATGAAAAGAGAGCCAAGCGGAAGGCATGTACTCCAGCCACCTCAACAAGCCACATCTGCATCAGATGCAACAGAGACTGCCACTCCCGCATCGGACTGACCAGCCACAGCCGGCGTTGTCGCTGAACAAGTGACCTGTCTTTTGGCGCGAATTCCATAGTCGACACCGACTGACGGAGGCCTACTAGTCCGCAAATGTCGTTTGGATGTTTTTCAGAGAATTTTGTTTAAAAGAAAAATTTATCTATTTATTTATTACATGGAATTTGTATAGCGCTATCTCTTGTAAGAACAAATCAAAGCGCTTGCATTTGACCTACAGAGCCACAGATCATGCTGCCACCAGGCGCAAAGATCAACGACGAACAACGATGATCAACTGTTGTTGTCTTGTTGCTGCTGTACACTTTAGAGCGCAAAGCCTGGGCAAGTATGTATGGAGGGCAAGCTGTTACCCATGCAGCAGACCCCCCTTCTCCACGGCACTGGAATGATCCATTGGAAGGGCATTGACCGATACGAATGGTTCCAGTACCGTCGCAGGAGCCACCAGAACGTTGCCATATACCTACAGCCCCGAGCCGCTCTGGGACTCCAACTCCCCGATTTTTCCTCAGGGATGGTGTCTAAACACGACACCTGTGTGCATGCTGGTTTGTTATAATTTTGTCATCCGCTTCTACCGGCACACGATGGCCTACTCTTCCGAAAGGTGGAGCGGGGTTTTAACGTGTGCGCAAGATGTTCTGCGTGCATTCGCACACGGGGCCTCGGTTTCGAGTCTCGTCCGAATGACTTTGACATTCAGTTCGATTTTTTCGTCAAACTGGGAAGAAAGGGCGAGGCTGGGTACGAACCCAGAAACTCACGATTTACATATTGGCAGGCGAACGTCTTAACCATTCTGCCACCGTCCTTCCCTGTAAATGTAATTCGTTTGTGCTGTAACTCTCCATGGTTTAACATATCAATATGATAGTAGAATGATACCAAAGACGTTGTGACGTACGGTATAAAGAGTATGCAGCTTTGAATGAATTACGGGAGTGAAATAATAATAATAATAATAATAATAATAATAATAATAATAATAAGAAGAAGAAGAAGAAGAAGAAGAAGAAGAAGAATACATGGAATTTGTATAGCGCTATATCTTGTAAAAACAAATCAAAGCGCTTACCAAATACCAAATACCAAATCAAAGCGCTTACCAAATATCAAATACCTCAGAAATCTGCTTTCCAGGTTTCCAAAAAAAAAGAAGATCAGTTCAAAGTGGTACAACCCAAAGAACATGATTTTGTTTCAGAACGGACGTGTTCATCCACGCTCGGTACATCCCGTCCGGAGAAATTGTTCCCACGAGCGAGCTAGTAAAGTATGGGAATAATTATGTTATCGTTGTTGTTTGTTGTGGCATCTCTCCGCTTTCTTCTTATCGTCTGCTTGTTCCCCCCCCCTCTGTCTGTCTGTCTGTCTGTCTGTCTGTCTGTCTGTCTGTCTCTCTCTTTGTCTCTCTCTTTCTCTCTCTCTCTCTCTCTCTCTCTCTCTCTCTCTCTCCTCTCTCTCTCTCTCTCTCTCTCTCTCTCTCTCTCTCTCTTCCTCTCTCTCTCTCTCTCTCTGATTTATTTACTCTTCTACATCGAGGATAATGGAATAAGCACTCGTGTGCTTTTTACATCCAGTCCCCATGTGTATGCAGTTTTGTAAATCTTGTCGTCTGTTCCCACCGGCACACAATGGCCTACTCTTACGAAAAGTGGAACAGGATTTAACGTTGCGCAAGATGATCTGCGTGCGTTCGCACATGGGGCTTCGGTTTATAGTCTCATCCGAAAAACTTTTAGGGAGAGTGGAGTGAGCATTGATGTTACCCCAGGGTCGTCAGATTGCAAGCGCTATTTTCTGACCACTAGGCTATCCCGTCCCCCTGTGCGTGTAATATATATATATATATATATATATATATAGATAGATAGATAGATAGATAGATAGATAGATAGATAGATAGATAGATAGATAGATAGATAGATAGATAGATATAGAGATAGATATAGATATATATAGATATATGTGTGTGTGTGTTTGTGTGTGTATGCGTGTGTGCGTCGTGCATGCGTGTGTGCGTGCGTGTGTGTTTGTGTGCGTGTGTGTTTGTGTGCGTGTGTGTTTGTGTGCGTGTGTGTTTGTGTGTGGGCTGGAGGTGGGATGAATTCTTAGGCCTACATCAAATGTCAGTTGTGTGTGTGTGTGTGTGTGTGTGTGCGTGCGTGCGTGCGTGTGTGTGTGTGTGTGCGCGCGCTCGCTCGCGCATGTGTATGTAAGTGTGTGTATGTATGTATGTGTGTGTGTGTGTGTGTGTGTGTGTGTGTGTGTGTGTGTGTGTGTGTGTGTGTGTGTGTGTGTGTGTGTGGAGCGCGCGCGTGTACGTGAGTGTGGATGCTTGTGTGTGTATGTGTGTGTGTGCGTGCGTGCGTGAGTGCGTGGGCGCGCAAAGTGACCTAACGTCATTTGCTTTGATACCAGTGATATGGGGGTGGAGGGTGGGGTGGGGTGTGGGGTGTGGGGGCGGCTGTTCGAGAATGTAAATATTCACCCTAACTTCTGACCCAAAAAAAAAATTGCGTGTGTCTTTTTTCTGCCATCATCGTTTATATTTTGTTTAGTTATGTCTTTTTAATTATTTCAGCGCTTTCCTCCAACGCCGTTTATAACATTTCAGTTATATGGATGTCTTGCATCTTATGTATAAGTTTCAGCGCGACTCCAACTCCAATGACGGTGTTTAAATTAAGAAAGTAGAGTGGATGAGCATAGTATGTATAAGTTTATAGCTAGAACTAAATCAGTATATCTGTAGTGGTAGTAGTAGTAGTAGTAGTAGTAGAATAGAGTAAGTAGTATAGTAGTAGTAGTAGTAGTAGTAGTAGAAGTAGAGTAATAGTAGTAGTAGTAGTAGTAGTAGTAGTAGTAGTAGTAGTAGTAGTAGTAGTAGTATAGTAATAGTAATAGTAGAAGTAGTAAGTAGAAGTAGTAGTAGTAGTAGTAGAAGTAGAAGTAAGTAGTAGTAGTAGTAGAGTAGTAGTAGTAGTATAGTAGTAGCAGTAGCAGTAGTAGTAGTAGTAGTAGTAGTAGTAGTAGTAGTAGTAGTATGGCTCCCATCAGTCTCGGCAGACTATGGAGTTGCGCTTTAGTCTTTAGAACGCAAAGCCTGGGTAAGTAAGTATGGAGAGCAAGCTGTTACCCATGCAGCAGACCCCCCCCCCTCTCCATGCCACTGGAATGAATCTGGTGGAATGACCCTGTTATTAGACAAAAGAGCTGGTGTGCTAGTATGGCAAACTTATACGAAAAAATGTCAGCATTAGTAACAATGCTATTCAGGCATCTTATTCTGCGTATTATCAATTTTAGCACAGAAATGTACGGTAAAAATAAGTGCTGAATTGATATTTAAAATACTTAATTCCTCCCACCCTCCCTCCAACACACAAATACATTCCTGTCTCTCTTTCTGTTTGTAACTCACACACACACAGACACACAGACACACACACACAACACACACACACACACGCACGCACGCACGCACGCACACACTCTCACTCACATCACTCGCTCACTCATTCACTCACTCACTCACTCACTCACTCACAGTCACACACACCACTCACACTCACTCACACACTCACTCACCACTAACTCACTCACTACCTACACACACCACACCACACACACCACACACACACACACACACCACACACACACACACACAACACGCACACACAGAAACACACACACCACAACACGCACGCACGCAAGCACGCACCACACACGTTAAATCATGTTCTGCTTTTCATAAGATAGCCATTGTGTGCCGGTGGGAGCAGATGACAATACAAAACTGCATACACACGTGACTGTAAAAAATCACATGATGCTTTCCATTATCCTCGATACAAAAGAATGATTTAATAAATAAATAGAATAAACAACGCACACATACACCCTCGCACGCACACACCCAAGCAAGCACACACCAGCAAGCACACAAAGCACACACAACACCACACACACCACACACACACACACACACACACACAACACACACACACACCACCACACACAGCACACCCCACAAGACCACCCCTCCCTCCTCCCCCCACCTCCACACAGAGCTCTATCCCAGTCCTCCAGTTTAGCTAACAATGTGTTCATGGTGTCACAGCCACTGGAGAAAGCCAAAGAGGAGAGTGAGGAGGATAAAGAGAGGAAAGTCTTCATCATCGTCGTCATCGCTCTGGTTATCGTCTCCATCGCTCTCGTCCTTGTTCTCTTCACGTCAGTGCGACGGTCAGTGGTTTCTTTAGTATTTGTTTGTCAGTCTGTCTGTCTGTCTGTCTGTCAGTTCTCTTTTTGTCGATATATCTGTGTGTCTATGTCTGTCTCTGTGTGTACATAATTATCTCTGCCTTTCTCTGTCTTCTCTGTCTGTCTCTCAGTATGTCCGTCTGTCTGTTGGCCTTTGTCTGTCTGTCGATCTCTCTTTTTGTCTTTCTGTCTGTCAGTGTCTTTCTGTCGATATATCTGTGTGTCTGTGTGTCTGTGTGTCTGTGTGTCTGTCTGTGTGTCTGTGTGTCTGTCTGTGTGTCTGTGTCTGTGTGTCTGTGTGTCTGTGTCTGTCTGTCTGTCTGTCTGTCTGTCTGTCTGTCTGTCTGTCTGTCTGTCTGTCTGTCTGTCTGTCTGTCTGTCTGTCTGTCTGTCTCTCTCTCTCTCTCTCTCTCTCTCTCTCTCTCTCTCTCTCTCTCTCTCTCTCCTCTCGTGTGCGTGCGTGTGTGTGTATGTGTGTGTATGTGTGTGTGTGTGTGCGCGCGCGCGTGCATGCGTGCGTGCGTGTGTGTGTACGTGCGTGCTTGATTGGGTGTGGCAAGTCAAGTCAAGTCAAGTCAAAATGATCTTTATTGAGGGTAAAAGATTAAGTTTGCATAACTTTTTTTCATCCTGCCCTCACAAAAAAATCATGTAAATTGACTTCTAAAACAATCAAAGACAAAAGTGTGTGCGTGCATGTGTGTATATACATGTGTGTGTGTGTGTGTGTGTGTGTGTGTGTGTGTGTGTGTTGTGTTGTGTGTGTGTGTGTGTGTGTGTGTGTGTGTGCGTGTGCGCGCACGCGTGAGTACTCTTAGCTAGTTCTAACAGAACTTTTGTTGATCATGAACTGTTTTTATTGAAAGAGTTAATATTAATTTTTTTTGCTGCTAGTATTAATGCTGTGTACTGCTACTGTTAATCTTGTTTTGTGGGGTTTTGATTTTCATTTTGTGTATTTTTTTGTGCTTAACAGGTACAGACGACGACTCAAAGCCGCTACGACGAAAGCCTTCGGTATGTGGTTTACAATCAGGTTCCTTAGAATAGTGTGCATGTACAGTCTCTAGAGTGCACACGCATGCATTCATGTGGCTTTTGTGCATGCTTATGTTTTTAATTGATATGGTAGTCAATCTGGCCTGCTGTTGAAACCGTTATCCCCAAACTGAAATCCCTCTTGATTTGTTTGTACAAGATGAAGGGTTTTAATGATGATAAACTAGATCTACATTATTATTATTATTATTATTATTATTATTATTATTATTATTATTATTATTATTATTATTATTATTATTATTATTATCATTATTATAAGTAGTGGTAGTAGTAGTAGTTGTATTAATTTTCCTCTTTTTAATCTGCACTTTTTAAATCGGCAGTTTCCCTCTTTTTTATCCAGTGTTTCCTCTTTTTAATCCGAAATTTCCCCTTTTAAAAATCCCATTTTCCCTCTTTTTAATCTGTAGTTTTCCTGTTTTTATTTCGCAGTTTATTCTTTAAAAAAAAAAAAATTCACAGTTTTGTAAAGCTTTCTTGAGATCTGCTACCATTTTTTTTTTAACCGTTTATAATTCCTTTATTTCAAAAAAAAAAAATCTTCCGGCTGTTCTCAAATCACTCAGAAAGTTATCACTGGAGACAACTGTGTCACTGTAGTTCTTACAGTTAGTCATTTAGGGGTTGCTTACCCTGAAAGCCTTTCGGTCTGCTTTCTTCATTTATTATTTTTTTTATCTATTTATTTATTTATTATTTTATATCGAGGATAATGGAATAAGCATCCACGTGCTTTTTTACATCCAGTCCCCGTGTGTATGCAGTTTTGTAAAACTTGTCATCTGTTCCCACCGGTACACGAGGGCCTACTCTTACGAAAGGCGTAACAGGATTTAACGTGTGCGCAAAGGTGTTCATGGCAGTTAGTGCATGTTTCTCTCCCACACTAAAGTCGAATGCACTAGGCCCGACTTGCCAGGCGCTTAACGGCAGTGCAACGCATTTTCGCTCATATGACAGACAGACACCAGAAGTTGCTGTCTGAGCTGTGGACGAAGAAGAAGACGACGAAAGATTATCACTGGGCCTTAGTCCTTCGGATGAGACTAAAAACCGAGGCCCCGTGTGCGAACGCACGCAGAAAAATCTTGCGCACACGTTAAATCCTGTTCCGCTTTTCGTAAGAGTAGGCCATCGTGTGCCGGTGGGAACAGAGGACATTTACAAAACTGCATACACACGGAACTGGATGTAAATAAGCACAAGAGTGCTTATTCTATTATCCTCGATATAAAAGAATAAATCAAATTAAAATAAATCAAATAAAATCGCTCCCTGATAACATGTAATGGTGACGGCGAGCATACACTGCTGAAGTTTGGTTGATTAGTCTTCATGTCTTTGGGTTTTTTATCTTTTTTTTTATTTTACATTTATTTATTCATTTTTTATGCATAATTATACTGCTGCGGTTGGTCGGTGGTCTAGAGGTAACGCACCTGCCTTGAAAGCGAAAATTCCGGATTTCAAGTGTGTGTGTGGTGGTTTGATTTTCGTTTGTGCCCGAAACTTTTTCGCCATCCACCAGACCATAGGTGGTGGTCTGGGTGCTAGTCTTTCGGACGATAAACCAAGGTCCCGTGTGCAATGGTCATTTAGTGCACGTAACAGAACCCACGACAACAACGGTAAACCCTAGCAAAATTCTGTAGGAAAAAGCCACTCTGGACCCTACCTCCCCCCCCCCCACAACACCCCCACAAAAAGGGGTGGTGACGCAGGTAAATCTGCCGTGACGAGGCGGTAAGTACATTTCACGTTTTTGCCTGAATTAATGTTGTTACCCACTTCAACTTTCATCACCCCTTGTCTACGAATTCCTGGCCACCATCGTGAACGAAATGCTTGTCGCCGTTAACACATTCATGTGTTTGCATACAACGTGTGTGTGTGTGTGTGTGTGTGTGTGTGTGTGTGTGTGTGTGTGTGTGTGTGTGTGTGTGTGTGTGCGTGTGTGTGTCTCTTACACAACATAAATAAAAAAATAAAAAAAAAAGAAACTATACAGGCCTAATTTTTGTTGACTTCGAAAAAGCATTTGATGTAATTAATCACTCCTTGCTAGTACGTAAACTTCACCTATATAAACTAACACCTGAAATAATCAATCTTTTAAAGAGTTTTTTGTTAGATAGACAGCAGCTGGTAACTGCAAATAATCAAACATCAGAATTAGTATCTATTAAATATGGAGTACCACAAGGATCAATATTGGGTCCTCTTTTGTTCTCTATATATGTAAATGACTTACCCTTATTTCTAGATTGTAGCTGTGAAATGTTTGCTGATGACACATCTCTCTATTGTAGTGATACCGACCCCCAAAGACTGACACTCAAACTTCAAAACAATATCAACAAATTGATTACTTGGACTCAATTAAACCATATGCCTCATCTCTTTGGGACAACTGCAGTGAAACTAATTTGAAATTCATTCATCGATTATATAAAAGAGCACTAAAACTTGTCCATTAAAAGCAAGCTCCCTAACCATCAATGATTATAAGCAAACAAATATTCTGACATTCCAAAACAGGCTTTACTTTAATAAAGCTCTATTTGTACAAAAAGTTGTCAATGGAAATGCCCCTCCCAAGATCATCAATAGATTCAAAATTAATGAACACAGGCATAACCATCTACTAACATTTCCCAGACCCAGAAACAATCTTTACAAAACAAGCTTCCAATATTCAGGTAGTGATTTATGGAACAAGCTCCCAAAACATTTAAAATGTATCATAAATAAAAATCAGTTAAAAAATCAGTTGAAAAATCACTTAATGCGCTTATGCAAAAATGTTTAAGAACTAAACATGAATCCAATCAACCATATTTAGAACAGACTAAAGATATTGGTACTCTCTGCTCACCCTGAAAAATCTTTCATGTGTGGTTTACTGTGACTCAAAAATCTACACCTTGCTTGCTATATATGAATGTTGAAGGGGAAAAGGAGGACTAAGATTTTTATTTATTTTTTTAAATAATTTATTTATGAACAGGATAGGGAATAAGAGATGTATGTAAACACATGTATATTTTGCAAATTCAAAAGGAGAAAATCAAACCACTGATTTGATGACTAGATGGAGCTTTTTTTTTTTTTCTTTTTTTTTTTCCCCAGTTTAAAAGTCTCAGTATAAATGTTTTTTTAAAAATTATTTTATTATTTTTATTAATGGGACTATTAGCACTATTATATTCATATTATTTTGATTAGTGGATAAGGCCTTACTTTTTTGTTCTGATTGTTGTTGTTGTTGTTGCGTGTGCGTGTGTGTTTGTTTTTGTTCATATATGTAGGGATTTTATTTATAATATAATAATAAAAAAAATTATCATAATTCTTCTGTTTACTGCTTGTGTTTTCCTCCTTCCTCCTTGATACTCCCCTCCCCATCTGTTCCCACCCCCCCTCCCAATTTTATAGGGTTTTTCG
>CM060318.1:17376392-17386392 GCA_030674155.1 Stramonita haemastoma
GCAGGAATTCCCTCTTTTCTGTGCCCATCTCTTTGTATCTGCCTCGTCATGTTCTTCTTGTCGTTTTTTTCTGCCTTCTTGGTCCATTCTCCTGCTTTTTTTTCCAGAAAGACTTAAAACACAACAATGCTTTCCCACGCCTAAGTCGGATGCACTGGGCGCTTTAACGGCATTGCAGCGTATTTTCGCTCAATGACAGACAACAATAGTTGCTGTCTGAGCGTACGACGAACAAAAGTTTAAAAGATGATTTTTTTAAAGTGGAAAAAAAGAGATCGTTCAATTCTTTTTACCTTTTCCCTCCTTTATTTCTGTGACGTGCAGGTCTTGCTGCTACCACGTCTCTCCTTTCGATCTCTCCACTCCAGCCTCACCTAGATTTGTTTTGTTAATATTGCGTCCTCAAGGTAGAGAGAGAGAGAGAGCTCACAGAGAGCTGAACAATGTAAAGCCACCGTAGGGCCACCAGCCAGCGGGGTCCTGCACTGCTGCTAAACTAGGTCATGTTGGTGATGTTCTGTAGTGTCCGTTCTGAGCTAACGTGCGCAGGACAACGCCTCCTAGCCCCCTTACTGACTGGAGTAATAGCTTAGTCGCGGAGCCATACTGAGTGAGACAGACACCCACCCCTGAACCTCCAACCCTGAAAGCTTTGACACGAATTTACCTTAGGCACAGCAGTGTATGGGGAACCGAAACTGAAGTCACCGCTCTTCTACTATAACCCGTTTTCTCCAGCTCGCTTCTGGTCTGTTCTTCACTGGTTTGTTATGATACGCTTTTGCTATACTCTGGTCTGCTCTAATGTACTGCACGGTACACTAGTCTTCTCTCGTATACTTTGCTGTGTATGTAATCTACTCTGGTCTAATGTACTGTATTGCCCTAAGTCTTCTCTACTCTGTTATGCTGTGTTGTGCTGTGTTGTGCTGTGCTGGACTATGTTCTGGTCCACTATACAGTAATGCACTCTACTGTATTTGTACTCCTCTAACCTGCTCTTCTCTCATAACTGTGCAGTACTCTACTCTGTGGACGGGATAGCTCAGTGGTCAAGAACACCCACTTTCCCTGAACCAATGTAAAGTGGCTTCGAGTGTGGTTATCAAGTAGATGGGTGACCGTTTCCGCACATTGGCTTCATTGCAGTCCCCCAAGTTCACCTAGCTGTAAATGGGTACCTTCCTCTGTAGGATCAGGGAAGGTAAAGCAGCGAGGGAGAGGAGATGAGCGCCGCCCTCAGTATGCTGGCCCGCTAGAGAAGCTGAGGTCTTAGACAACTCACTCCTCTACGACAACATAGGTTATGGGACACCTTTACCTTTTACTCTACTCTACTCTGGTCTACTGTGTGTACTGCACTGTACCGTGCTCTGCTCTTCTCTGTTCTGCTCTGCTCTGCTCTGCTCTACTCTACCCTACCCTACCCTACCCTACCTACCCTACCCTACCCTACCCTACCCTACCCTACCTACCCTATCCTACCCTTCTGTCCTCATCTCTACCCTACTCTCATCTCCTGTCCTCTCTGTCCTCTATTTCTCTTGGCCTCCTCTCTCCACTCCCCTCCTCTCTACTCCACTACTCTCTCCACTCTTCCCCCTACAGGGACAGAGACAACGACTCTCTAGACGACAACGCCGTGGACGGAGGCAGCAGACCAGAGCCCCGCATGACGCGAGGTGAGGGGGAGGGGGAGGAGGAGGACCCTGCAGAGGAGCAGGAGGTGTGCTTGGATATGTACGACGACGATGTCGGCCTCGTGGCTCCCCGCAACCCCCTGGCTTTGGTCCTGCAGGAGTACGACAAATCCCAGAACGCCGCCTCCGCCGTCACCACCAGGCCTCACAAGAAGGGCCCCGCTCCCGCTGTGCCCACACCCTCCCCTCCCCTGGCTGTCTCCCTGCTGGCGACCCGTCCTGACTTAGGGAAGCCTCCGCTGGCTGGTCATGGCGCCGCTTCAGGGCGTGGGAAGGAGAACACCGCCTTCAACTACGATATGGACAGTCTGCAGCATAGTGACATCTGAGCGCTGGCGCCTTCAACTACGATATGGACAGTCTGCAGCATAGTGACATCTGAGCGCTGGCTTCAACTACCATATGAACAGTCTGCAGCATAGTGACATCTGAGCGCTGGCTTTTTTTTTTTTATCATGTCCCTGTGTAGCCTAATTCGTGTCAGATCGGACAGTGACGTTGTTTTTGATGATGAGTTCAAAACAATCTGTGGAGACCGCTCTTGGAGTTTTTGGTTTTGATTTTGTTTGTTGATATTTTAATTCCCAATCAGAAAGAAATTTTAACAAACACAGCAATGCCTTCAACGATTGTGTTGACAATCTGCAGCAAACCAATCGCTCGTGATAAGTGCTGGAATCTTGTGTATTGAGAGGACAGCTGGACGCTTTATTTGCAATTTTGTTTTTACTTGAGCATGCCCCTGCGCTGCCTATGTGATGGCAAACAGTGAACTTACCACAGCATTTGTTGACGGTGATGGTGTACATGTATGCAGGGAAATAGTGTGTGTGTGTGGGGGGGGGGGGGGGGGGGGGGTCAGCATTCAGCAGTCAAGTTGTTGAAGTGCCGTGTTGAGTTGTTGGCATGGTAACCATTGCATGAGATGTCTGTTCTTCTTTTCCATTCGGAAAACAAAATGTATTGCAAGCTTTCGTCAGTTCTTGACAGATACAAATATGGCTTTTCAATAAGGCAACAAACCTTTGTCTACCAGAGTTGAAGTCTAGAATCTTCACACTGTTGCCTTTTCTTCTATGCAGGTGCTTAATTAATGTTTATATTGTATGAAAATGAAGAATGATTACTGTATAATATATTGCAATACAAATACGTTTAAGTATGTACATATCAATGTCTTCATGTTGGACTGAGTGCGTTGCATATCTTAGATATGAAATGAAACACAATCACTTGAGATTTCCATAACTTGTAAATAATTTTGAGCAACTGTAAATAAATTTGAGCAACAGAATTTTTTATATATTTTTATTATTAGTAGTATTAGGTTTTTTTTTTAATTTATTTCTTATTTATTATTTTTTTTTTTTTTACTGAATACAAGAAACAGTTCTGGTGTAATGTTTAAAGTATACCAGCGGCGCGGCCCGACGTTTCCATATGATAATTATGGGTGTGATAATGATACTATTGTTTGATTTGTATATCTGAGTGACAGATAATCATTTGCTGCATTACAAGTTTTCTTTATGAGAATAATCAAACACTACCATGAAGGACTATGATACTAGTCGGCTGACAAAATAGTTGTTTTGTTGAAATGAGACAATCACGATACATGAATATTCGTTGTTTTGTTGTTTTGATGTAGCCTATGTCCTATTGAGTAGTCCCTTTGACTTAATTTTTGTGGGAACAATCCATAATGGGTTCAAAACCAAAGTACACGGTATTGATTTGTATATTATAGAGACGCAATAATAATGAGAGAGAGAGAGAGAGAGAGAGAGAGAGAGAGAGAGAGAGAGGAGAGAGAGAGAGAGAGAGAGAGAGAGTTAGCGTTTTGTCGTGTGTTTATGGTCACATGATAAGGGCTTTTAATGGTTACTGTATGATAGTGTGATGCGTGGTGGTCATACAATCACGATTCCCTGCTGATGGTCACGCTAAAACGGCTTTGTGTGCTCACGTTTTCTGGGTGGTGGTGGTCATTTATTTTTTTTTTATCGCAGCTTGTACTTGGTTACACTTTGTTATCAAAAACACCGTCGAGATTCTATCGGTGTGTGTGTGTGTGTGTGTTGTGTGTGTGTGTGTGTGTGGTGTGTGTGTGTTAGTGTGTGTTGCGTGTTGTGTGTGTGTGTTTGTGTGTGTGTGCGCGCGTGACAAGCTTATCACGCCAATAAAAGTAAGAAAAAGGGCTGTTCATTTGTTTGCCAGGATATCGTAGCTTACAAATGTGCAGCTATTGAAATATTGAAATGTGCAGGTAATTGATTTTTGGTGTTGATTATTCATTCATTCGTTTTGAAACTGTTTACATTACAATGGGGACGGGATAGCTCAGTGGTCAGAACACTAGCTTTCCCAAGCCAATGTTAAGCAGCATAGAGCGTGGTTACAATTTGATGGGTGACCGTTCGCGCCCCTTGGATTCAGTGCAGTCCCTTAGTTCACCCAGCTATGAATGGGTACCTGCCCTCTTTGGTGTCAAGGAGGGTAAAGCAGCTAGGGAGAGGAGATGGGCGCCGCCCTCAATAATTATTGCTGGTCCCTAGAGAAGCTGAGGTTTCTGATGTTTTGCTTCTCTATAACCACGTAGGTTACGGGACACCTTAATCTTGTTACATTATGATGCAAAGATGTCAATATTTTTATGATACGCAATGATACTTAATTTTTTTATTTTTTTTACAGATTGATAATAAATTGATACTGTTTTAATAAGATTGTCTTGTACCGCAAATTGAGCTTTAAATATTCATGGTTTGTAAAATAAAATTATTTGACTTTTTATGAAATGTTTTCACTTTTTTGTCCGTTTATTTCTTTTTCTCTGCCGCTCTGTTTGGTTTTGCCCCTTCTTTGCTGCTTGTGTATTTGCAATTGTCCTTTTTCTTGTTGTCGTCTATCTGTATAGAAAAATGTTGCATTTTACAACGGAGGAAAGCCAAGTGCGTTCATACGCACAGCGCATACGCACACGTAGACAAGCACGCATGTAGGTCCGTATGTATGGATGTATGTATGTAAGGGTTCGATCGCGACTGGGACACAGGGTTCGATCGTGACACAGACACATGGTTCGATCGCGACTCAGACACAGGGTTCGATCGTGACACAGACACAGGGTTCGATCGTGACACAGACACAGGGTTCGATCGTGACACGGACACAGGGTTCGATCGTGACACGGACACAGGGTTCGAACGTGTCACAGACACAGGGTTCGAACGTGACACGGACACCGGATTTTGGATATAACAACGCAACACAGCATTCGGGTGTGACACACAAATTTGGTCATAACATCATACAGATTCGATCATGACATGACACAGCGTTCGGTAGTTATAATAATATATATATGGACTTATATAGTAGTCCTCAGTTTTAACGTCTTTCCACTTTTAGTGATTCCAGACGATCAAAAGAAAAATTGGAAAATGTGTATATGTGCGTGTGTGCGTTCGGGTGTGACACTATACGTGCACATGTTTTAACGATCGCAACCGCACAATAGTGACATTTTTGATCGATCGCAACAGAGCGCGTTCAATCTCGACATGATACAATTGATCGCTGATAATTATGTCACGATCAATCGCACTCTGTTACGATCACAAACATGTGACAGTTGATCACAAACATGTGACAATCGATCTGCCTAGAAAGCGAAAAGTCCGGATCGGAAGTGCGCGCTTGTTTGATCCCCGTTTGGGCCCGAAACTTTCCCCCCTATACATTAGACCATGAGTGGTGGTCTGCGTGCTAGTCTTTCGGATGAGACGGTAAATGGTGTGTTACACATAATTATTTAGAGCACGTAAAAGAAACCCCGGCAACGGGGCATTGTCCTTGGCAAAATTCTATAGAATAAAGCCACTCTGATAGGGAAACAAATCCAGTTTTAGGCAGGAAAAGAAAACGAAATAATGGTTGGCGTTGCTCTTGTGGTGATGCACTCTCCCCGGGGAGAGCAGCCCGAATTTTACGCAGAGAAATCTGCCGTGACTTTAAAAGTGGGATACAATAAAGTTAAAAATAAATAAAAATAACTTCATACTAGAAATATTTTGTTTGTTTGTATTCAGTCAGGTAACATTTATTTCAGTTTGGTACATTTTTTTGAAACAAATTTAATGTACTCGAAAGTTTTTTTCTTCTTCAAGTTGTTTCTTTGTGTATTTTTTTTTTTAGTAATTGCATTCGGACGAGACTGTAAACCGAGGCCCCGTGTGCGAACGCACGCAGAACATCTTGCGCCCACGTTAAAACCCTGTTCCGCCTTTCGGAAGAGCAGGCCATCGTGTGCCGGTAGGAGCGGATGACAAAATTAGAAAAAAAAACCCACCATGCACACAGGTGTCGTTTTTAGACACCATCGCTGAGAAAAAAAATAATGGGTAGGCACTGCACTTGTGGCGACGCGCTCTCCCCGGGGAGAGCAGCCCGGATTTCACGCAGAGAAATCTGCTGTGACATAAAGTGGTATAAAAAAAAAAAGTAAGCATCAAGACATCACTATTGTCCCTGTGGTCAAAGAACTGGAATTATCATGATTTCTTCCTTGTTTTAAAAAAAAAAAAGACCAGTTGTGTCGTGGTAGTTTTGCTTGCTTTTGGTCATTCGGTCAATACTTCATGTTTTAACTTGTTTGCTTGTTTGTTTGCGCTTTACCCTCTTTACATTTGCCTTGAAGGCACTGTTTTGTACTTTAAAAGCAAACGTGGTATAAACTACCAGAGAGCAGCATCACATTACCTTATGCCGTCAAGCTTATGTTACCAGAGATGGTTTTAATTAGTTACTAAGCAGGATTGTATCCTTGGCATAAATCAAACTTGACATCAAAATGGACAGACAGACAGACAGACAGACAGACAGACAGACAGACAGACAGACACACACACACACACACACACACACACACACGCACGCACGCACGCACGCACGCACGCACGCGCGCGCGCTCGCTCTGTTTTCTCCGACTCCACTCTCCCCAAAGTTCTTCGGATGAGACTATAAACCGAGGCAAAACATCTTGCGCACACGTTTCATCCTGTTCCGCTTTTCGTAAGAGAAGGCCATTGTGTGCCGGTGGGAACAGATGACATTTACAAAACTGCATTTACACGGGGACTGGATCTAAAAAATCACATGAGTGCTTATTCCATTATCCTCGAAATAAATAAATGAATAAATAGATAAATAAATAAGTAAAACATACTTTTTGATCTCATTAAGAAATTTGAAGAAAAACCAGTCTGAAATTTTAAGGTGTGCAAGTCTGTTGTATTTAAAGTAGCATGTAGTTAGTTATACGTATGACAGCAAAACCAGCAATCTGATGACTAGTGCAAACTAAATAAATTATCATGGGTGTAACAACTAGGGTGGCTAGTTTTCTTTTGAATCTTTAGATGTTCCAAGTTATCGTCAAGTCAAACATGGACAAAGTAGTCTAATAGTCGACTCAATACTTTCTGATTGGAAAGAAAAAAAATGATATGCATAATAGTCTCTTAGTACAGTGTGGTCTTTAAGAAAATTGCACAGTTGTGCTTGCTGTCTTATTTTTTAGCATTTGCCAGCAATATTTTTATTCTGCTTCTTTATGTCCTCGCTATTGCCGTTGTTGCTTTTTACGTGTTCTACCCAGCTGAGCAAGTCCACCGGGAAGGCACGAAAGAGGAGATGTTGAGGAATCAATGCTTCTTCACTCTCTGATACTTTTTATATCTCGCTTTTTTATATAAAAGGTAAAAAAAAAAAGGTAAAGATTCAGCGCTATAAAAGTTCCAGAATTTTTTTTTCTTCTTCTTCTATAATACTAATACTAATAATAATAACAACAACAACAAAATAATAATAATAATAATAATAATAATTGTTGTTGTTGTTGTTGTTGTTGTTTTTGTTATTATTGTTGTTATTATTACATCTCGATACCTTCTCTGACTCCTGCAGGTTTCTGTTAGGTAGCTCTTTCTCCTATTTCTGTGCTGACAGAATTCTTGCAAGGTTAACCTCTCCAGAAATTTTTTTAAAAACCCACCTTGCCACCAACAATGGTTTGTTTTTCTGGAATCATAGGGTTTTGATTTCGTTTTCTCCCTATCTATGCCTTGTTATTCAGATCCTCACCATCTGATACAAGTCGGGAAGGGAAAAGATGGAAGAAGTAATAAAACAAAAACAGCGCTCAGCATCCTCATGTGACTAAGGGGTGAAGGTAATTCCAACCTCCCGTGTCAGCCACACCCAGAACTATAATACTCTATCTCAGCTTACCTTCACCTGATCGCAGATCGTGCGTCATCGATGGCGGAGAACGATTTTACGGTGGAAGGCAAAAACACTGCCGGGCTAATAGCGGTGCCTGCCTCACACACTGCACAGCCCGGGGGAGAGACTGAAGCAGAAACGAGGGATCAGATGTCAGCAGGAGAAAGGAGAGGTGTGTTTGGCGGGCGCTAAGTCACCGCGTGTCAGGTGGTGATTGGATTACTGCCTGCCTGCCTGCCTGCCTGCCTGCCTGCCTGCCTGCCTGCCTGACAGCAACCTGGCTTGAGTGAGAATGCCGGCTGTACGTACATACGTGGTGTGGCCTCCCTCTTTCTGGCTGGCTGGGGTTGTGTCTCTTTTTTAGTCCGGGATTTTCCAAAGTGGAAACAAGTCTCCTGAGATCTTTGGTTTGGCTCTGAGCACCTGTTGATCGGGGAAAAAACAACTCAAAAAACCAGCGAGTCAAGCACTCTCTCTTTGATTAAGTACGCTGTATTATTTTGAGAACCATTGGGGACTACAAATTCCTGGAAGCGTTCTTTGAAATACACAAAAGACACAAAACAGGAAAAAAAAAATTCATTTCAACAGCAAAAAGTGGACATAGCAGTAAAAGCAAAAACAAAAACAAAAAAACAACAACACTTATACCTAAACAAACATCACAAATAAAGGATCAATATAACCAAAATAACAACAAAAAAAAACCCAATCACAATTTCTAACACACACAAACCCCCCAAAAAACCCCGGATACACAAAACCCAAACTGAATCTTGCGTGTTTCCTAGGGAGGAAGAGAAAATCCTCCAAAAGAATGTCTGCTGAAGTCAGCGAGTTTCAACGGCAGGAAGTGCTGGACAAATTCAGAGACAAGTGCCTGCAGAAGTCTTGCGGAGCTCTCAAACAACTCGGAACCATCTTCCGTCAGATCGACTCGGACTTCTCCAAGAAGATCAGCTTCGAAGAACTGCGCGAAGGCATCCAGACGTACGGGGTGGAGGTGACTGAGGAGGAGGTGAAGATTCTCTTCAGTGCCTTCGACAAGGACAACAACGGCAGTATCGACTTCAACGAGTTCATGTCGGCCCTCAAGCCCTCCATGTCCACAGCTCGCATCAAGGTCATCAACGAGGCTTTCGACAAGCTGGACGTCAACGGGGATGGGATCTTGAAGATGGAGGACATCAAGGGTAAGTTGGGGGAGGTGATGGTGGTGGTGGTGGTGGTAGTGTGTGTGTGTGTGTGTGGGGGGGAGTGTGTGGGGGTGGGAGTGTGTGTGGTTGTGTGTGGTTGGGTGGTGTGTGTGTGTGTGTGTGTGTATGTGTATGTGTGTTTGTGTGTGTACACGTGCGTTTTGGGGTGTGTGTATATTGTTTGTGTGTATATGTGTGTATGTGTGTACAGAACAGAACATAATATCGTTTATTGCCATGGAAGCATACAAAGCTTATAGACACAAGTGAACAAATTGGTTAGAAAAAAAGTCACCGAAGATTCATGCAATCAAAAACATACTTTGCAAAGGGTCTTTGAAGGTCATCAAGTTGTACAAAATCACTTGAAGCCAAATTACTAAAACACTTTGGTGGTTCTTACCAATAAATGGCTGGACTGTTGCACCTCTCTAAATAGATTGCTTCGCAGACCCTGAAACAACATACACGCATCCAAAAAATGAAACTCATCTTCTACAATTCCACACTCATTACACAATCTTTCTTCTCTTGGGGTGCCTGTATATCGACCACGCTCAATGTTCAAATCGTGCGCGTTGACTCTGAGTTGAGTCTGCAAAGAGCTTGTTTGTGGGATGGGTCGATATCTGCAACTAGGTAATGTTCTAGGTGATAATCATTAAAAAAATTTTTTATCGTAAAATTCAAGTGTACTTGTTTTTGTTCTTTGTTGTTTCCAGAACTTGACGAATCTCTCTTCTAATTTTTGTCGAAATGCAAATTTCAGCCTGCTTTTACTAAGTGTTGACTGATTGTTCCAAACGTGTCCTAGCC
>CM060318.1:17401392-17413892 GCA_030674155.1 Stramonita haemastoma
AGACAGGAAAATGGACTGGGAATGCAACAACAACAAAAAAGCAAAGAGAGATGATAGAAATGAGGACAAAGGATGAAACAAAGAGAGTAAAAGAAAAAAGGAAATTTCTTGTACACAATTTCCTGAAGGTGGAGATACTATTTATATTGGAAAGGCCCCCTAGCATCCTAATGTGGGGGGTGGGGATGGAGAGGGGAGTTCATACGAACATAACATAGTTCATACGTGCATACGAACATATCATTTATGTTTTTTTTATTTTAATAAAAACATCTTCAGTGGATTAAGAAAATGAAAATATTTTATTCTTTGCCAAAAAAAAAAAGTAGATATTGCAGGTCACGCCACTCTTGGTCAATATTGTAGAGGGGTTGAATATAATATACACTGTATTTAGAGAAAAGTGAATATACATCTTTTCGTGTATGCTTTCTTGCCTGCTCTCTTCCTTGCCGTTTCATTCAGTTCCACACACGTTTATATATGGATATTTGTACAATGTCCTACTTGTGCTTCAATAAACAGTGTGATTTATGATCATCATTCCATGTCAGAAATAAAAATTGTCGCTGGTGCCTGTTATAATCTAACTTTGTTCATTTAAATCTGAAAACAGTGTTCAATCGAGTTTATTTTTTTATTTTAACAGATAATTATTTTTGACACCCCTTTCCCTGTTTTTTTTCCGAGGTATTTGTTTTTTTTTATGTGGTTCTAAATGATGAAGTTATGGATGCCGTTGGATATGCTTATGTCATCAAATTGTGTGTAATGAAAAAAAATTGAATGTATAATATGTGTCTTACCGTTTTACGGTATTACTTTGTAATAAACAACAACAACAACCCCTCAACAAAAACAATAAACAGACTACAGAGCATAAGGAGTGACTGGGCTACCTTTATCAAATATTTCATTGCAGTAAAAGGGTATTTTCAGCATCATTTTAAAGGGAGGGAGGGGGGGTAATTATCTCTTTTAAAACAAATCCGCAGGCTCTACTTTGACTGTCATAACCTTTGTTGTTGTTACTTTTTTTTCTTGGGAGAGGGGGGGGGGGGGAGAAGGGGAGTGTCAGAGAATATTACTGTATTTATGTGAATGCTTTGGGTCTTTGTAATATAGGTTGTTTTTTTTTTATAGTAAATCATCATCAGTGCATTATGATGATGGTGATGATGATAATAATAATGATGATAATGATGATTTTACATGTTAAAATTCAGAAGCGTAGCATAAACATCACATTTTGCTGTTACAAATAACTGTTGAGAGCACCACAAAACAGCTTTTAAGAAACCAAACAAAAAATAATCACGCAGTGATAAGCCATTATTTTATTTGGATTTATGGGTGACTTAACTTTGCCTTTACTAATAAGCGATATTTTTATCCACATTTTTTGTTAGCTAAAGAAACAAGCATGTAGTTATGCAGGCTTGTTTTCAAACACATGTGTCATTTCTGTGAATCAAATTTGTGCGTTGGCTAGTGTGTTGTCGTTGTCTTTTTTTCTACTTCTTCGTGAATGTTCGTCTGCGAACGCACGCATGATAAAACCCGTTCCAGCTTTCAAAAAAGGTCAGTGTAGGATGGTGGGAATGAATGACAATATATTTTTTTTTTTTACAAAACTACATGCACACAGGGACTGAATGTAAATTAAAACTGACATGAGAGTGTATTCATTATCCTTGAAAAAAGAGATAGAATTGAGTTGTTTTGCCCGACCCCTCCCTATCCTACTATTTTATCAAGTTTATTTTCCTCTCCCAGCGCCGCACTTACACTTTTCGGTGTGGAGGTTTTTTTTTGTATACACTTTATAAATGATCAATTTGTGTATTCATTTGTTTGTTCATTCATTCATTTATTCATTCTTTTGTTTGTTTTAACTTTCATTCAGTCTTTCGTTCAGTCTTTCGTTCAGTCTTTCGTTCGTTCGTTCGTTCGTGTCCGTTCGTTCGTTCGTTCGTTCGTTCGTTCGTTCATTCATTCATTCATTCATTCATTCATTCATTCATTCATTCATTCATTCATTCACTCACTCACTCACTCATTCACTCTTTCATTCATTCATTCATTACTTTGTTCTTAGGTTCATTCATTCATTCATTAGTTTGTTTGTTCGTTCGTTCGTTTATCTGTTCATTCATTTGTTCGTTCAATTGTTCATTCATGTATCAGTCTGTTTCTTCATTCCTTTATCCTTTTGGTTGTCAGTTCATTCATTCGTTCATTCATTTATCCATCCATCCATCCATCCATCCATCCATCCATCCATCCATCCACCCATCCATCCATCCATCCATCCATCCATCCATCCATCCATCCCACCCACCCACCCACCCACCCACCCACCCATCCCTCCCTCCCTCCCTCCCTCCCTCCCTCCATCCATCCATCCATCCATCCATTCCTTTATTCGTTTGTCCGTTCATTCATTCGTTCATTCGTTGAAGTCCTGGAAGCTGCTTACTTTTATAAAGCAGTCTATGTATAGAGCCATTACATTGTTTGATGTAAGTTCTTGAATCCAGTGTGTTGTGTTATCGTTTCCTGCGATAGTTTTTTTTTTATATTATTACACTCCTCGGCTAGAGCTCCGAGTTCACCCATGGTCAAAGTTTGCGTATGAAGCTGCATTAATCCGTCATTAAGGTAGCCGCATTCCGACTTCGGGGATGATGTCTAAACACGACATCAGTGTGCATACGTTTTATAAAAAAATGTTTGTCATCCGTTCCTACCGGCACACAATGTCCTGCTCTTTCAAAAGGCACAACAAGGTTTTTTTTTAAGTTGTGCGCAAAATGTTCTCCGTGTATTTGCACACGGGACCTCGAGTTTATAGTCTCATCTGAATGAGAGTGGAGTCGGTACTGATGTTAACTCCAGGGAAACAAAAATCCCCTTGAACGGGCGTCTAGGTGATAGCTCAAACCTGGGATCGATCCCGAGCCGTCGGATCGCATGCACAACGCTCTAACCACCAGGCTACCCCCCCCCCTCCCCCAACACTGTCCCCTTTGCAATGTTATTGATTACAATAGTCTCCAATATGGACAGGGTCAGGTTCCGCCAGGTTCAACTTGCCCACCACACACTCTGGCGCGCACGTTAAATCCTGTTCCGCTTTTCGTAAGAGTAGGCCATCGTGTGCCGGTGGGAACCGATGACATTTACAAAACTGCATACACACGGGGACTGGACATAAAAAAGCACAGGAGTGCTTATTCCATTATCCTCGATATAAAAGAATAAATCAAATCAAATCAAACAAGTTCAGTGTCATGTTCAAAAGACTTCTTGCCAAGTTGTAGCCAAATTCGAATTCATTGTTTGTTTTTTTCCCCTGAAGCAAAAATTCGGTTACCTTAATGATGCGTGAAAGGGTCGCACATTGTGAAATCTCGCCATTGGTGAATTAGGAGTGAAAAGAAAGGTTGATTTTTTTTCATGTTTGGTATCAAACCATGTTCATGTATGGGTGGGTGGGTCCTTTTATATTTTGTTTTAGGAAATATTTTTTTTTTAGCGCTACACCAAAAGAGCTTTTCGTGAGATTGTTTAATTTTTTCCGGTGGTGTGACAGAGCCTTGGTCTTTGCAAACAGCAGCTGGCCTGTACCAGACTGTAATGTTGTCGGCATAACTGTTGTTGTTAACTGTATATTGCGCCATTTTCCTGCGGTATACATACGCTTTCCTGAAGAACGAGTGGAGCAAAGCCATTGGATTGTGTTTCTGGGCCATAGCAATGTTATCGTTTCCTTTCACAACTGATGTCAGGAGATCTTTCTGTTCCCACCACTGTTTGTGATCAAAGCTAAGTGCCGATAAGCTCTCTATGTCTTTGTCTCTGTCCGTCTGTCTGTCTCCCTCGCTCTGAACGGCAAAATCAGCTACGACGAACGAATACACTTTTCACCTTCACCTTCACCTGTCCCGTAATCTAGTAGACACGTTGGAGCACCACTGAAGATCTTGCAGCCAGCTTCCTCCACACCTCGCAGTTTTTAGCTTTCCGTAGTATGTCGTTCCCCACAAGGCTAGTCCACCACTCTTTTAAATTGTCTTCCTATCGGTGTCTCTGTCTGCCTCTCTTCTTGTAAGAGAGTCTTGACCAGTTCATAGGAACGAACACAACTAGAATACAATTTTAGCAAGTGTATATATGTAACAGTATTGTACCAACCAGCGTTTCTTTTCAGATGATGTCTATGATGTTTTTCACTGGTGTCGTGATCACCTTAGGTTAGGTTTCCCCTATACACTTTTGTTCCTGTGATGAGTTTGTGTCAAAGCCTTTACGGTTGGAGTTCTACGGGGACGGTCGATGGAGGGATGTTGTGGTGGTCGCCACCTCGGGTGGGCGACTTTCTTAAGTCTGGCTCTGCGACTGAGCTAGTACTGTCGTAAAAAGGGGCCGGGCTCTTAGTAGGTGGTGTCCTGCGTATGTTAGCTCAGAACAGGCACCACTGAACACCACCAAAGCGACCCAACTCGGAACAGGCACCACTGAACACCATCAAAGTGACCCTAGCAGCAGTTCAGGGCCCCTCTGGCCAGAGGCACCATCGCGGCCTGATATTGATCAGCTCCCTGTGGACTTCCGACCCTGAGGATGCAACATAACGAATCTGGGTATGGCTGTGGCGGCTAGATTGAAATGAGCGGCGTGGGACAGCAGGACAGGGACGTGACAGAAGATGAGGCAGCAACAACAACAACAACAAAAACACAAGTAGAGTTTTTCAGACAAATGACTGCTGACTTGCTCCGGTCATTCAACACGTACCATAGTTATGCTCTCCGTGATCTTCTGTGATCAATGCTATTCAGACAGGCTTAAGTATATCCTTTGAATGCTGTTGACGATTTATAATGCTCCTGTATATATATAATATATATATATATATATATATATATATATATATATATATATATATATATATAT
This sequence comes from Stramonita haemastoma, assembly GCA_030674155.1. Lineage (NCBI taxonomy): Eukaryota > Metazoa > Mollusca > Gastropoda > Neogastropoda > Muricidae > Stramonita > Stramonita haemastoma. Next base: position 17,406,352 of record CM060318.1, read on the forward strand.
ATATATATATACAATATAATTATATATATATATAGTTATGTGTGCATGTGTTTGTTGTTTGTTTGTGTGTGTGTGTGTGTGTGTGTGTGTGTGTGTGTGGTGTGGTGTGTGTGTGTGTGTGTGTGTGTGTGTGTGTGTGTGTGTGTGTGTGTTTAAAAAACGAGTGCGAATTAAATAGTCAACGTATATCTTTTAGTTGCTGAAGGGATTAAAGAACAAAAACGTATTTTCACTGCAATGTTTGTCTTGCCTTAAAGTTTTTTTTTTCGTTTCTCTCTGAATTTTAAACATTAGACACATAGATTTTGTGCACTGATAGAGTTACAGGTGTGACGTACACTGATCATTTAAACAATCTTTTTAAGGGCTTTTAAAGAAAAATGTTGACAGTCAGATAGGAATCTGACCTACAAACTTCTCCCAACGTAGATTATATATATATATATATATATATATATATATATATATATAAAAATTATATATATATATATATTTATATATATATAATATATATATATATTTATATATAAAATATATATATTGTGTACTGTGTCTGTGTTGTGTGTATACATATGTATATATGTAAATATATATATATATTATACATATGTTTATATTAGATATTTATGTGTAGGCTATAAGGTTTTCTTCTTTTGTCCCTTGCATATCAAATAATAAACTTCTCCATTAAGCATGATGTCACCGCCAGTATTGGATATCTATCATAAACTAGACATACTTTGCGTTTCTTATCAAAGGCTCTTAACCATGTTACATAAATCAGAAGATCTTTGGTTCCAGAGAGAAAAAAAAAGCTAAGAAGAAAACGTAAATGATAGTACAAAACATAGTCAGTAGGTAGTAGTAGTAGGCACCCATCAGCTCGGAAGGCTATGGAGTTTGCGCTCTTGTCTTTAGAACGCAAAGCCTGGGTAGTAAGTATGGAGGGCAAACTGTTACCATACAGCAGACCCCCCCCCTCTCCACGGCACTGGAATGATCCATTGGAAAGGCAATGACCGATACGAATGGTTCCAGTAACGTCGCAGGAGCCCCGAAACGTTGCCATAATTATAGACTACGCTCCGAGCCGCCCTGGGACTCCAACTCCCGATTTTTCCTCAGGGATGGTGTCAAAATACGACACCTGTGTGCATGTTTATAAAAAAAAAAAATTGTCATCCGCTCCTACCGGCACACGATGGCCTGCTCTTCCGAAAGGCGGAACGGGGTTTTAACGTGTGCGCAAGATGTTTTGCGTGCGTTCGCACACGGGGCCTCAGTTTATAGTCTCATTCGAATGACTTTGACATTCAGTTCGATTTTTTCGTCAAACTTGGAAGAAGGCGAGGCTGGATCGACCAGAACTCAGGTACTTGTTGGCATGGCGACGTCTAACCATCCTGCACCTTTCTTACTTAGAAATCATGGATGGTAAAAACTTATATAATACATAGGATTAATAAACTGTTTCATGGAGGAATGAAATGACATCAAATATGGCTCAGTAAGAACGACAAAATGTTTAGAATAAAAAATAATGAAACACTAGATCGACAAGGTGCATGTATTTTCCATGCTGTTTTCTTTTGTATCGGTTTGCCGAGATAAACAACTGTTCATTGTGTAATGTTTTCTTTTAATTGTCCCTATACTCAGGTAGTGTTTTACTCATACGCTGTATGCACATTTTTAAAAAAAAAATGTCGGAGATACAGTACAAAATAAAACAAAAATGTATTAACCAATCAAATCCTTGGTCACCCACACCACCATGTTATAACTGTACACATACAAAAACAAAATCAACAAATTACCAGTACATCTATGTGAAACATACAGAACATATTTGGGAAGAACATTCATGGGAAGAATATTTTCGAAAGCCAACGACAATCCCTGAATTCAGAGTGTGGCTACCTTAATGGAGGGTAAATCAGTCTCAAACGCAGAAATCTCGCATTTGTGAACCTTGACGATATTGCTGACGAACGCAACGCGCCCCTCCCCCTCCCCCAAACAAAAAAAAATCAAAGGCCTAAGATTCATATTTTCATGGAATTCGCACGTGCACGTGCATCGTGCGTGCGCCGTGCGTAAGTGGTTTTGTGTGTGTGTGTGTGTGTGTGTGTGTGTGTTGTGCGTGCGTGCGTGCGTGCGTGCGTGCGTGTGTGTGTGTGTGTGTTTGTGGTGGTCTGTGTGTGTGGTGTGTGCGTGCTTGCGCGTGTGTAAGTTCATTCAGGTAAAAGCTACTTATGTAAGATTTATATTTTATTTCTATTTGATATTGGTGCAGATAAGTCTTCCTCATGCTCAGAACAAGAGCTTAACTCTTATTTTGTCAGACTGTCTTAGTTTTTAATTTTCTTTCGGTGCAGCAGACTTGTAGCTAGTAATAATCGAGTGCAATTTTGACATTTACTCCTAATACGAAACAGCATTTAATAAATAAAATCCCTAACCCGAACAAAACAAAGTTAATATCATTGATACGTTATGTTTGTTTCCATGCGCAAATTTCCCTGGTGTCATTGTCATGAAATGGTAATTTTATGAAAGATAATAACTATCGCTAGAATTCTGTAGCACATTTTGATCTGGAGCTATTCAAATGTTATATTAGTATCTCCTTTTCGTTTGAATACATTTGTATTTTTCAGCATGGTCATTATGAAGTTGTCCAAAATTTATGAATATTTTGATAATTGTGATTGAAATATATTCTACTTTTTCCGTCTAAATATTGTGATGAATATTTAATATGTTACTTAGTTTTATTGATCTGATGTACTGCGTTTGGTTCTTTCCATACTTTGTGTATTATTTCTACATTTTTAAGAAAAAAAACAACCCAACAAATACCCTCGTAGATCCTGAGTAAGGAGCATTGATTATACGATTGATTGCGAACACTTGTATTCTTTTTCCTTTTTTGTTTTGAGAGGAAAAAATCACCTCATACCTTATCAAGTGATAGTTTTTTTTTGTTGGACTGAAACACTGACTTGTATGTTATATTTTTTTGTGATAGAACTATGTATTTGTGTCGTTGCAAATGTCTGTGATGAATTAACGGTGTGTAATTACCAGTTTTCTTCTGCTTGGGTCGTTAAAAATCTGCAAAAGAGATTATGTGCATGAAATATATATCTTTGTGATAAATATTTACGCTTTTATCTCAGTGATTCTGGACCACAGTCTTCAAGCAAAATCAGTATCAGGGGCAAGTTCCTCTTTTTTGCGCAAAGGAGTATACATATTTTAAATCTTTGATATTTGTAGTGTTTGTGAACATACTCTAGTGTTTGGTGGTAGTTCGATGCCATTGTTGTGACTTTGTTGCACAGTGTGATGTCCTTAACCTTGTCTGTTGTGTCATTCCATGCAAAGCTCTGATACCGTTGCTACATGCTGGCAATATCAGTGTCATAGGGGTTTAGCAGCCGAAATGTTCACGGTTCACCATTTCCTGCTGTCTAAAGCTTTGTCTTGAAATCAGACAGGAAAGGGTGGTCGAGTCATGCTATATCAAGCCACATAGCACGCGCAGAAGTACACAATCATGCACGAGCTTATCACAGCCCCCCCCCCCCCATACCCCACGTCCTAACTACCCTCCCTTCCTAGAAAAAACGCTGCCTCTTCTGGATTCAAGTCTTTTTTTTGTTTAAAACAGACATATTGTTTGAAATCATTTCAAGTGCAGTTGAAAGGGACTTTTATCATTATCTTTATTTTGGTGTATGTTTCATTTGTTCTACCTCTACAGTTGACAAAGTTGTGGGTTTTTGAAATGGGTGACACAGCAATTTCAAATTTAAAGAAAATCAGGTTAAAATTTTGTCACAACTCTAGCTAACCAACACCATATCAGGTCGATAAATCACTTTAAAACATATTTGTAATCAAATCTAACTTTTAAAAAATACATAGTTAGGAACTTCAATGCCCACAGATTCCATTTTTGATGCAAAGTCAAAATTGACAAAGCGGACCCTACCTTCCCTGTTTTGGGCCTCTCTCCTTTTCACTGCCTGCGAGTAAAAACTCAGTCTATAAAAAAAAACGGGTCACATAATTATATGGAAACAAAGAGTTTGTAGTATCCTTTTTGGTGAGGTTCCCATGCTGCTGTTCTCATCATGCCACTCATTTGGACATCAGGGTCACACTCGGGTTTAAGCAGTCCTATCTCAGAATCAAAGTTGATAGGAAGCCATCTTTTTGGGGGGTCACCCGTAGGCTAGCAAAACCTTGGTCGCTTTGGCGGCGTCTGGTGGCCCACGATCTGACCCAGCTTATATAGGGAACTGCCTACTTATCATTAGGAGAGGAAGAAGAGAAATCAATGTTTAAAAATCACCATGAGACCAGAGCAACAGGAGTAACAATGATTGGGTTTTCTGATTAACGATGGCAAGGAGGATGAAGGTGAGAATTTTAACGAAATGCGGCGTGCTTTGAGACTATTACAGGAGTGTACTGTAGTTTCTTATTACAAGACACCTCAGTGCCAACCAGACCGAAGAGGGTGCATTAAGCAATGTTCTCAAAATCGCATCCATAAAAGGAAGGGTACTCTATTGTGTAAAGATGGTTTTTACTCTGGTTGCTCTCGTCTCAGAGTGACCTCTGCTCTGGTTTCCCCGTACTTTTCTGTGCTGCCTGTGGTGAGTTTGTGCCAAAGCCTTTGGGGTTGGAGGTTCACGGGAGAGGGTCGTTGTAGGGACGTTGTGGTGGTCACCACCTTAGGTGGGTGACTCACTGAGTCTGGATCCCGCAATTGAGCTAATAGTGTCGTTAGAAGGGGGCTTAGTAGGTGGTGTCCTGCGTCTATTAACTCACAGTAGGAACCACAGAGAACCACCCAAGTGACCCATCAGCAGTGCAGGGCCCCTCAGGCTGGTGCCCTCACTGTGGTTTGATATTGATGGACTCTTTGTGGACTCCTGATCCTGAAGATGCGACACAACGGATCTGGGTATGGCTGCAGAGAAGAGATTGAAATGAGCGACGTGGGAACAGCAGGAAAGGAACGTCACAGAGGACGAGGCAGCGACAAAAATGACAATAGGTATCCCTTGTTTGCAGAGCCAGTGTAAGCCAAGTGCCCACTGTAGAGTGTTTCTCAAATGGCTCCTCTCTCAAATGGCAGATTGCTATAAATAGAACTACACACACAAAAGACGGGAATTTGAAGATTGTTATAAATATAACTACACACACAAAAGACAGGAATTTGCAGATTGTTATAAATAGAACTACGCATCCAAGAGACAGGAATTTGCAGATTGTTATAAATAGAACTACGCGTCCAAGAGACAGGAATTTGCAGATTGTTATAAATAGAACTACGTGTCCAAGAGACAGGAATTTGCAGATTGTTATAAATAGAACTGCAAATCCAAGAAACAGGAATTTGCAGATTGTTATAAATAGAACTACACATCCAAGAGACAGGAATTTGCGGATTGCTGTAAATATAACTACACACACAAGAGACAGGAAGGAATTGACTTCAGGTACCAAGAAAGCAAGACTGAGGCCACTGTGGAACCTATGTTCAAAAGATCAGAAATTGAAATTGTTTTAATTGCCTCAAAGATTAATGAATATAGGGTAATAAAGTTTAAATTCAGTATAAGGGGACATTAAACCCCATCGAGTGAGGTTACCCAGTGGATGGGTGACCGACTGCACACCTTAGGTTTAGTACAGTGCCCTAGTTCACCCAGCTGTAAATGGGTACCTGCCGTCTTTAGGGTCAGGAAAGGTAAGGCAGCAAGGGAGAGGAGATGACCCCGCCCTTACTATATACTATACTATACTATACTATACTATACTATACTATACTATACTATACTATACTATACTATACTATACTATACTATACTATACTATACTATACTATACTATACTATACTATGCTATGCTATGCTATGCTATGCTATGCTATGCTATACTATACTATACTGGACTGGACTGGACTGGACTGGACTGTACTATATACTTATCTAGATAAGGTGAGGTCTCTGACGCCTCGCTCCCCAACAACCCCATAGGTTTCGGAAACACCTTTCCCACCACCTTTACCTAAACAGGGTCACCAGGTACACACACTAGCTGCAACAATCAAGTCATGTGAATAACACGCTCACACTCAGATTTGTGATGTGGATGATGTTTCCCTGTGATGGCTGTATTCCCTTTGATCCCACAACATACTGTGCTGTCTATCAAGGCAGTCAGAATCGAAAGCTTCCCCCACATCTATGCCTTTTTTAACGAGGATCGAATCCACAACCTCGCAAACATTCCTTGTTGTATTTGCCCATTTGCCATGACCTCAGGTTCAAAGTGTTGAGTGTCATGCTCCATGTTTTTTTTGTGTGTGTTTGTTATTAATTTTGTCATTTTTTGGTTTGTTTTGTTTTGCTGTTTTACATTTTGTGTTTATGTTTGCATTTTCTTGGCTAGTGTTTACACGTTTCCAGCTATAATCTCCAGCATATTGAAAAGTCCATAAATAGTAATGCAGAAGATGCATTTTGAATTCTTTTGTCTGTGAGTCTGTGTTCACGTTCACATGAGTATTTGATGTTTCTCCGAAAGTCTCTATCCATGGTGTTCTCATTTTCTAATAAAGGACTGAAATTGATTGTCTTTTGCTTTTTTTTCAGGGAGTTACGTGCACATTCAAAATACTGTTGCCTTTTTTCAGAAGTGTTTTTGTTATAGTTTCAGTGTTCAACGTACGTCGTATATTATTAGTTTGATGCATTTTGCTATTGAATCATAACACCACTATATGGTTCTTGTCGATTCTCATTGCTAGAGATAGAAAAAAAAGTAGACATTATATTCAGAAATAGTCTGAAAAAATATTTCATCTACCTGGTACACAATATAAAATGATCGACACACCTCAGGTATAATTAATTAAGCAAAGCTGTTTTCTAATGTGAACAACAAAGTGTCCAATGGTTTTGATATGTGAAAATATATTCTGCTGCTTCTTGTCCAAATGGACTCCTTATGCACAAGTTTATTATTTTTTTTCAGGTTTTTAATTTCTATATTAACGGCAGTTTTAAAGTTTATGTTCCAAAATTTTCTTCAGTATGGAAATAAGTATTGTATTGTGTCTCTTACTGTCAGGGCCAATGTCTCTTGCTTGAAATTCAGGTTGCTTTTGCAGAGAAGAACATGTCACCAGTAGGCGACACACCAACCCGCTCAGCTTCAACATTTTAAAAAGGTGTGTGTGTGTGTGTGTGTGTGTGTGTGGTGTGTGTGTGTTGTGTGTGGGGTGTGTGTGTGTGTGTTGTGTGTGTGAGGAGAGAGAGAGAGAGAGAGAGAGAGAGAGAGAGAGAGAGAGAGAGAGAGAGAGAGAGAGAGAGACGCAGAGAAAGACATAGACAGGGACGGTGAGACGGGGAGAGAGAGAGAGAGAGAGAGAGAGAGAGAGACAGAGACAGAGACAGAGAGACAGACAGACAGACAGACAGAGACAGAGAGAGACAGAGACAGAGAGACAGACA